>JAVGWX010000013.1:6147458-6747458 GCA_036924085.1 Ariolimax columbianus
GTGTCGCAGTTAAATATAACTTGTGTGTGTAGTTAGAAATAGAGGAGTAGCTAGTGGTTAGAGTGTTAGAACCATAGACAGCTTTTCCAATCATCTGACTGGTAAGTGTGACATTTTTCTTCCACCCATTGTTGTATTATTGACAAGACTTTGTGCGTACTTGACAGTCTTGTAAATTTTTGTGGTGGGCCAGACGGGTTTATTCAGTATGTCGAGGTTGGACAATGTTAAACAATGTTATCATTGTCTAGCTTTTGGACATTTGTCTATCGGATGCCCTAATATTCTTCGGAATATTAACAGTTCCTGGAGAAGAGGAGGACTGTTTGTCAAAAACAAGCCTTTCATGGCACGAGCTACAGTCAGCGATAAGTTGAAGGACAAAAGTCAACTACAAAACCAGCTAAGAGAACTAACAAGCAGAGTTATTCGGCTGAAAAGACAGGAAAAAGACCTCCAATGGAAGCTACGACAGCTGTTGCAACAGTTTGAAAACAGAGCTTTCAAACCAGCTAAGAAGGAGAGAAGAAATCAAGAAATCACAAGAGTAAACACGGCCCAGTATTTTGGAAGGGGACAGAGTGGTAGGAAAGTGAGTAGGAAGCCCGTCCAACTTCCACATTCCGATCTGTGGAGGGACAGAGGTGGAAATCTCAGGACGGACGTGCGTGGACGGCTGGACAGAGGTGGCAAAAAGGGGAGTTTGACCCAGGTGGAGAGGACAAGTCAAGTGAGAGGAGGAGGAATGGTTGGGCAGAAGTTTGAATCGGGAAGATTCTTAGCCCACAAGAGGCCTTTTGCACGGTTACAGATGGAGAGGCAGGACAGGAGCTATCAAAGAGACTTTGAGCACGAGGCGGATGGACGGAAAGAAAGAGATACAGGTTTTGTGTATGCAGAAAAGTTAGGGACGGAGGGCAGGTTACGCAATACAAACGAGACAAACGTTCGTTCAGAGGTCCAGATGAAAAGTTACATCATCAGACAGCATAGACCGAGAATTCAGGAAGAGGGTATTACGTCGATTAACATGGTCAGGCGTGCCGAAAGGGGCCAAGTTTACCAGGAACTTGTGGTCAAGCCTGGTAGAACATTAGTTAAAGTCGACGAAGAATCGAACAAGGAAATAGTCGGAGATTCGTCAGATAAAGAGGAAATGAGAGGAGGAGGAATGGTAGCAGGGCCTAGCCATGCGGGAGAAGTTGTTGAACAGACCGAAAGAAGGGACAACCCTTCGGCCACCGAGGAAGGAAGTGTGAATGACGCACAGTTGGAATGCGAAACGGACGCACCAACAGCAGCCAACAAAAGAGGAACAGAGTTTCTAAGGAAAACGAAGAAAAGGGAAAGACAGGTTAACCACAGCCAGGACAGCGAACCAGTCATCGAAGCAAAGATGAAAAGATCTCAGTTCGAGATAAGCCAACAGTCAAACGAACAGTGTGAAAGGTCTTTCCCACAAATAGTGAATACAGATGGACGGAAGGCTGAAGTAGCGGACGATGTAAGTGTACGTAACACTACCAGAGAACCGGTGGATACGAACCAAACAACCGTGAAACAAACAGACCAGACGATGGGCGTTTTACAGGAGGAAATTGCGCAGCAATCAGAGACAGCTGATGGAGCAGCGCATAGTCTGGTTAAAATAAGCAGTAGTGATAAGGAGCGGTTGATACAATGTTTACTGACGCTAGCCAAAAACATGGAATTCAGAAATGGAATTAGGTAAAGTCGTGTGGAGTACTTACACACATGGGCTATCATGTGAAACTCCAGTTAATGTATGCATTTGCATAAAATTTGTTTCATCTACCGTTATCTTTGGGAAACGGAGATTTGGATAATTAGGGGGTAGGGTATAGAGATGGAGGAATGACCAGATGTTAAACATTCCTTTGAATTCGTTGTCTGAAGTACACGCCAGACAATGAGCGGACGGTCAGTCTGAAACTAGACTGACCGAGATCAAAGGGACATTTCCGACCAGAGAAACGGACAGAACGGACAAGAGACGCAGGATAGCTGGATGCGCCAGGTAATGATTACGCGACGCAGGGTAACACGTGGACGTGATGTTTCGGTTAATATCTGACCAGGTAGCTTTGATGCGGGGAATTTGGGGAAACAGCGGTGAATTAGTTAGATCACAACACTCGGTTTTGATTCCTCGGGACAAAGACTGCACCTGGAATAGTAGGGTTACAGCATGACGTAATTCGACAGGTGGACGATTCGGTTTTTGACTTTTGACTCAGACATAGTTTAGTATCTGATTAAGTTAGAACTTAGTCATAGTTTAGTGACATAGTCTAGTAGAACTTAGTCATAGTTTAGTATCTTTTGAAGGGGGCATTAACAGGTGCTCATCTGTGGGGTACGAGCAGGAGTGAAGGTTGATGGCACTTGGTCATGTTTATGTGTGTAAATATTTTGATATTTGGATTTTGACAAGCGTATTACTTGCACTTTAATTGATTGTTGTTGGTTTGTTTAAACATGATTATGTGTCCTTACATAAGTATCAAGGTGTGATACTTACGTACTGAAATACTGATATCATGAGTATGCGTGCAAATATTTTGACATTTGTATTTGGTGTTTGGGTTTTGACTAATGGTATTACTTGCATTTTTAGTAGATTGTATGGTCAACATAGTATGCATTGAATTTTTCTTTATTTTGTTGTTGTTTAAACATGATTACATATCCTGACAGTATCAACGTGTGATACTTGCTGACTGAAATATTGATATCATAAGTATGCGCGCAAATATTTTGGTTTTGGGTTTCGACATTGTATGCAATGCATTTGTCTTGTGTTTTGTTGGTTTTTTTGTTGTTGTTGTTGAATCATCATGTTTACAGGTATTTTATACAGGTTATATAGGTGATCTACAGAGCAGTATATCTCATCCAGACTGTAGGCCTCCGCAAGCACAGGTCACCACGAGTTCCAGAATAAGAACTAGCATGTGGGACACTCAGCTGGACGACTTAATCGGAGATACATCATAACAAGACATATTGTTATTTTATCACATGTATGTGGAGTCTTTGCAGAGAAGACTATATTGATCAGAAGTTGTAATATTGACTATGACATATGTTGTCGAATATCGTTTTTGTGGGAAACATAAAGAATTTTGCTTTTTCTTTGAGAGGGGATAGCTGTCAAGAGAGACAGTGATAACTAGCCCGAGGATAACCCACGTAAATTCGTGGCCTCACAGGAGTTAGTATGAAGTGAATCGTCGGCCAGGCGTGTAATGAGACCGCCTGAGAAAATTGACCTGAACTGGTCGTGTGTAACAATGAAGGTTCGTGTCCTTAGAGGAAGGCACGGGAACAGGGCGAGGTATATTGACCTCAATGAGTAAGGAGAATTCCTTAAGGTGTTTCTGTTTTGATGAGTTAAAGGTCCCGAAGGGACAGACTTAGATGAATTTGACTGTAAAACGATGTAAAAAGTGTTGGTTTGTGTTGTAAAAACGACCAGCCACAGTGTTTTTCTTCTGCTTGTATTGATTGTGTATGTATTACAAAAAGTTTATATGTATCAAATGACATGTCTTTTTATGCATGTACGATGTGAGTGAAGTTGTAAACAGGTGTAGTGTTTACATTTTGGATAGTGAAGACGAAAATGGTGGTCATTTTCCAGATGAAAAAAATGACCATCCATGTTTCGGTCTGTAGTTTAGAGAGGTAATGTAACAGTTCCCGCCGGAGCAAGGGGAGTTTAGGATGCCTGAACATGTTAAAGCTTAAAGCTACCTGAATGCATGTCAAGGTCACTCACCGTCTCAGCAAAGGAGAACAGAGTTGGGTTAAGGAATGTGGACAGATAGAAACTGACCACTGGCCTTCTGATTTTGGTAGGGGGAGATTGATTGACAGACGAAATTGGCAACGGGGCTTGCTGCGAGAGAATGAGTGACAGGTGTGCAAAGTGTTTCGTTCCAATTGGGATTGAAGATGACCATACCTGAGATCGATTGGTCAAGCTCTGGCCCTGCTTGAGGATATATAACTCGAGACAAAGTTTAGCTCGGGGGGGCTGGAGAGAGAGAGGCTGTATGGAGGAGAGGGGAGAGAGAGAGAGACTGAATGTAGATAGTGTGTTTAACTCACCGACTTTAGATAGAGGAGCGATTGATAGACGGTTGGACGAATGTTTAGTGATAGAACAGGATCGCTCAAATAGGTGTGTGAGTTTTGCATTAATGGATAATCTGAAAGTGTGTTTGTAAGCAAGGACACATTGTGAACGAGTTATGTCGAGATCGCCCGCCTGAGGGGATTTTAGTGAGGAAGAGTATTTGATGAGGTGTGTTGAAGACGCAGTTAAGGCGATGTGTGTGTGATGTAATTGCAAGGCAATAGAACTGGGTTTTTAGATAGTTGGGAATTCCATCAATAGCTAATGCTTACAATTCCCGTTTTAGATGAATGTTTAGTTAAGATATGTATTATATTGTGTTTGTAATTTCTCTACTCATTGTATGATATGAGTATGATATAATAAATATGCCACCTGCTGTGTGATATGTCATTTACTGAGTATGGTCATGATGATGTGGATGAGTGTGAGAATGTTCTAAGTTAGATCGCGGCCAGGGCAAAGAAATAGAGGATCTGCTACACTAACATCACTTTCCATCATGGCTTGGCTTTGTTCGTTCTCAATCTCCCGTTACCAAGCCCTGAATTGGCTTTGCAAGTAGCAGAATGTAGTCCAGAGGACGGAATGCGTTGTGTCTTAGTTTACATCTTGACTGCGATATTTACATCTTTCGGTCCGACTTCAGCAGGCTTATTTTTAGTACAGTCATTCTTGACATGGCTGGTATCGCCTCTAACTCTACGGGTCCGATACTGTTCTTGACATATCTGGTCCATGACCTACTTTAGATAAAAAGGCCTGCGCAGTTACTTACCGACGTCACTTCTCGGGGCTCTGTTTTTAAAAACAGTCGAATATTTTTAATTTGGCGACTGGCAACGAAAATGCCTGCTAAATGTTGTGTTCCTGTATGTAAATCAAATTACAACATCATTTGTGGTTATGTGCGTGTATTTAGGTTTCCATGTAATGCAGAAGTTAACGAAACGTGGATTAAATTCATCTCTAGAAAAGATGTTGTACCAACTTATGCCAGCGTGGTGTGTATCAAGCATTTTCGACCGTGTGATATTATTATAAGCGATATTTACACCGACAAATCTGGAGTTACACATGTGCTTCCACGAAAGTGTCCTGCTCTAAAACCAAATGCATGTCCATCATTGTTTCCCGAACTGTCTTCCTATTTATCAGTCGACATACACCAACCTAGTAAAACTCCAGGAGAACGGTCTTCCGAAATTGTGAGAAAGCATAAAGCAAAAACCAATGACTGGCTTTAGTTCGATGTTAAACAAAACTACCCCACTCTTGTCTCAGGTTAGTGCGGAATTGAAAGAATTGTTAGAAAAGCAATGGAAGTTTACTTTGTTAAATGGAGCTCATACCTGTATTGTAATATACTGCACGACTATCTAATAAAACACTGTACCTTACATAATTGTCAGCATTAAAGTTTTAACCGGACATGTCTGTAGAAGTATCTCAGGAATAAAAAGGTTGCTGCTAAACATCAATACTGGATTATAAATAACAGTGAACTGGAAAGGTGGTCACAGCTTCAAAATCTAATGATCCATTACAGTGAATATAAACCTGATACTCCTCTATGCAATGTCACTGTCTGTGATTTAGTAGAGGAAACATGCACTATGTTACAAAGTACAAAAGAATGACTACTTTCATCTGAAGAGATAGATATGCCAATATCCGAAAAGCAATTAACGTTTATAGCAGAGCAGTTGCAGCTTTCTATCCCTGATAAACACAGAAAGCGCTACAGTAGCTGTACATTCTGCTTTGCATTCATGCTATTCATAAAATCCCCAGCATGTTACAGATTTATCAGAAAATCTCATCTTTTATGTTTGCCTCATCCAAGCACCTTGAGAAATGTAGCATCTCTATTGTCAGTGTCTACTGATGACGGAAGCATCTCCAGGTACTTGAAGATTAAAGCTGATGATGGAAGCATCTCCAGGTACTTGAAGATTAAAGCTGATGACGGAAGCATCTCCAGGTACTTGAAGATTAAAGCTGATGACGGAAGCATCTCCAGGTACTTGAAGATTTAAGCTGATGACGGAAGCATCTCCAGGTACTTGAAGATTAAAGCCGATGGCGGAAGCATCTTCAGGTACTTGAAGATTAAAGCTGATGACGGAAGCATCTCCAGGTACTTAAAGATTAAAGCTGATGACGGAAGCATCTCCAGGTACTTGAAGATTAAAGCTGATGACGGAAGCATCTCCAGGTACTTGAAGATTAAAGCCGATGGCGGAAGCATCTTCAGGTACTTGAAGATTAAAGCTGATGACGGAAGCATCTCCAGGTACTTAAAGATTAAAGCTGATGACTGAAGTATCTTCAGGTACTTGAAGATTAAAGCTGATGACGGAAGCATCTTCAGGTACTTGAAGATTAAAACATGCAAACTGAATTACCCGGAAAAAAGTGTAGCAATACAAATGGATGATATGTATGTTAAATCAGCTGTGACTTACTCGGCGGATCAATTACTGGGTACTGCTTCAAACTCTACCCCAGCAGCAACAACAGAACAAACTTTCTTAATTTCTTCAGTTTTTGCAAATTATCAGGAAGTGGTAAAGCTTGCACCAATTGACGTCAGACCATCTGAGCACAAAGTTACTGCAGATCATCAACGTTGTGCAGGACTGTGGTTGTACAGCCATGCAGATCATCAACGTTGTGGTGCAGGACTGTGGTTGTACAGCCATGCAGATCATCAACGTTGTGGTGCAGGACTGTGGTTGTACAGCCATGCAGATCATCAACGTTGTGCAGGACTGTGGTTGTACAGCCATGCAGATCATCAACGTTGTGGTGCAGGACTGTGGTTGTACAGCCACGCAGATCATCAACGTTGTGGTGCAGGACTGTGGTTGTACGGCCATCGCTGTTCTTGCAGATAATAATGCTGTTAACAGAAAAGAATATAAAAATCATCTGAAACCAAACAGCTACTACATTGAAAACCTCAGTAATGTTTGTAAACAAAACTTTCTTGTTGTACGATTCTGTGCTCTTGCTAAAATGCATCTGGAGAAATTGCATCAATCTAAAAGATTCAGGGCAAACATTAATTTACCCTTCTACAAGGGGGTCACTTCTTCGTGTAGAACCTGCTTGTTGTACTGACCACACTTCAGCTGCTACCTTCGTGTACAATCTGCTTGTTGTACTGACCACACTTCAGCTGCTACCTTCGTGTAGAGTCTGCTTCTTGTACTGACCACACTTAAGCTGCTACTTTCGTGTACAATCTGCTTCTTGTACTGACCACACTTAAGCTGCTACTTTCGTGTAGAATCTGCTTCTTGTACTGACCACACTTAAGCTGCTACTTTCGTGTACAATCTGCTTCTTGTACTGACCACACTTAAGCTGCTACTTTCGTGTAGAATCTGCTTCTTGTACTTACCACACTTAAGCTGCTACTTTCGTGTAGAATCTGCTTCTTGTACTGACCACACTTCAGCTGCTACCTTCGTGTAGAACCTGCTTGTTGTACAGACCACACTTCAGCTGCTACCTTCGTGTAGAACCTGCTTGTTGTACAGACCACACTTCAGCTGCTACCTTTCTCCCATTAGAAGCAGCTTTATAGCAAGGAGCGTCTATATACTGCCAAGCCAGCCCCCACTCTGAATTACAAGGCTATTTCACCTTCCAGCATGGACTGTCAGAAGGTAGCATTAGCATATTCCAATTTTTTGTGATAATAACATTGCTGCTTTGCGTCTTCTTGACGACAATTCGGAAACATCAGATTTCATTGAGATCATATTGAGATGGGATAAGCGAAGACCCTATGAATACCATGATAACACCAAAGCCCATCCGTACTGTACGCAAACCCACTTGGAAGCAGCATATCATTCCAGAAGTGATAGCAAATATACCAGGTATTGAAAACAAGAACAGCCAGACTGAAAAAGAAAGAAGAGACATAACCCTAATGTACATAGCGAAAAACTACCCAAGCATTTACTGGACCCATGCATACACCGACGGTTCTGTAACAAACACAACACAGAATAGAGGGGGAGGGGTATTCCTGAGCCTACCAAATGGTAGAAAAATAACACTGTCAGTGGCAACTGGAAAATTCTCAAGCAATTTCAGAGCGGAGGCAGAGGCACTGAAGGCTGCAGTAGAAACAATGCTGACAGGCGAAAGCAATGAAAGCCAGATAGTCCTGTTTACAGATGCCCTGGTCGTGGTTACAGCACTAAAAAGCCAGAAAAATACTGAACTTAATGATTTAAGAGCAGTACTCTGTCAACTATGCCAGCAGTCCGCACCAAAAAGAGTAGTGGTACAGTGGGTTCCATCCCACTGTAATATCCAAGGCAACGAGGAGGCAGACAGACTGGCAAAAGAAGGTGCAAGGTTACCACAACCAGATTCTAGTGTGACCTACGAAGAGTCCAAAAGGTTTATTAGGGCCAGATACATGGCCAAATGGGAAACAGAGCATACTGGCTGCACAAAAAAATGATGCCTATTACCAGTTGAGCAGAAGAGAGCAGGTCGTGGTCTTCAGACTTCGCACTGGCCACAACAGACTGAGGTACCATCTATTCAATAAACTGAAGATAGGTGGCACTGACGAATGCACCCGTGGTACAGGGAAAATGACCGCCGAACATCTGCTGCAAAATTGTCCGACATACGAGGACCAGAGAAAGCACATGTGGCCATCACCAGTGCCAACACTAGACATGCTCTATGGCAGTGTCGACAGCTTCAGGATGACAGCTGCTTTCTTCGAACAAATACAAGTTGACGTCTGACAGCGTACAAAGAAGAGGAAGAAGAAGAAGAAGAAGAAGAAGAAGAAGATATTGAGATGGTGGCAAATTGACAATGTTAACAGTATTGTATATTGGCACTATTACACGGAATCCCATTTCAAAGCCAATACCATCTGCTAATGATGGGTCGATTCATTATCTAGAGCCACACAATTTACTGCTTCGCCATTCACTGCCACACCATACACTGCCACGCCACACACTGCCACGCACTGCCACGCCACACACTGCCACGCCATACACTGCCACGCCATTCACTGCCACGCCATTCACTGCAACGCCATACACTGCCACGCCATTCACTGCCACGCCACTCACTGCCATTCACTGCCATTCACTGCCACGCCACCCACTGCCACGCCATTCAGATGGTCCTGAAAAGAAAGAACAAAAATAATAGTCGTGTACACAAAAATTAAGAGAAGAAACAAATACAATTAACATTTGGAAACAAAAATAAAGTTAAGGGTAAACGAAGAAAAATAACAACGTCAAGAACAGAACAGTAAATAAATAAATATTTATAGGACAATAAACCAAAAATGTTTTGGAAAACAATAATATTATGGAAAATAAATTAAAATATTTATAAGGCAAAAAAACCATTAAATATTGATTTTATTTTAAAAGGTGAAATATATTGTAGAAAAAAAATTAAATATTTATTGGAAAATAAAGTACACATTTTGTGGAAAAAACCCCACTAATTATTAGAAAATTAAGTAAAACAATTTTTTTTTATTTTTTGGGAAAATAAATGACAATTATTTAGGAAAAGAACACAAAATATTTATTGGACAATAAGCTAAATTTTGTTTGGAAAAAGTAGTAAATATTTATAAGCAAATTTTCCTGACAGGAAAAGATTACATATTTACAAGCAAATAAAGTAAAAACAAAGGAAAAGAGAGTAAATATTTGACAGAGAAGAAAGTCAGGATTGACAGAGAAGAAAGTCAGGATTGACGGAGAAGAAAGTCAGGATTGACGGAGAAGAAAGTCAGGATTGACGGAGAAGAAAGTCAGGATTGACGGAGAAGAAAGTCAAGATTGACGGAGAAGAAAGTCAGGATTGACAGAGAAGAAAGTCAGGATTGACGAGACAAATTGTGAGTAAATGAAGGCCAAACGTTAGAGGGAAAAAAAGTGAAGATTTATAGGAGAAGAAATGAAGAAAGTGCAGGTAAAAGTGAATGAAATCAGATTAGAGAAGATGAGATAATATTGACGGTAAGAAGGGAGAAGTAATAGAAGCTCTACAGAAGTAGGTCAGCAACCGTCAGACACAATATATTCAGGCTTATGGACAAGTGTTTGGCCGCACTTAAAGCGTGTTAATACAGGCGGGGGTGGGGGGGGGGGGTGTGCGTGCGTGCGAGAGAGAGAGAGAGAGAGAGGAGGAGAAGAAGAAGAAATAAACGAAGAGAGTTGGAGTGGTGAAGTTGTTAGTAACCCAGCTAGTTCCATTGCGGACAATGACGTGGGAGATAAAGTGTTACAAACTTGACTGTACTAGGTAACATACTTTATTTTACCAGGTTTCATATTTGATTGTAACACGTCTTAGACTTAACTTTACCAGGTCTCAGACTTGATTGTACCAGGTCTCAGACTTTATTATACCATGTCTCAACTTGATTGTACCAGGTCTCAGACTTGACTTTACCAGGTCTCAGACTTGATTGTACCAGGTCTCAGACTTGAGTGTACCAGGTCTCAGACTTTATTATACCATGTCTCAACTTGATTGTACCAGGTCTCAGACTTGACTTTACCAGGTCTCAGACTTGATTGTACCAGGTCTCAGATGTTATTGTACCAGGTCTCAGACTTGATTGTAGCAGGACTTCGATTTTCCTAGGTGGCAGGAGAGGGGTGTGGGTGGGAGGGGGGGGGGTGCCAGTTCCATGTCTCACCGTGTTACTTCTTATTATGTATGTGTGCGCACACGTGTGTGTGTGTGCGTGTGCACGCGTGTGTGTGCACGCGCGCGTCGTGTGTGTGTGTGTTTGTGCACGCGTGTGTATGTGTGTGTGCACGTGTGTGTGTCCACGCGCGCGTCGTGTGTGTGTGTGTGTGTGTGTGTGTGTTTGTGCACGCGTGTGTGTGTGTGTGCGCACGTGTGTGTGTATGTGTGCACGTGTGTGTGTGTGTGAATGGAAAAGATGGGAGAGTAGAGGGAAAGAGAAAGATGGAGAACTTAGGAGACGAGGAAGTCGAGAAGTGAGTGCATGATATAAGGATTGGGCTGCTCACTCACTCACTCACTTTCTCAATCACTCACTCATTCCACCGGAACAAAGTCGTTATAATATCTTCCTAGTACTGAACGAATTCACAGGAATCGAATACAGAATTTCCCTTCGGTACTTGACTTCACCCCTGGACGAACGTTCTAGCATATGACGTAATAACGAAAACATGTTGTTTTCCTGGCTGTGTTTTTCCCAGTGCAGTTTGTTGTGGCTTTCTCGGGGTTGTATGCATGTTTTTGTTCTGGTCACACTCCATTCAACCTTGTTCACTGGCATCCTTTTGGTTATATTAGGACGTTAGGCCTTTGGCTATGATGTTACTACGTTTTTGTATATTCATGAATCCTGTTGTTTCATGGACCCTGTTGACTATTCCTTTAGCTTGCTTAAGTTGGAGGGAGCTGCAAGACTGAAGAATGTAGGATTCTTGCCCGGAAAGTAGACGCATTGTGTGCACTTTAAGTTTGTATTCTACAATTTGGAAGCAAAAGGCCACCACTGTAGATGACTTCTGACAGGAAGCCTGCACTAACGCTCTGTGTGTGTGTCCTTGAAATGGTGGTTTTTGTAACAATTTGTATCACGTTGTCAGGTCAGCAAATTCGATTAGTCGTCTATGCCAAGACACGTGGGAGAGTCATGTAATTGTCTGTTACAAGACACGTGAAAAGGTCATGTTGTTGTCTGTGATTTTGGGACAAGACACGTGGGAAGGTCATGTTGTTGTCTGTGAAAAGACACGTGGGAAGGTCATGTAATTGTCTGTGACAAGACACGTGAAAAAGTAGTGTTGTTGTCTGTGACTAGACACGTAGGAAGGTCGTGTTGTTGTCTGTGACAAGACACGTGGGGAGGACAGGTTGTCGTCTGTGACAAGACACGTGGGAAGGTCATGTAATTGTCTGTGACAAGACACGTGGGGAGGACAGGTTGTCGTCTGTGACAAGACACGTGGGAAGGTCATGTAATTGTCTGTGACAAGACACGTGAAAAAGTAGTGTTGTTGTCTGTGACTAGACACGTAGGAAGGTCGTGTTGTTGTCTGTGACAAGACACGTGGGGAGGACAGGTTATCGTCTGTGACAAGACACGTGGGAAGGTCATGTAATTGTCTGTGACAAGACACGTGGGGAGGACAGGTTGTCGTCTGTGACAAGACACGTGGGGAGGACAGGTTGTCGTCTGTGACAAGACACGTGGGGAGGACAGGTTGTCATCTGTGACAAGACACTTAACTTAAAATTTAACTTCGTTATACTGGTTTAAAAGACTCTGTATACAAGCAATGTCTGTTGCATTTTTAAATTTAAAAACACGTATGCGCATCCAATCTATTCTTAAATGCATTAATTGACCCTGCATCCACTATTTCCTATGGCAATGCATTCCAGGCATTCCCCACTTTCTGATTAAATTAAAATTTCTCAACATCTAAGCTGGGTCTTTCTTTAATTAATGTGTAGCTCTGCCCTGTTGTCCTTGTAGGCAGCTGTTTTTAGAAAAACGTGTAATTATTCTGCTACAGGCCCCCTGGAATCTAAAATTGCCCACGGGTGGTCGGTAGAGCTCAGGTTGAAGAGTGCTGGTCTAATGTATCCTTTTCCTGTGATCATCTTATAAACCTGTATTGTCCCCTCGAATTTGTTTCTTTTCTAGACACCGTAGACCGGTTTTTATGAGTCTTTCTTCATAACAATAATTCTGGTATCCCACTATCAGTTTTGTCGCGCTTCTTTGTATCCTACCCAGCATGTTTATATCTCCTCCGCCATAAAAACTCCACACCTGTACACAGTACTCTAATCTAGATCTAACTAATGCTTTATACAGTTTGACTATAACTTCCTTGCGCCTATGTTTAATATTTCTTTTAATCATTCCTAACATTGCATTTGCCTTACTCACTCACCTCACCTGTATGATCTATTATAACACCTAGGTCCCTTTTCCTTTCTATCTTTCTAATATTGTTCACTCGCATCCTATAATTATGTTCCATATTGGATCTACCCACGTGTTACATGATTGTACATGTATCTACATTAAACTCCATTTGCCAGCTCGAAGACCATTTCCGAAATGTATTATAAATCCAACCTATATATCCACTTCTACTTTAGATAAGACACTTGTATTTAGGTGCCTCCTCAAACTGGCCATAGACAATTACCATATCATGTGACAGGCTCTCCTTCATCATCCCGCTAAAGATGGGAGGAACGCTACTATTACCTCCCACTTTACGTCTTTTTCAGGCCGCACAAAAGAGTAAAATTACTCATTATAGTCATTCAACAACAACAAAACTTCAAAACGCATGATCCAATCAAAACTAAAATGACTAACCAGGAACCGAACAAGATCACTGCCAACAACATGCGCAATGTTCATGGTAGCAGCAGGGGCAGCCCAACTTAAAGTTAATAGGGGAGCCAAACACAACAGTCCTATTATTCATGAACTTCAAAACACAAAATTCAAAAAAGTACGAACCAGAAAACGGTTGCAGCGTAGCAAACCAGTCAGTTTGAGTTTCAGGTGTAAAACGACTGTAGCATAGCAAACTAATCAGTTTCAGTTTCAGGTGTAAAACGACTGTAGCATAGCAAACAAATCAGTTTCAGTTTCAGGTGTAAAACGACTGTAGCATAGCAACCCAGTCAGTTTGAGTTTCAGGTGTAAAACGACTGCAGCATAGCAAACCAGTCAGTTTCAGGTGTAAAACGACTGTAGCATAGCAAACCAATCAGTTTGAGTTTCAGGTGTAAAACGACTGTAGCATAGCAAACCAATCAGTTTGAGTTGCAGGTGTAAAACGACTGTAGCATAGCAAACCAATCAGTTTGAGTTTCAGGTGTAAAACGACTGTAGCATAGCAAACCAGTCAGTTTGAGTTTCAGGTGTAAAACGACTGTAGCATAGCAAACCAGTTTCAGGTGTAAAACGACTGTAGCATAGCAAACCAGTCAGTTTCAGGTGTAAAACGACTGTAGCATAGCAAACCAGTCAGTTTCAGGTGTAAAACGACTGTAGCATAGCAAACCAGTCAGTTTCAGGTGTAAAACGACTGTAGCATAGCAAACCAGTCAGTTTCAGGTGTAACAGCCACAACATCCCATAATGATAACAACCCTACATACCGCCCAAGCAGCTGCACAGCCACTTTATACATATCAAGTCACACGAGATACCGCTGATCCCGGTAACTGAACAGAAAAATACATAACCACAAATCCTAGCCACCAAATTATGAAAAGTGGTCACAACATAAGAAAATGTAGTCACACTCAATAACCAAGGTTGGACAAAGCGTGACCTGGCCGTCAGCAGGCTAAATCCAACAGACAAACACACCAATCCAGTAATCAATCCATGCAGCGTGCTTAATACGCATGCGTGTAATCAACTTCCTGTCAACAATGGATTCGTTCATGGTGACATTTGAAGGAATGCAGTAAACCTGGAGACCAGTGCTGATAGAACAAACATAACAAATTCTGATGCGGTTGTACTAAATAACCTAGTACTCTTCTGTTACAGTTCTGTTGCAAAACTTCCTGTATCACCCCCCCCCCCCCCCGTCCTTCCACAATAGCACGATGATGTGTCTTCTAAACTGTCCAATTGAGTCCTTCACCTTCTTGTATCATAATGTATATTCTTCTTCGTCTTTTTGTTCTTCTTCTTCTTCTTCTTCTTCTTCTTCTTCTTCTGCTTCTTCTTCGTTCTCAATATCCCGCTACTAAGCCTTGGAAAGGGCTTTGCAAGTAACAGGATATTGTCCGGAGAACGTAAGGCGTTGTGACGTAGTTTACAGCTTGACTGCGATGTTTGCGCCTTTCAGTCCAACACATCCGATTTCAGCAGACATTTTTTATTTCTGATTTAGCCTTCCCTCTTCGATCCCTTGTTCTTAGCCAGCCTGCTCTGTTGATGTCTGTTATCCAGGATCCCCGTGTGGAGGTGTAGAAGGGTCTTGGCAGCTCTGGTTCGCTGGTCCTGACGCTAGCAGTCATCTACGGGTTGCTGACCGCTGCAGCTCATGCACTGCCCAGCATCTTGATTTCCTTTATTTCTATGATTCGATGGATTCCAGAGATTATCCAATGAAGGCTGGGGCATTCCATGTGCCAATGGACAGTCCGCCATACAATATATTGCCATTAAAAGTTAAATATGATTTTTTTTTAAACCGGACTATACATTCAATTCCAATGATTCCAATTTCAGATGATCCCCAATATAAAGTAGAACGACTTTGGGCAGGCTAATGGCGGTTTCGTTCATATTTGATGGTTGGTCTCATATGTTGTGATGTATTTGTCGATACTCGTCCAGTGAGTTGTGTGTCCTGGTGTATTTGTCGATACTCGTCCAGTGAGTTGTGTGTCCTGGTGTATTTGTCGATACTCGTCCAGTGAGTTGTGTGTCCTGGTGTATTTGTCGATACTCGTCCAGTGAGTTGTGTGTCCTGGTGTATTTGTCGATACTCGTCCAGTGAGTTGTGTGTCCTGGTGTATTTGTCGATACTCGTCCAGTGAGTTGTGTGTCCTGGTGTATTTGTCGATACTCGTCCAGTGAGTTGTGTGTCCTGGTGTATTTGTCGATACTCGTCCAGTGAGTTGTGTGTCCTAGTGTATTTGTCGATACTCGTCCAGTGAGTTGTGTGTCCTGGTGTATTTGTCGATACTCGTCCAGTGAGTTGTGTGTCCTGGTGTATTTGTCGATACTCGTCCAGTGAGTTGTGTGTCCTGGTGTATTTGTCGATACTCGTCCAGTGAGTTGTGTGTCCTGGTGTATTTGTTGATACTCATCCAGTGAGTTGTGTGTCCTGGTGTATTTGTCGATACTCGTCCAGTGAGTTGTGTGTCCTGGTGTATTTGTCGATACTCGTCCAGTGAGTTGTGTGTCCTGGTGTATTTGTCGATACTCGTCCAGTGAGTACTGTGTCCTGATGTATTTGTCGATACTCGTCCAGTGAGTTGTGTGTCCTGGTGTATTTGTCGATACTCGTCCAGTGAGTACTGTGTCCTGATGTATTTGTCGATACTCGTCCAGTGAGTTGTGTGTCTTGGTGTATTTAGGTCAGTGGTACAAGTTCTCATCTTTTGGAGGTCGTGTTTACGTATGTGGGTTTGTTTGCGAAAGGAGTCAACAGCTTTCGCTTCACTGACCCACACACATTAAAGAATGCCCAGAGGGCCAGAACTATGACCAGGACTGGTGGAAAGCCGACGGATCAGGTTAGAGAATTCACACCGGTTATTCAGGCACGTTACATAGTTTGAGAGTAGCCATTATGTTTAGGATTTCTCAGTGTTAAACACAAAAACCTGACACTTGATGAAAGGGTAATATTATTAAGCATAATCTTTGTGTCTCTGTAAAACTTGTCAACACTAACTTTTTGTGGGATTTTCTTTTACTTTTCGTAACAAAAACACAAAACAGAAATGCACAATGGAGCCGATGTTAAATCTTGGTTGCAATGGAACAATGTCAACAAGTGTCCCTCACAATGGAGATTAACAAATGTCAAATCTGATTCATTCTCAAAGTTCATTAATAACGAAAGAAAAGTCTCAAATTAAACCACTCTCAGAATAAAGCTGGACTTTTCGTAGCAGATGGTCAGCTACCATTTTATCAATGTAAAAGTCAGACCTCTCATGGGAATAGTTTATTTCTTTGGTTTGTTGAATAGATGGTATCTCAATTTGTTGTGAACCGTTCCAAGTATCACAATCACCATATCATGTCTCAGTTTGTTGTGAACCGTTCCAAACGTGCCAATCACCATGTGATATCTTAATCTGTTGTGAATCGTTCCAAGTATCACAATCACCATATCATGTCTCAGTTTGTTGTGAACCGTTCCAAGTATCACAATCACCATATCATGTCTCAGTTTGTTGTGAACCGTTCCAAGTATCACAATCACCATATCATGTCTCAGTTTGTTGTGAACCGTTCCAAGTATCACAATCACCATATCATGTCTCAGTTTGTTGTGAACCGTTCCAAGTATCACAATCACCATATCATGTCTCAGTTTGTTGTGAACCGTTCCAAGTATCACAATCACCATATCATGTCTCAGTTTGTTGTGAACCGTTCCAAGTATCCCAATCACCATATCATGTCTCAGTTTGTTGTGAACCGTTCCAAGTATCACAATCACCATATCATGTCTCAGTTTGTTGTGAACCGTTCCAAACGTGCCAATCACCATGTGATATCTTAATCTGTTGTGAATCGTTCCAAGTGTCACATTCACTAGGTGGTACATAAATTTGTTGTGGACCAAATCGTTCTAAATGTCACATTCACTAGGTGGTACATAAATTTGTTGTGGACCAAATCGTTCTAAGTGTCACATTCACTAGGTGGTACTTAATTTGTTGTGGACCAAATCGTTCTAAATGTCACATTCACTAGGTGGTACATAAATTTGTTGTGGACCAAATCGTTCTAAGTGTCACATTCACTAGGTGGTACATAAATTTGTTTTGGACCAAATCGTTCTAAGTGTCACATTCACTAGGTAGTACATAAATTTGTTTTGGACCAAATCGTTCTAAGTGTCACATTCACTAGGTGGTACATAAATTTGTTGTGGACCAAATCGTTCTAAGTGTCACATTCACCCCTCTTTCCCTTCTGTCAAGCTGGTAATGTACATTATTTGTGTGTAACCACTGTATCCTCCTCGCCCGACATTTTCCTGTACCTGACGCATCGTTAACCAACTTATTTCTTCGCAAGTTTGGCTTATATTTGGCTGTTGTGGCTGGTGCCATTTTCCTGTATCTAGCTTATCTTTAGCCGATTTACATCTTGCCAATTTATAGTTAAATTCGGTTGATGTAGCATCCCACTTTCCTTAGACAAACGGCCGACAACTTAATTGCCATGTCTGTTGGCAGTGACATTAGATCCATTGTATCACAACGGTTATGAAAGGATAATATAGTCTTCATCGAACATCTCTTAATTAATTAAACTTGGAACACCTGGAATCTAGGTAATCAAACAGACAGGTTACACCTGCAGCCATACAGTTTGAGATAGTTTGAGATTATGGTTTAGGGGAGTTTTGTTTTCTTCAATATCGTTGCAGGTTCGTAGTCTATCTAATAATTTATCTAGTGTGCATCTGTTTGTAGTTCTAATGTTTGCAAAGAGATGTGATTGGCTGATAGATATCACGTCATGTCTTTATAAGTGGATCAAAATGGCTAAAACATTGGTCTAGATAAATATGTAATGACATCGCTGTATAAATGAGACACATCTCTAAATTTGAAACAAGCACGAGCGAGTTGAAATGGGAGAGAGGGGAAATAATGGGTGGGGTTTACATAGGAGGGCGTGTGTTGGGGAAGGGGGGGGGAGATGAGCGGGTTGAAGATTTGAGAAGTAATGGACGGGTTGGATAGTGAGGGAAAACGGGTGGCTTGGAGAGTGAACAAGAAATGGACGGGTTGTAGAGTGAAGAAGAGATGGGCAGGTTAGAGAGTGGAGTAGAAATAGGCGGGTTGGAGAGTTTGGACAAGACGGGCAGGTAGGAGAGTGAGGAAGAAATGGGTGGGTTTGAGAGTGAGGAAGAAATGGGTGGGTTTGAGAGTGAGGAAGAAATGGGTGGGTTTGAGAGTGAGGAAGAAATGGGTGGGTTTGAGAGTGAGGAAGAAATGGGTGAGTTTGAGAGTGAGGAAGAAATGGGTGGGTTTGAGAGTGGGAAAAAGACGGGCAGGTAGGAGGTCAGGTCAGGTTAGGTCATCCCGTAACCGGTGAGGTCGTTGCGGCACACATGAAGACATCCTCACAACTCCACGCCATCCCTCTCTGTCAGAAGCCGCTGCCTGTGACTCTTCTGGTCGGAGACTGGTCCATTCTTTTATGTTGTCTTCCCATCTCTTTTTGGGCCGGCCTCTTCGTCGTCTGCCATGCACCTTCCCGTGGAGGATTGTGTTTGCAAGACCATTTGATCTCGATATGTGACCGTACCAAGTGAGTTTCCTTCTTTTGACAGTTGCGAAGAGATTTTCGAATGGCCCTATTGCCGTCGTATATCTATTTCGGATTTCCTCGTTTGTAACTCGATCTTTGTACGTGACGTTTAAAAGTCTTCGGAAACATCTCATCTCCAAGGCCTGCATCCTTCGCTGAAGGTCAGCTGTAACTGTCCATGTCTCACACGCATAGAGAAATATTTACAGGACCAGTGTACGCATTAATCTGATTTTCGTGCATAGTGCTAACCGTTTATCTTGCCAGATTTTGTTAAGCTGTGCAAGCGCCGCTATTGTCTGTGCTATTCTGGCCAATACTTCACATTTTGATACTTCATCACTGACAATCGACCCAAGATATTTAAAACGGTCAACTACTTCGAGTTCTTGACCGTTTGCTTTTATTTTGCTGTTGAAGCCGTAGCGTTGTTTGTCATTAGTTTTGTCTTTCCAGCGTTTATCTCCATACCATAGTCAAGAGCTGTTTCATCGAGCCTTCTGACCCATTCCTGGAGTTCTGCTTCTGAACCCGCCAATCCGTCGATATCATCTGCAAAACGAAGGTTAGTAATCGTTCGGCCCCCTATCTTGACAGTACCAACGTGACCTCCAAGTGCCTCACTCATAATTCTTTCAAGGAATATATTGAAAAGAGTTGGAGAGAGTGTACACCCCTGTCTCACACCAACTGATGTGCGAAACCAGTCTCCTCGCCTCTCATTCACAAGAACTGCACTAGACGCCTTGTCATACAGGTGTTCAAGGACCGTTATAATATTTCCGTTGATATTATACATCCTCATGGTTGCCCAAAGCGCTTTATGCCATACCCTATCAAACGCGTTTTTAAAATCCACAAACACGTGATACAGTGTTTGCTGCTGTTCTAGATATTTCTCGCTTAGCAGCCTTAAATTAAATATCTGTTCTGTAGTGCTTCTTCCCTGTCTGAACCCTGCTTGCTCCTCGGCAATAATGTTCTCTGCTTGGGGTTTCAATCGGTCGAGGATTAATCTAAGCATGACCTTGCTAGGGTGGCTAATGAGGCTTATTGTTCTGTAATTTTGGCACAGCTTTAGGTTTCCAGACTTATGTAACGGTATAACTACTGATTTCGTCCATAAGTCCGGCCAGTTTCCTGTCGCCCATATTTTGTTACATATGTGTGTCAGGCCTTCCACCACTACCTCTCCACCTGCTTGTAAGAGCTCTGCTGGTATATTGTCCACGCCGGCCGCCTTCCCTCTTCTCAATGTCTTTACCGCTGCAATTACCTCTTCCTTCGTTATCAGTTGGTTATCCTCTATATTTGTTGGTGTTGGAGGGAATGTTTTCTCAGGTTTGTTTCGGTCTTCATAGTTATATAACTCGGAACAGTACTCTGTCCATCTTGCCAGTACGTCAGTTTCCTCAATGAGGCGCTTGCCGTTTTTATCATGAATCATAAGGTTCCTGCCTTGTCTTGGTGTTACCAGTTCTTTGACCACCTTGTATGCTCCTTTAGCATCATTTCTGTTTAGTCTCTCTTCGATGTTTGCGCATTGCTCACATATCCACGCTTCTTTCGCCTCTCTCATCTTTTGTTGTATGGCTTTCTTGACCTCTTTATAACTGCCGACCTCCTCCGGTAGGTGATTGTGTTTTTTCAGTGACCTTCTTTTATCACACAGATCTAGGTAGGAGAGTGAGGACGAAATGGGCAGGTTTGAGAGTGAGGAAGAAATGGGCGGGTTTGAGAGTGAGGAAGAAATGGGCGGGTTTGAGAGTGAGGAAAAGACGGGCAGGTAGGAGAGTGAGGAAGAAATGGGCAGGTTTGAGAGTGAGGAAGAAATGGGCGGGTTTGAGAGTGAGGAAGAAATGGGCGGGTTTGAGAGTGAGGAAAAGACGGGCAGGTAGGAGAGTGAGGAAGAAATGGGCAGGTTTGAGAGTGAGGAAGAAATGGGCGGGTTTGAGAGTGAGGAAGAAATGGGCGGGTTTGAGAGTGAGGAAGAAATGGGCGGGTTTGAGAGTGAGGAAGAAATGGGCGGGTTTGAGAGTAGGGAAAAGACAACAATGTGGACATGATGAGGCAGGAGAGGGGTGTGGGAAGTAACAACTCTTAATTGGTAAACTGCTGTTGTTTCATTCAGAGTGTGTAGTTTTACTGACGGGTAGGAAGTCTGCATGGGTCTATTTTAGTTGTCCAATAGACGAATTCCTCGAACATCGGATTATGATCCTCAATGCTTAGTGTTGGACTTTGTTTATTGTGTCAAAGTTTGATATAGCTCCAGTTATCCATGCTGCTGTAGCATATTATAAAAAGACCGTACAACCTGGCGTACAGCTTTCCGCAGAGGAGCAGTGTCATGCGAGGCTTCTAAAAAACTGCAGCAGAACAACGGAGAAAGGCCAAAAAAGCCCGTGAAATATCAGTCTCGCAAAGCGAACTTTCCATGCCCTCACTGCCTGCGAGTATGCAGATCTTAAATCGGACATTGTCAGCCATCTTGGCATCCATCCACAATCTAAAATTTTAGAATACTCGACTGGAAGGACTAACTAAAATGAAAAAGGAAAGGTCCTCATCACACGTGATGAACGAACAAGCAGCAAAGTATTAGATCTATCTCGTGCATCTAGTTAAAGATTCCTTCGTTAAGTTCCCAAATTGTGCCAACATTGTCGTTTTTTACTATTTACATTCGTTGACGTGATCTCTTGCGGGTTTTCTCTGTTTTCTGTACAGCAAACGATGGTTGAAGGTGATACACGTAGTTTTGGATTTCATGCAGTTCTAGATATTCCAAATGTAGCATTAACTCTTAGACTTCCCGAACCACTTCAGGTGGCTCCTTTTCAGTACCTGTTTTTACTCAAACCACTTAGAGTGGCTTGTAATGTTAAATCTCTATAAGCAAAGTTAAACGAACAATCTTGTAGCCTTAGTCCAATCCAAGATTTTTAATGACACTTCCTGTGGATGAACTATTCATTTGTAGAGCCATTTGCGCTTTTTTTTTTCTCATACAAAGCGGTTTAAATTTCATAAATTAGTTGATCAAATGATTTGCTCCAGCAAAAATGTTTTGATAACAATGACTTCTCGTGATCATAAGCAAAGATTGTCGACAGAACAAGCAGCACAGCTTATCTGATAATTAAAAATGATAACACTTTCATATGTCGTGTATAGATTGATTTTGTCAGCGAGGATTAACGTTAAGAGGTTCAGAAAAATACAAATATATTATGATATATTATGGTCAGTTCTAACTTTTTTTCAAATTAATTTAGTTCTAACTATATTTAAAAGTATTTGTGGACTACTATTTATCTACTCGTCTTTATGTTAAGGCTAATATTATCTTTTAGATAACCCTTTTTTTTTCTTTTTTTTTTGCGTTCGCCTTATTTTCTCTAATCCTCAAGGCGGTGTGCGTTGCACTGTGTTTTTATTTTGCGCCTGTCGGCCCAGTGCATCCGACTTCAGTACGCATTTTATGTAAGGGTCTGCTTCCTCCTGCATTTTCTAAGGGTTTGCTTCCCCGGGATAACGGCCGGTGCTGTGATGGGGATCGAACCCTAACCCATTTAATTGTGTACATGAGATGCATTAACATAATGTTTAAAATAAGAAAATGATGATCCAATGTGTCATGATGACTTATCCTCAACAGATATTTGCCTTGTTTACTTTTTTCCATATCGTCACTTAAAAGATTCAAATGGACATCAAATCTTTATTTTCTGACAGAAAATTATAAAGCTTATGTGCACTGTGTATAAATGGATATTCTAGCAATGAGGATAACTAGATAAATTAGAATATAACAAGTGTGTCAAACTACAACCACCCAGAAGAACAAGAGGGCATGGGTACAAATTAACTAAAGAGAGGTCCAGATTAGAAATTAGAAAATAATTTTTTGATCAAAGAGTGGTGAATGCTTGGAATGCTTTGCCACAGAAGGTAGTGAAGGTAGGGACAATTAATGCATCTAAGAATAAATTGGGTTTTACATAGCTTTTAGAGCAAGGTAATGCGGTAATGCAAATTAAACTGGTTGTATACAGACTCTGCAGAGTCTTCTAAACCAATATAAATACTTTAAGTTAAGTTAAGTTAAGTTAAGTTAAGACTAATGTTAGGAACTTCAGGCATGTAGAAAGCTTGATATATTATGGGGAGTTCAACCTTTTAAAACAAATACATTTTTTGAAATTATTTCCATTATATGTGGATTACTATTTAACAATTGTTATTTCAGTAAAGACACAAAGGGGTTCAGTTTGAAACCCCATTAAATCATGCACATTTGTGTATGAGATATATTAATGTAAAGTTTGAAATAAGAAAATTATGATAAAATATATTATTGAACCCTAACCTTGAAATATAATCATAAAAAGATGGTGTAAAAGCCTGGTTTTAGTGTCGGTATTGTACGTGGGGTAGCGAGGTCTGGACTGGACGTAACGTTCGTTAAAGGAAAGTGACTCGTCTGATATAGCCTCTTCTTTCCAGGTGTAGTGATCGCCGCTGGATTCACTGTTCCGTTTGCCGTTCAGGAGTTTGCATGCCAATGGCCTCTCCTACATTATTGTGTCCCCAGCAGCACCTTCATGAGGGGCCCCCCTGTTTCTTACAGAGCCTGCTGTGGGGCGCGACCGAGCACCCTGGGTTTTAACTGTGCGGGCAGATTGGGCTCATTAGCCTTGGTTGGCAGCCAATCTAAGAGAAGGTAAACTCTGACTCTAAACCCGGGTAGAGAAAGCTCGTTAGCCTGTTCAGGCAGTTTGCCTAGGAGAGGAGGAACTCTGATGTTAAACCCACAAGTCCCAGGGAGTGCTGGCTAGTCTTGGGATGATGAGAGTATCATCGGATGTCTTGAGTAACTAACATATGCGGACAACGACTCCACTGCCTTGTGGAAACCTCGGGAGAGGGTAGGGCAACGAGAGTAAACCCAGACAGAAAATCCGGAGTGGTAGCACCTAAGGCGGATGGTTTCAAAATTGCGAACTCATTCAGGCAGCTCCTGCAGCTGAGCTGGTGCCGAGCTGTCATGCTTTCTATTCCTTTGGATTACACCAGCGAGGCCGAGAGGAGAATCCAACAGTTTGGGCAGCCCAGTCTCCATATTCAGCGCCCAGACTTGCGCCCTGAGAGGCTACTCACAGGGCGCCACGCGAATAGTCTACAAAGACTGAGACGTCAATGAATTTCGGTATACTAAGATTTAAATGATAGCTTTGTCGTTTGCCTGTGAGAGAAAACTTTGTACGTGTTATATCATTTATTACATTTTTCAGTCATTTATCTTCAAAAGTCATTGTTTAAATTTTATTTACATTTTGTGGCACACTTCACCTATTCGCAACTTTCTTTTCAGTTATTTTCAGACACAAACAAATGCTCTCACATTCTCGTAATATTCTTTTTCGTTTTCTTCACCTTCTTCGTCTTCTTTTTCTTTTTTGATCTCAGGGGGGAAATAATGAAGTGTTATTCATGTATCATATAAGAAGAGTTGTTTCTAGAGCTATCTTCTATTCCGTTTTCATACTTCAGAGTTTCTTTTTTTTTCTGTATCATGCATTGAGTTTTGCTTCTGGTAGCTTTCTTTTCTTCGCTGAATCATGCATGAAGTTTTGTCTTTGGAGCTTTCTTTATTTTCCTGCATCATACATTTTGTCTCTAGAACTTTTTTTCTTTTTCTGTATTCTAGACTGATCGAGCCGCGTAGCGCAGTAGTAAGCGAGCTGGCTTCGCATCTGAGTGGTCCTTGCTTCATTCCCCAGTTGAGGCGGAAATGTTTTTTCAGACCGCAACGGCACCCGGGTCGACCCAGCCTTAAATGGGTACCGGTTCATTCCGGGAAGTAAAACTAGTGAGGGTTACCGTATAGGCTCATAAAGCCGATCCTTTGAAATGTGAGATCGCTAACACCTCACACCCCGACGGCAGTAATGTGAGATCGCTACACCTCACACCCCTACGACAGTAATGTGAGATCGCTAACACCTCACACCCCGACAGCAGTAATGCTATGGGGTACTTTACTTTTACTTTACTGAGTTTTGGCTGTAGGGCTTCCTTTCTTTTTCTGAATTCTATACTGGATTTTGGCTGTAGGGGTTTCTTTATTTTCCTGAATTCTATACTGGGTTTTGTTTGTGGGGCTCTCTTTCTTTTCCTGAATTCTATACTGGATTTTGGCTGTAGGGCTTTCTTTATTTTCGTGTATTCTATACCGGATTTTGGTTGTAGGGCTTTCTTTCTTTCCCTGTATTCTATACCGGATTTTGGTTGTAGGGCTTTCTTTCTTTTCCTGTATTCTATACCGGATTTTGGCTGTAGGGCTTTCTTTCTTTCCCTGTATTCTATACCGGATTTTGGCTGTATGGCTTTCTTGAAATCCTAGAAGGCATGATTTCTATCTGTGCGAACGGCGGGATGAGATCACACTTTTAGTTATCTCTTATGACACGATTTCAGAGTGGCAGTGATCATACGTTTGTCTCTGTCATACACATTGCTCTCGAAAAAATAGCTCTGTCATCTTAGGAGGTCAAGTTTGTCCACATCATATGTACACTTCTGGTTAAGCTGAACTTAATGTTGGACATGGACAAATGGCTCAAAGAATCGACTTCATTACACCTGGGCGGCTCCGTGTGTGCTCGATCTCTTTCATTACACCTGGGCGGGCCCTCATGTACTTGTCATTGCTGAAAGTGTCGACGACATAGCACGAACTTCGTAGCTGTGTGTCAGACCGTATGTACCAGGAGCAGGTGTAATGATTCAACTATTTGTCTGTGGTCAGGAATCCATTTACAGCTAAGTAGACATGACCGGTCTGTCAAACCGTATGTAGTATTTCTTTATAGGAGTAGGTGTAATGATTCAACTATTTGTCTGTGGTCAGGTATCCATTTACAGCCAAGTAGACATGACCGGTCTTAACTTAACTTAACGTCTTTATACTGGTTTAGAAGACCCTGCAGAGTCTGTATACAACCAGTTACATTTACATCACCTTGCTCTAAAAGCTATGCGCATCCAGTTTATTCTTAAATGCATTAACTGTCCCTGCCTCCACTACCTATCAAACCGTATGTAGTATGTCTTTAAAGGAGCAGGTGTAATGATTCAACTATTTGTGTGTGGTCAGGTATCCATTTACAGCTAAGTAGACATGATCGGTCTGTCAAACCGTATGTAGTATGTCTTTATAGGAGCAGGTGTAATGATTCAACTATTTGTGTGTGGTCAGGTATCCATTTACAGCTAAGTAGACATGATCGGTCTGTCAAACCGTATGTAGTATGTCTTTATAGGAGCAGGTGTAATGATTCAACTATTTGTGTAAACTTGACATACCATTGCATAAAAATCTCCCACGCACGCTCCCACACACAATTGTCAGTGCTTTAGTATAGTGTCAGTATTTTAGTATATTGTCAGTGTTCTAGTATAGTGTCAGTGTTTCAGTATAGTGTCAGTTTTCTAGTATAGTGTCAGTGTTTTAGTATATTGTCAGTGTTTGTTTTAGTATATTGTCAGTGTTCTAGTATAGTGTCAGTGTTTTAGTATATTGTCAGTGTTCTAGTATAGTGTCAGTGTTTTAGTATATTGTCAGTGTTTGTTTTAGTATATTGTCAGTGTTTTAGTATAGTTTCAGTGTTTTAGTAAATTGTCAGGAATATGCAGCAGTACCTAAGTCCTACGTGGAAAAAAATGGAATAGAACCCCTGTCCTAGCATGTCATAGAAGACAACTAAGTAGGGTTGTGTGAAGCTGGCATCCTCTTCATGTTAACAGCACTGCTTCGAATAAACCACGACAGTCTTTGACTGTGTGCAGGGCCAAGACTAAGGGGCCATATGCGTTGTGGAACCGGACCTATGCTTCAATCAATGGAGGAAGAGGGCACGAATAATGATGAAGAATGTGCAGCAACTCGTGTCCTGAGCCCAGATACCTCCCACCAGATTTAATTCCCTCTCTGCCTCCCTCTCTCTCCCTCTCCCTCTCTCTCCCTCTCCCTCTCTCTCCCTCTCTCTCATTTCTCCCTCCCTCTCCCGCTCCAATAACAGCAACAACAACAGCGACACCAACAACAACAACAACAACAGCGACACCAACAACAACAACAACAACAGCGACACCAACAACAACAGCAACATAACGACAACAACAACAGCAACTGAAGTAGCAACAATTAAAACAACAGCAAAAACAAGAACAGCAACGACGCCATCCACAACCCTGACAAGAACAAAGTCTGTCTCAGACAATGGACGTGAAGCTCTATAAATTTAGCAGTTCATTTCAGGTGCCATCTCCGCATCGAAGGTCGGCTGCAATGGATCTCCAGTGTTCTCTATCTCTTGCCGTAATGGCACAATCTGAAAGGCTTTTTCCAGTCTATCTCCTGATGTTATCCACCCACTAAAAACGTTGTCTGCCTCTTGAACGACTGCCTTCCTCCCTACCCTCCAGTATGGTCTTCAACAAGGAGGCATATCTTGTTATTTGACCAAAATAACGTAACTGTCTAACCCTGATTTCCGTCATTAATTCTCTTTTCACCCCCAACGTTTTCAATACTTCCAAATTTGTTTTCTTCTCTTTCCAAGAAATGCGACGCAGTCCTCTATATACCTACATTTTGAAGGCTTCAATATTCTTTTCCAACTTGTTATTCATTGTCCATGTTGATGTGCCATAAAGTAGTGACGAGTATACATAACATCTGACAATTCTCATTTTCTAATTCTGATTTATCTGTTTGGATGTCGGAAAACTTTTCAAGACCGCAACGGCCTCGGGTCGACTCAGCCTTTATGGATACCGGCTCATTCCGGGAAATTAAAGGCGGAGAGGGAGAGGCGTGGCAGCCGCCCTCATATAACCGAGCCTTGAAATGTGAGGTCGCTAACACTTCACCCCTAACGGCAGTTAATGCTATGGATTACTTTGACTTTTTTACTTTGATGTCAGTATGTGTCGCATGTTGTCGAATACCATTTTGGCCTTACCTATTCTTTTTCTGAGTTATTTTTCCCAGCTGCATTCTTCTGTTATTATATCTTCTTCTTCTTCGTTCATCCTCAGATCAAGGTTCCGGTTTCTCTTACAAAGTACGCCGTTGTTTGTAAGGCTATTTCATCTCCATACAGCTTTTGTCTCATATCTGTCTCGCGAGGCCAGTATTGTTCTCTCTTTTCCTACGTGACGGTGCAGCTTTGTAGGATGTGTTCCACGGTCATGATATGCTCCCCACTTGGGCACCTGTCATCTGCCCCAATCCTCATTTTGTTGTGAAGATGACTCTTGAGTCTGTTATGCCCAGTTCTCAGTCTGAAGGTGATGACTTGCTCTTCTCTAGTTAAGTTATAGTAGCTGTCTTCTTTTCGGAAGTCGTGATGTTGATCAGCCCATTTTCCCCTGAAGTTGGCTTTAATTATGGTCTTGGCCTCATTATATGTGATACTCAGGTCTGTTTTTGGGGAAGCTCCTCCACTCTTTGCTAGTTTGTCTGCAGCTTCATTGCCTTCAATATTTCAGTGGGATGGGATCCACTGTATGACTAACCTTGGGTGTTCTGCTGAGAGCTGTGTCAGGGAGAACATACATTGCTCAAGATCTTCATCTTTGTGTTGTTTTGGCGCTGCTAATACTGAGGCGGCATCAGTCAGGAATACTATGTTTTCTTGGTGGATATCTTTATCTTGGATTACAAGCTCAGCTGCGGCCTTCAGTGCCTTTGCTTCTTAACGGAAATTATTGGAATATGTTTCCGTTGTTACTACTCGAGTTTTTTTCTTCTCCCTTCCTTAGTCTGTAATAGACCCCTCCACCTCCATTGGATGTGGCTTTGTTAGATGAGCCATCTGTATATACGTGTATCCCTGTTTCTGGTGGGTATACTCTCCTAAGATATTCTTCTGTGATAAATTTCCTTTCTGAATATGTCTGAGTTCATTTTTCTCTATTCCCTCTATGGTTTCTACCATCTCATGAGACGACTTTTCCATGGTGGGATTTGGGATGTTTGTTTTAGATCTCTAACCACTGCCTGGCTTATGATTTGGTCTGCTCTTGCAAGTTCTTTTGTTTTTGATATGAAGTGGTTTCTCTTTAATCTCCCTCTTCCCATGTTATTTATCCTGTCATATATTGGGTGATCAGGCATTCGTTTGAACTTCTCCCCCTGGTGGAGTGTTTTTTAGTCTCTGCGCTTCTCCATACTTTCGATTCGTGTGATGTTCTCCATTGCATTTATTGTTGTTGTTCTCATAGCTCCAGTGATGATACGTACACCTTGGTTTTGGGTTGTAATTATTTTGTGAAAGTTATTCTTTGTTGCTGTGGACCATGCTGCTTTCCCGTATTCTAGCACTGGTCTCACATAACCTGTGTACAGTTTCTTTAGTGTGCCCGTGTCCGCTCCCCCTGTTGAGCTTGCTATCCCGTATTCTAGTACTGGTCTCACATAACCTGTGTACAGTTTCTTTAGTGTGCCCGTGTCCGCTCCCCATGTTGAGCCTGATATCTTCCTCATTATTGCCATTCTGTTCTTAGCTTTGTTGGTGGCATTTTTTATCTGGTTTTTCCATGTCAACCTTGGGTCCATTGTTATTCCCAGATAAGCTAGACTTATGTCCATTTACTTTCAGGATTACTTTTTGGGGCTTGGGAGATATAGAGAAGATTGTGTACGTGGTTTTGGATTCGTTTATATGCCATTTTTTTAAATCCATATCTCTATTTTATTTGAGCCTCCTGTATTTCGTTTCTAGCTACAGGTGTAGACTTTTCGGATGTCCATAGTGCCAGGTCATCTGCATATAGCGCACTGTGTACTCTTTTAGGGATTTGTGTGATTATATCATTGAGGAACAGCATGGGTGAGAGTATTCTACCTTCTGGAACTCTTTGTTCCATTTTCATCTTTTTGCTGAGGTGTCCTTGGAGTTGCACTCTTGCTGTCCTGTTATCTAGATAATCACTGATCCACTTGTACATGTTTTTGGTTACATCCAATTGCAGTAGTTTCAGTTTTAACCCGCTCTTCCATATTTTATCAAAGACTTTTCAAGGTCTATCCAGACTGCCAGTGTTTTCTTTTTTTCTTGGAATGCATCTTCTATCTCCTGTAAGATATATGTCACCTGATCTTTGATCGCTCTGTTTCTACAAAAACCTGGTAAGTAAATTCTTTGATTCCATATGCCAGGTTATTCTAGTGTTAACTATTCGTTCCATTAGTTTCCCCACACAGCTGAGTAGACTAATAGGTCTGTAACTGCCTGGCTTCATGTTGTCTTTCCCATGTTTAAGGATGGGAATAGTCCTTGCCTCCTTCCACACTGTGAGGACAGTTCCTTGTTTCCAGCTTGTGTTAAAGATGTGTAGCAGTTTGTTCTTTGCTACTTCTCCCATGTTAGAGAGCATTTCATTTGTGATGCCATCCTTTCCTGAGGCTTTTCTCTTCTTGAGTTTACAAATGGCTGACTCCAATTCTGTCTTGGTGATATCTACTATCAGATGTTCCTCAGGTACTCGCATTGAGTGCTCCGTGTGGTTTATTTCTTTCATAATATACCTTTTCATGTCTGCTGGGATTTTGTTTCTACTTGTTTTTGCAACATCCGCTGCTTTTTTTCCCAGATAGTACCTTTTCTTCATTTTCAATCGCAATTGTTGGCTTGTAGCTGTTTTCTTCACTCAAGGCCTTTGCTAGCTTCCAGAGTTTCTCGCTCTCTCTCTCTCTCTCTCTCTCTCTCTCTCTCTCTCTCTCTATCAAAGTTGAGGATCTCTGTATGCTCTTGTCAGCTTTTCCTGCATGCTTGGTTGACAATGTCTTACAGCAGCTGCCTTGAGTGCGATGTTGCTTTCTTGATTTTGGCCAGTTTCCACTCTTTCTCTTGCCTCTTTTAGTTGAAGTTCTATCTGTTGCACTTCAGGTGACCAATACAGTTTGTAATTGTTTCTGGCGCCTCTTGGGATGTTCTCCATTGCTGCCTTTAGAAGACACTGGTTGAATTTTTACCCCATCCTCCCTACTTTCTTGTGGTGAGTGTTGATGGACTGGTAGTAAAGATTTGTACTTGTGGCAAACTTCTGCCAGTCTGCTCTCTTATAGTTCCATCTGGGCAATGGCTTGTGGTCTGATGGAATGTTTCCCAGGTTTATTGTAAGTTTGAAAGGTTTATGGTCACTTTCTGCAAGAGGTGCAAGTACTTTTCTTTTAGATTTTTGGCTTAGGTCGCAGGTGGTAAATTCTAGGTCAGGGGATGATGTAGAGGTCCATCGCCTTGAACAGAACGTCGGAGAGTCATTTGGGAGGTTGCTCAGATAGAGGTTGTTGTCAATCTCCCATTCCTCTAGTTCGTATCCCCTTGCGTTGGTCTGTGCATAACCCCACCTCTCAGACTGGCTGTTAAAGTCGCCTACCACTATGGTTGCCTGGTCCATAATATTCATGGCTTCTAGGGCCAGACTTTTTGTTGGTGGGCTGTATGTATTATAAATTCTAACTGTCTGATTCGGTAAGGTTATGTCCACCCCTATTGCTTCGGCTTCTCCGTTTGTTTCCACCTGGATCATCTTTGATGGGATTGATATTTTGGAGAGGATAAGCACACCCCCCCCCCCCTTTATGCCCATCCCTATCCAGTCTGTAAGTTTCATATCCTCTTATGCAAAATCTGTGGTTTGGATTAAGGTGTGTTTCCTGGATGCAGGCAACGTGTATTTCTTCCTCAAATAGTCTTCTGGACAACGCTTCCTTTTTGTTGTATATACCTTGAGTGTTCCATTGCAACACCTGCAGGGTTTGAGTGGCAGATGTATCCGTGTGTCCATGGCGGGAGAAACATGTCTTTGTCTGTGTGGATACCTTATGGTGTCTCTGTATAGTCCTGGTCTTTTATAATCCTTGGATGAGATACGTAGTGTCGTGGTTTGCAGCAGCGAGCTGTTTTATTCGCACCGTTCGGTCCAACACTTCCGTTTTCAGCAAGCATTTTCTTCCGGTTCGCATCCTTAGTCTTTGGTTGTCCCCAACCGACCTGGCGACCAAACCTGCAAGGCAGCAGGTTATTCTTTGATACCATGTTGTCAGGGAAGAGGCAGGGGATGTCCTATTTGGAGTCCATGAGTCTGGCGCGCCCCTCTCGCCCACCAGACTCCCACGTTCATAACTGCTCTCTCAGCAGCCACGCAGTCCATTAGCACGTTGATACACAGTGGACTTGAAGTCATTGTTCCCATGACTGGGGCCATTTTTGGTCAGATATTAAAGTCTAGGAATGGCTATCCCTTTAGATGTTTCCCTGTTTTAGCTCGCTAGATGATAGTCCTTGATTGTCCTGCCTCCTAGGTTGCGAGCTCCATCTGCTCAAGTTTCCTCTCCCAGGTGTTCTGGCTCCCTGGACTTTTGAACACCACCCGGCTACTACCATTCTTAGCCTGGCCCCTCTCCAGTGACCTGTCCGGCATGAGTGGCCCTACCAAGAACATTCGTTCCTGCCGACATAGCTCACTGGGTCACTGAGATACGCAATCCCCCCTCCCACACCCCCCCCCCCACACCCCACCCCCCACCTCGACATGGTGATGGCTTCCTGGATGTGGGTGCTGTTAATATATGACCTTGGGACCAAGACGCTGAGCATGGCATGAGCTGCAGTGGTCAGCGACCCATAGCTGACTGCTAGAGTCAGGGCCAGCGAACCAGAGCTGCCAAGACCCTTCTACACCTCCACGCGGTGATCCTGGAAAACAGGCTGCAACAGAGCAGACTGGCTAAGGAGAAGGGATCGAAGAGGGAATGTTAACCCGGTACTCAAAAAATACTCGCTGAAGTCGAATATGTTGGACCGAAAGGTGCAAATATCGCCGTCAAGCTGTAAACTACGACACAACGCATTCTGTTCCCTGGCCTACATTCTGCTACTTAGGCCCGTGTCAGGGTTTGGTAGCGGGAGATTGAGAACGAACGAAGCCAAGCCAAGCCAAATTACCTTGACAGGCGAAACTCTGTACCTGTTCAAGTAGTTGATCGTTCAGTTGTATCTGCATACATGGTTTCTTGTCACTTTTTCCCCCAATTATCATAGTCTTTGTTTTCTTTATGTTTATGTCTTTTAGCAGACCAACAAACTAAAAACCTGCATTATTGACAAAAATATAATAATTCATTTAAGAAATTGCACATCAAACTATAATCGGAAAACCAACTACTGGGCAACAACTCTAGACTACATCATGGGCAAAGATATTAACTTAACAAGCAACTGACCTACATTGTGCGCTGTCCTGTAATCCAAAATGAAGGAACAAAGTTACACTTAAGTGCACCAACAAGTATTTGCCAATGCATTTCTTTTGTTTTGTTTCGTAACTAAGAATTGGTAACATTGTGTAACAATACAAGGCTCGGCGTTCAATATTATTTATTATAAATTGTTATGTTAACACAGAAAACAGAATCCGCACATACAGCAACTAAGATATTAAAATGTTAACACAGAATACAATACACATATACAGCAACTAAGATTGAAATGTTTACACAGAAAACAATACACACATACAGCAACCAAGATATTGAAATGTTAACACAGAAAACAATACACACATACAGCAACTAAGATATTGAAATGTTAACACAGAAAACAATACACACATACAGCAACTAAAATATTGAAATGTTAACACAGAAAACAATACACACATACAGCAACTAAGATATTGAAATGTTAACACAGAAAACAATACACACATACAGCAACTAAGATATTGAAATGTTAACACAGAAAACAATACACACATACAGCAACTAAGATATTGAAATGTTAACACAGAAAACAATACACACATACAGCAACTAAGATATTGAAATGTTAACACAGAAAACAATACATACATACAGCAACTAAGATATTGAAATGTTAACACAGAAAACAATACATACATACAGCAACTAAGATATTGAAATGTTAACACAGAAAACAATACATACATACAGCAACTAAGATATTGAAATGTTAACACAGAAAACAATCCACACATACAGCAACTAAGATATTGAAATGTTAACACAGAAAACAATACACACATACAGCAACTAAGATATTGAAATGTTAACACAGAAAACAATACACACATACAGCAACTAAGATATTGAAATGTTAACACAGAAAACAATACACACATACAGCAACTAAGATATTGAAATGTTAACACAGAAAACAATACACACATACAGCAACTAAGATATTGAAATGTTAACACAGACAACAATACACACATACAGCAACTAAGATATTGAAATGTTAACACAGAAAACAATACACACATACAGCAACTAAGATATTGAAATGTTAACACAGAAAACAATACACACATACAGCAACTAAGATATTGAAATGTTAACACAGAAAACAATACACACATACAGCAACTAAGATATTGAAATGTTAACACAGAAAACAATACACACATACAGCAACTAAGATATTGAAATGTTAACACAGAAAACAATACACACATACAGCAACTAAGATATTGAAATGTTAACACAGAAAACAATACACACATACAGCAACTAAGATATTGAAATGTTAACACAGAAAACAATACACACATACAGCAACTAAGATATTGAAATGTTAACACAGAAAACAATACACACATACAGCAACTAAGATATTGAAATGTTAACACAGAAAACAATACACACATACAGCAACTAAGATATTGAAATGTTAACACAGAAAACAATACACACATACAGCAACTAAGATATTGAAATGTTAACACAGAAAACAATACACACATACAGCAACTAAGATATTGAAATGTTAACACAGAAAACAATACACACATACAGCAACTAATATATTGAAATGTTAACACAGAAAACAATACACACATACAGCAACTAAGATATTGAAATGTTAACACAGAAAACAATACACACATACAGCAACTAAGATATTGAAATGTTAACACAGAAAACAATACACACATACAGCAACTAAGATATTGAAATGTTAACACAGAAAACAATACACACATACAGCAACTAAGATATTGAAATGTTAACACAGAAAACAATACACACATACAGCAACTAAGATATTGAAATGTTAACACAGAAAACAATACACACATACAGCAACTAAGATATTGAAATGTTAACACAGAAAACAATACACACATACAGCAACTAAGATATTGAAATGTTAACACAGAAAACAATACACACATACAGCAACTAAGATATTGAAATGTTAACACAGAAAACAATACACACATACAGCAACTAAGATATTGAAATGTTAACACAGAAAATAATACACACATACACCAACTAAGATATTGAAATGTTAACACAGAAAACAATCCACACATACAGCAACTAAGATATTGAAATGTTAACACAGAAAACAATACACACATACAGCAACTAAGATATTGAAATGTTAACACAGAAAAGAATACACACATACAGCAACTAAGATATTGAAATGTTAACACAGAAAACAATACACACATACAGCAACTAAGATATTGAAATGTTAACACAGAAAACAATACACACATACAGCAACTAAGATATTGAAATGTTAACACAGAAAACAATACACACATACAGCAACTAAGATATTGAAATGTTAACACAGAAAACAATACACACATACAGCAACTAAGATATTGAAATGTTAACACAGAAAACAATACACACATACAGCAACTAAGATATTGAAATGTTAACACAGAAAACAATACACACATACAGCAACTAAGATATTGAAATGTTAACACAGAAAACAATACACACATACAGCAACTAAGATATTGAAATGTTAACACAGAAAACAATACACACATACAGCAACTAAGATATTGAAATGTTAACACAGAAAACAATACACACATACAGCAACTAAGATATTGAAATGTTAACACAGAGAACAATACACACATACAGCAACTAAGATATTGAAATGTTAACACAGAAAACAATACACACATACAGCAACTAAGATATTGAAATGTTAACACAGAAAACAATACACACATACAGCAACTAAGATATTGAAATGTTAACACAGAAAACAATACACACATACAGCAACTAAGATATTGAAATGTTAACACAGAAAACAATACACACATACAGCAACTACGATATTGAAATGTTAACACAGAAAACAATACACACATACAGCAACTAAGATATTGAAATGTGCCCTTCTCAAGCCATAATCCCCCTGGCATATTTCCCACGCGTGTTTTATGTCGATCTGACATTTTTTTTTCAAGTACCGGTGTTCTTAACCTTTCAACGATAATAGACATACCAATGAATTGCACAATATGTCCCCATTTCCCCCCGGGACACACTGCCCCTTCTCCAATTATTTGATTCCCAGACCCCTTTAAATTAGTTCCCAGACCCCTTTAAATTAGTTCCCAGAACCCTTTAAATTAGTTCCCAGACCCCTTTAAATTAGTTCCCAGACCCCTTTAAATTAGTTCCCAGACCCCTTTAAATTAGTTCCCAGACCCCCACTAATTAGTTATCAGCCCTCATTAATTGCTTCTCATGCCCCCATTAATTGGTTCCCATACTCCTGTTATTATGTGGCTCCCATGCCCGTATTATATAGTTTTCTGGTTAAGAACCCCTGACCTGCCCTAGTATTTCCTTTCAAATGTGCGTGGAAAGGTGGAACGTACTCTACCTGTACTGTGTAGACACCGCCCGGTGCAATTACAAAATCTGAAGCAAGATATTTTTAGTACAATACTTATTGATTTTGGAGGGAGCGAGCGACTGTCTCTCCGTAGATCTCTGACTATTGATCTCCTCAGTTTGTCGTCTGCTCTGAATCAGACATATATTCCCTAATTAGTCAACAGTTGTCCTTCCTCTGTACATCCATCTATCTAGACCATCTATCCAGTTCATCCAGCCATCCATAGCTTAGCAACATATCTCCATATTTAAGTCTGCCAGTTTTAGCTTTTCTCCAAGGTCTATTTTGCGAAGGAGATTTTTGCTTTAGAGGAATTTTGATTGGTCTATGTGCCTCATGCACCTGTCCCCCATCTCTCTCTCTCTCTCTCTCACACTCTCTCTCGCTCTCGCTCTCCCTCTCTCTCTCTCTCTCTAGCTTTATATATATATATATCTTTCTCTCTCTCTGTTCTCTATCGTTCTGATTTTGTGAAGGAGATATTTTGAAGCACTGGTCTATGTGCCTCATGCACCTGTCCCCCATCTCTCTCTCTCTCTCTCTCACACTCTCTCTCTCGCTCTCGCTCTCCCTCTCTCTCTCTAGCTTTATATATATATATCTTTCTCTCTCTCTGTTCTCTATCGTTCTGATTTTGTGAAGGAGATATTTTGAAGCACTGGTCTATGTGCTCTATGCATCTGTCTTCCATCTTTCTCTCTGTCTCTTTCTTCTCTCTCTCTCTCTCTCTCTCTCTAATTTTGTGAAGGAGATATTTTGAGAAATTTAGACCGGAATACGTGTTCCATAGTACCTGTCTCATCTCTCTTTCTCTCTCTCTCTCACTCAGTTTCTCTCGCTCTCACTCACTCACTCTCTATGTTACTCACTCTCTCTCTCTTACTCATTTCCAAACCGGCGTTATCCTTTTCTCATTCTATCTATCATTCTCTGTGTCTCTCTATCTCTCTTTATCTATAAGTGAGTGTGTTTGATTGTGTTTCTGTGCGACTTCCAATTGTTTTATCTCTAGAGGTGAAAGTCATGACTGCGTCAGAGTACCCACTTAATAGAGATCAAAGTCATGACTGTCAGAGTATCCAGTTATTAAAGATCAAAGTCATGACTGTCAGAGTATCCAGTTATTAGAGATCAAAGTCATGACTGCGTCAGAGTACCCACTTAATAGAGCTCAAAGTCATGACTGTGTCAGAGTACCCAGTTATTAAAGATTAAAGTCATGACTGTGTTAGAGTACCCAGTTATTAAAGATCAAAGTCATGGCTGTCAGAGTATCCAGTTATTAGAGATCAAAGTCATAACTGTGTCAGAGTACCCAGTAATTAGAGATCAAAGTCATAACTGTGTCAGAGTACCCAGTTATTAGAGATCAAAGTCATGACTCCATTAGAGTATCAAGTTATTGCGCTCTTATCATGTGTCATGCCGATTATCAATTTTTCTAGATATAATAACATCACCATATGTAGGCTGAGTCATGTCCAGTGCCATGAATATGTAGCCTTGGCTGTGACCAACAGATGCCATGAATATGTAGCATTGGCTGTGACCAACAGATGCCCTGAATATGTAGCATTGGCTGTGACAGACATATGCCCTGAATATGTAGCCTTACTGTGACATACAGATGCCCTGAATATGTAGCATTGGCTGTGACGGACAGATGCCTCGAATAAGTAGCCTTACTGTGACATACAGATGCCCTGAATATGTAGCCTTACTGTGACATATAGATGACATGAATATGTAGCCTTGGCTGTGATAGACAGAAGCCCTGCATATGTAGCCTTGGCTGTGACAGACATATGCCCTGAATATGTAGCCTTACTTTGACATACAGATGCCCTGCATATGTAGCCTTGGCTGTGACAGACATATATCACTGATGGTCATGACTGCTGCAGACAGTGCACAATTTCCATTAAGTCCCTGATTCTTTGCTACCATGGTTAAGTCGGATGTGTCGGACCGAACGGTGCAAATATCGCAGTCAAGCTGTAAACTATAGCACAACGTATTCTGTTCTCTGACGAACATCCTGCTAAGCCCTTTTCAGAGCTTGGTGACGAGAAACTGAGAACGAACGAGAAATAAGAACAATCTTTGCTATGACTATGTCAGGGCGTGTGTGTCATACAAAACTCCAGCATCCAGGCATAAGCTCTTGAGCATCACTAAAAAAAAAAACACATGACCTTGAAAGAATCTGACCTGAGCTGATCTTCTCTGCGATCCAGCCTTCGCATATTGGCTAATCAACGATATGCGCATGCGCAGCTTCCTGCAGCAGACATAGTTGTATTCGCTACATCCGGGCACTTTCGCCATTGAGAAAAAACAAAATATCTTCATCCAGATCTGAAATACTGAGATGCGCTAAAAAGCATTTAGCCCTGAAAAGAGCTGAACATCATCATCATCTTCTATTCATTTGTGGCGTTATACGTCGTAGGCAGGTGTAATTTTCTGTCGTGTGTCATCTTTTGTTGTTGTCATGCCGTGTTTCTTGAGTGTCACACTGACACCATCTATCTGTTACGTGGTCTACCTCTTGGAGACACTGAACATCCGCAGTTGTGTCAATATTAGCTCAAAAATAAGTCGCTGTGAAAACATTAACTTTTTTCCCCGCAACAAATAATCGAAGACCTCCCGCATGAGTCCTAGGGGGTAATAACTGTCCTGAGGTGTTTAATAACTTGTTTAACACATGTTCATTAACAAAATAAGGAGTAATGTAAGGCCTGAACAAGATATGATTTACGGCACAGATGTATAACTTTAGCCTCGAGGACAGATAATCACCTTCACCTTCTCTGAAGGGAGAAAATCATTTCGCTAATTAGTGTTTTCCCAGTATCCAGTCTCTTGTACGATCAGAGTCAGGTGTTCATTATTGAAACGGTCACGCTATTAAAAATAATTACTATTTAGCTTTTGCATGCCTTGGAGAGAGAGAACGGGAGAGACCGGGAGGAAGAGAGTAATAGCGAGACGGAGAAAATGTCAAAGAATGAGGCCAGAGGCGAGGGTTTAACATGATCGACCGGCCTGTATGATAGGATCGCTCTTACCTCACAAAGTTGTTGTTTTTGTTATTTATTTTTTTGTTTTGCGTTCGCTTTATTTATCTATTCCCACAAGGCGGTGTGCGTTGCACTGTGGTTTTTATTTTGCGCCTATCGGCCCAGTGCATCCGACTTCAGCATGCATTTTATGTAAGGGTCTGCTTCCTCCTGCACTTTCTAAGGGTTTGCTTCCCTGGGGTAACGGCCCATGCTGTGATGGGGATCTTCTTCTACTTCTTCATCGTACGCAGTCAGACATCAACCTTTATTTTTTCGAAAAAAAGCAGTTGTCATCCTGAGGCTGTGGACACTGCCATAGAGCTTGTCTAGTGTTGCCACTGGTGATGGCCACATGTGCCCTCTATGGTCCTCGTATGTCGGGCAGTTTTGCAGCAGATGCTCAGTGGTCATTTTGTCGGTACCACACGGGCATTCGTCAGTGCCACCTATCTTCAATTTGTTGAATAGGTGGTACCTCAGTCTATTGTGGCCAGTGCGAAGTCTGAAGACCACGACCTGCTCTTTTCTGTTCAACTGGTAATAGGCATCGTTTTTGGTGTAGCCAGTATGTTCTGTTTCCCATTTGGTCATGTAGATACATGACAATAAGCCTTTTTGACTCTTCGTATGTCATACTAGTATCAGGTTGTGGTAGTCTTGCACCTGCTTTTGCCAGTCTGTCTGCCTCCTCGTTGCCTTGGATGTTGCAGTGGGATGGAACCCACTGCACCACTACTCTTTTTGGTGCGGCCTGCTGGCATAGTTGACAGAGTTCAGCTGTTAATTCATTAAGTTCAGTATTTTTCTGGCTTTTTAGTGCTGCGACTACGGCCAGGGCATCTGTAAACAGGACTATATGGCTTTCATTTCTTTTACCTGTCACCATTTCTTCCACTGCCGCCCTCAGTGCCTCTGCCTCCGCGCTGAAATTGCTTGTGTATTTTCCAGTAGCGAATGACAGTGTTATTTTTCTGCCATTTGGTAGGCTCAGGAATGCTCCTGCCCCTCCGTTCTGTGTTGAATTTGTTACGGAACCGTCGGTGTATGCATGGGTCCAGTCCATGATTAGGGAGTTTTCCGTAATGAAACTCAGGGTAGTATCTCTTCTTTCTTTTTCAGACTGGCAGTTTTTGTTTCTAATACCTGGTATATTTTCTACCACCTCTGGAAATATATGCTGCCTCCAGGTAGGTTTTCGTACAGTAGGGATGGGCTTCGGTGTGATTAGTGCGTTCATAGGGTCTTCGTGCATCTTTGCTTTGGCTATTTCTGCAAAGTTTCTTCGCTTTAGCTTCCCATTTCCGAAATTGTTTAGTCTCTGGTGCATTGGATGGTAAGTCAGCCTTCTGAGTTTCTCTGATTGCTGCTGGGCTCTGCAGTCTCTTCTGTCGGCCATGGATTGCAGTTTTGTAATCTTTTCAAGTTCTACAATTGGCGTTGACTTCATGCCTCCTATTATAACTCTCATGGCTTGGTTTTGGAGTTTGCTAACTTTATCGAAGTTTGCCTTTGCTGCTGTTGTCCATGCCGCAATGCCATACTCGAGAACTGGTCTCGCCTCTTCCAGTGTACAGTTTATTTAGTATGCTTTCGTCTGCTCCCCAGCTTGTGCCAGCAAGTTTCCACATGATTGCCATTCTTTCTCTGGCTCTCATTCGGTTCCTCTTGATCTGACTTTTCCATGTCATGCGCCGATCAAATATGTCTCCCAGATAGTTTTGCTTGTCGTTTGGCTGAAGGTATTTGCCGTTTAGACTTAATTTGGTGTTTTGGGGTTTTATTTGATAGCGAGAATATTGTACATGTGGTTTTGTCCTCGTTTATTTTGACCAGCCATGAGTCCGCCCACTCTTCCAGCTATGTTAGGGCCTGCTGCATCCGATTTCTTGCTATGGTGAGATTCTTTTCAGATGTCCACATAGCCAGATCGTCTGCAAACATTGAGCTATGAACTCTTCTTTGTATATTCTCTGTAATATCATTTATATACACCAGGAAGAGTGTGGGTGACAGTACTCCCCCTTGGGGTACTCCCTGCTCACGTGTCACCTTTTTGCTCATCTGCCCTTGTACTTGGACTATGGCCGTTCTGTTTTTGAGGTAGTGGTTGATCCACTTGTACATTTTCCCACAAACATCACTTCTTCTTAGCTTGATTTTAAGTCCATCTTTCCAGACTTTGTCAAATGCCTTTCCCAGGTCCACCCAGACCGCTACTGTGTGTTTCTGTTCCTGGTAGGTATCTTCTATTCCTAGGCTATGAGGATGACCTGATCCTCAGTGGATCTGTGCTGTCTAAAGCCTGCTTGCTGTGGAATTAGTATCCGTTTTTCTTCCAGATGCCACATCAGTCTGGTGTTTATCATACTTTCTGATAGGGATCGAACCCAGCACCTTCGGTTGTGAGCCGTGTCACTTTAACCACTAGCCCACGCCGTCCCCTACAAAGTTAATATAACCGATGTAGCGTGCGGAGCATGGAAGGTTGGTCGTCAACTGAAAGACATGTTTTTGTCGAGAGTAAGAAAGTCGTTTTCTTCCTGTTGTAGTTGATAGAAGAGAACAGTCTACATTGACGTCATTTTGTTTCTGTTCGTGAACCGTGAGACGAAATCTGGCAGGAACATAGAACAAAATGGCTGCAGGTAAACATAGAGATAACTCTAGTTGAATATTTGTCTACAGAAGGGGTTCTCGGAGTTCAGATCTCATGGATACTGATTACACAGCGCAGAGAGGTGGATAGAAACGGCACAGAGCTGAGAAGTGGACACTGACTACACGGACCTGAGAAGTGGACAGTGATTACACAGATAAGTAGACACTGATTACACAGAGCTGAGAAGTGGACACTGACTACACGGACCTGAGAAGTGGACACTGACTACACGGACCTGAGAAGTGGACACTGACTACACGGACCTGAGAAGTGGACACTGACTACACGGACCTGAGAAGTGGACAGTGGCGGCACAGAGCATGGCGGCTAGAACGTGTTTGTAGCTGCCATCTCAAGCGTGGACAAGCTTAACAGATAATTAATTGTGTTTGCGTGTGACGTAAAAGAAGAACAAAACGACGAACAATAAAAAGAAGTAAAAGAAGAAGAAGTTTGAAGAAGAAGAAGAAGAAGAAGAAGAAGGAGTAACAGAAGAAGCAGAAGAAGAAGAAGAAGGAGTTTAAAGAAGAAGAAGAAGAAGAAGAAGGAGTTTAAAGAAGAAGAAGAAGAAGAAGAAGAAGAAGAAGAAGGAGTAAAAGAAGAAGAAGAAGAAGAAGAAGGAGTAAAAGAAGAAGAAGAAGAAGAAGAAGAAGGAGTTTAAAGAAGAAGAAGAAGAAGAAGAAGAAGAAGAAGAAGAAGAAGAAGGAGTAAAAGAAGAAGAAGAAGAAGAAGGAGTAAAAGAAGAAGAAGAAGAAAAAGAAGAAGAAGAAGAAGGAGTTTAAAGAAGAAGAAGAAGAAGAAGAAGAAGGAGTTTAAAGAAGAAGAAGAAGAAGAAGAAGAAGAAGAAGAAGAAGAAGGAGTTTAAAGAAGAAGAAGAAGAAGAAGAAGAAGAAGAAGGAGTAAAAGAAGAAGAAGAAGAAGAAGAAGAAGAAGGAGTTTAAAGAAGAAGAAGAAGAAGAAGAAGAAGAAAAAGTTTAAAGAAGAAGAAGAAGAAGAAGAAGAAGAAGAAGGAGTTTAAAGAAGAAGAAGAAGAAGAAGAAGAAGAAGAAGGAGTTTAAAGAAGAAGAAGAAGAAGAAGAAGAAGAAGAAGAAGAAGAAGAAGAAGAAGAAGAAGAAGAAGAAGGAGTTTAAAGAAGAAGAAGAAGAAGAAGAAGAAGGAGTTTAAAGAAGAAGAAGAAGAAGAAGGAGTTTAAAGAAGAAGAAGAAGAAGAAGGAGTTTAAAGAAGAAGAAGAAGAAGAAGAAGAAGAAGGAGTAAAAGAAGAAGAAGAAGAAGAAGAAGAAGAAGGAGTAAAAGAAGAAGAAGAAGAAGAAGAAGAAGAAGAAGGAGTTTAAAGAAGAAGAAGGAGTTTAAAGAAGAAGAAGAAGAAGAAGAAGAAGAAGGAGTTTAAAGAAGAAGAAGAAGAAGAAGAAGAAGAAGAAGGAGTTTAAAGAAGAAGAAGAAGAAGGAGTTTAAAGAAGAAGAAGAAGAAGAAGAAGAAGGAGTTTAAAGAAGAATAAGAAGAAGAAGAAGAAGGAGTTTAAAGAAGAAGAAGAAGAAGAAGAAGAAGGAGTTTAAAGAAGAAGAAGAAGAAGAAGAAGAAGAAGGAGTAAAAGAAGAAGAAGAAGAAGAAGAAGAAGGAGTTTAAAGAAGAAGAAGAAGAAGAAGAAGAAGAAGGAGTTTAAAGAAGAAGAAGAAGAAGAAGAAGAAGAAGAAGAAGAAGGAGTAAAAGAAGAAGAAGAAGAAGAAGAAGAAGGAGTAAAAGAAGAAGAAGAAGAAGAAGAAGAAGAAGGAGTTTAAAGAAGAAGAAGGAGTTTAAAGAAGAAGAAGAAGAAGAAGAAGAAGAAGAAGGAGTAAAAGAAGAAGAAGAAGAAGAAGAAGAAGAAGGAGTTTAAAGAAGAAGAAGAAGAAGAAGAAGAAGGAGTTTAAAGAAGAAGAAGAAGAAGGAGTTTAAAGAAGAAGAAGAAGAAGAAGAAGGAGTTTAAAGAAGAAGAAGAAGAAGAAGAAGAAGGAGTAAAAGAAGAAGAAGAAGAAGAAGAAGAAGAAGGAGTAAAAGAAGAAGAAGAAGAAGAAGAAGAAGAAGGAGTTTAAAGAAGAAGAAGAAGAAGAAGAAGAAGGAGTAAAAGAAGAAGAAGAAGAAGAAGAAGAAGAAGGAGTAAAAGAAGAAGAAGAAGAAGAAGAAGAAGAAGGAGTAAAAGAAGAAGAAGAAGAAGAAGAAGAAGAAGGAGTAAAAGAAGAAGAAGAAGAAGAAGAAGAAGAAGGAGTTTAAAGAAGAAGAAGAAGAAGAAGAAGAAGAAGAAGGAGTTTAAAGAAGAAGAAGAAGAAGAAGAAGAAGAAGAAGAAGGAGTAAAAGAAGAAGAAGAAGAAGAAGAAGAAGAAGAAGAAGGAGTTTAAAGAAGAAGAAGAAGAAGAAGAAGAAGAAGGAGTAAAAGAAGAAGAAGAAGAAGCAGAAGAAGAAGAAGAAGAAGAAGAAGAAGAAGAAGGAGTTTAAAGAAGAAGAAGAAGAAGAAGGAGTAAAAGAAGAAGAAGAAGAAGAAGAAGAAGAAGAAGAAGAAGAAGTAAAAGAAGAAGAAGAAGGAGTTTAAAGAAGAAGAAGAAGAAGAAGAAGAAGAAGAAGAAGAAGAAGAAGAAGAAGAAGAAGAAGAAGAAGAAGAAGAAGAAGAAGGAGTAAAAGAAGAAGAAGAAGAACGTGTTCAAGAAGTGACATTATAATTCGTTGAGGTCACTACTGACTGAAGCTTGTCTTCAGCTGACCCAGATTTCACACCTGACATCACCTTTCGTTTGGTCACCGCTTGACGTCAATCCTACACCAGCAGTGTCCCTGCCATCGTCTCGGGACGGGGACGACAGATCGATGGATCGGATGGTGGGGCGGCGACTGTAATTTCCTGTAGACCGGTGAAAGCTTCTTGCAACACTTGGGTTAAGCTTTTCAAGTTCGGGCATTACTCGACTATTTTTATGTCCTTTGTTTTTCCTCCATTTCCCGCGACCCTCTGGTCGTCTGAATGCAAGGTAACGGTAGGCTTTCAATTGAACCAGGTTGGTAGCGATGGGGAGGGAGGGGTGTAGACCAGGTAGGTGGTTGATAGATAGGTCCTATATTAATCTGCGTTAGATAAATAAGTAGGTCCTATATTGAACCCCGCCAAATAGATTATTGATAAGTGGTCCTATATTGAACCCCACCAAATAGATGATTAAGTGGTCCTATATTGAACCCCACCAAATAGATGATTAAGTGGTTCTATATTGATCCCCACCAAATAGATAATTAAGTGGTCCTATATTGAACCCCACCAAATAGATGATTAAGTGGTCCTATATTGATCCCCACCAAATAGATGATTAAGTGGTCCTATATTGATCAGTAACTGATGTAACTTGACATTTAGAATGTTCCGCAATTCTTATTTACTAATTGTGAATTGCTTTGTCGTGTGTCCCTCGCACCTCAAGGAACGAAACGGTGAAATGGTAGGTGTTCGAATTCCGCTTGTATCATCCCCACGGTCCTTCAACATCTCCCCCCTCACCAGCTCCCAGCCTAAAGGAAGGTGAGATAGGCGCACAGGAGACTGACACCGTACATGCTCGTTGGCAGATGAAAATCGAAATGTTAGCCACTATCCGTTCAAAAAATGTAAAGATATGTTGTTGTTTTTTATTCAGGCTAAAAAGGAGGTAGTTTCTCCATTTTGCTGAGACATAGCAGGGTAATAACCTGTACGTCTGCATTCTCGACTGCAAGTATGTCGTAAACAGACGTGAACAAGTATGTACAAAATCAGACGCGAACAATTGTGTACAAAAACAGATGTGAACAAGTGTTTACAAAAATGGACGTGAACAAGAGTGTACAAAAACAGACCTGACCAAATATGTACAAAAACAGAGATACCTGACCAAATATGTACAACAAAAACAGACCTGACCAAATATGAACAAAAACAGACTTGACGAAGTATTGATAATAGATTTTTTTTAAATTTAATTCTTTGATGCATTAGGTCATTGAATAAGATTACGCTCAGGGCTAAAGAAGTAGCAATGAATGAGTTAGCAACAGCCAGCGACCTATAGATGGTCGCTTGCATCAGGGTCAGCGACCTATAGATGGTCGCTTGCATCAGAGTTAGTAAACTATAGCTGGCTGTTTGCATCAGGGTCAGCGACCTAGAGTTGGCTGTTTGCATGCAGGGTCAGTGAACCATAGCTGGCTGCTTACACCAGGGTCAGCAATCAATAGCTTGATGTGTCAATCAGGGCCAGGGAACCATGGCTGGTTCATAGCCCCATGGTCAGATTATAGACCTGTGTATTGTGGTCTGAATGACATTCAATTTGTCCACAAGCGGCCTTTAGCGTGCTTTTAAAATTGAACCCGTTGGAGATAAGCAAAATAGAAACACTGACAATTAACGCAATTCACGAGAGTACCCGGATGTCACTGAAACAGTTCCTGGTTGTCTGTTGTCGATCAGGTGCACGGTATATTTACACTGTCCTCTCCAGACTGATACAGTATGTCTCAACCTTTCTATCATTAAGGATATCCAGATATCAGATAACTCATTGAAGTAATTTTCAAGGCTCAGTGAACTCTGGAAATAATATTCACATCTCATAGAACCATACCAATAATGTTCACATCTCATAGAACCATACCAATAATGTTCACATCTCATAGAACCATACCAATAATGTTCACATCTCATAGAACCATACCAATAATGTTCACATCTCATAGAACCATACCAATAATATTCACATCTCATAGAACCATACAAATAATGTTCACATCTCATAGAACCATACCAATAATGTTCACATCTCATAGAACCATACCAATAATGTTCACATCTCATAGAACCATACCAATAATGTTCACTTGTCATAGAACCATACCACTAATGTTCACATATCATAGACCATACCAATAATGTTCACATCTAATAGAACTATACCAATAATGTTCACATCTCATAGAACCATTCCAATAATGTTCACATCTCGGAAGACCATGGCCAGCTCTAGATATTCTAAAGAATGCCATGTGGGAGACTACCTGCATTAAAAAAACAATGATGTCTCCCGTTGGCAGAACGCTAGATCGGTCATTCAACTCATATATTTGATGGACTTTGTTGATTGATTTCATGTAACTCTCTCTCTCTCTCTCTCTCTCGCTCTCTCTCTCTCTCTCTCTCTCTCTCTAATATATATATATATATTCTGTTGAATAACAAAACTATACAAAACATCGAAGGGGAAAACAAAATGAATGGAAAATATGACAAATCATTCTGTACAGACGTAGGATGAGCCGCTTAGTTGCTGCCCCACAACAGTGAAGTAGATGCTTTCTTCTTCTTCGTACGCTGTCAGACGTCAACTTGAATTTGTTCGAAGAAAGCAGCTGTCATACTGAGGCTGTCGACACTGCCATAGAGCTTGTCTAGTGTTGGCACTGGTGATGGCCACATGTGCTTTCTCTGATCCTCGTATGTTGGGCAATTTTGCAGCAGATGTTCAGCGGTCATTTTCCCTGTACCACAGGTGCATTCGTCAGTGCCACCTATCTTCAGTTTATTGAATAGATGGTACCTTAGTCTATTGTGGCCTGTGTGAAGTCTGAAGACCACGAGCTGCTCTCTTCTGTTCAACTGGTAATATGCATCGTTTTTTGTGTAGCCAGTACGTTCTGTTTCCCATTTGGTCATGTATCTGGCCCTAATAAGCCTTTTTGACTCTTCGAAGGTCACACTAGAATCTGGTTGTGGTAATCTTGCACCCTCTTTTGCCAGTCTGTCTGCCTCCTCGTTGCCTTGGATGTCAAAGTGGGATGGAACCTACTGTACCACTACTCTTTTTGGTGCGGACTACTGGCATAGTTGACAGAGTACTGCTCTTAAATCATTGTTCGGTATTTTTCTGGCGTTTTAGTGCTGTGACCACGGCCAGGGCATCTGTAAACAGGACTATCTGGCTTTCATTGCTTTCGCCTGTCAGCATTGCTTCTACTGCAGCCTTCAGTGCCTCTGCCTCCGCTCTGAAATTGCTTGAGAATTTTCCAGTTGCCACTGACAGTGTTATTTTTCTAGTAGATGCTTTCAATAATTACCTTTTGTTTCATTAGCGGCCTCCAGCAGGTACCTTAGACACCTATAGCTGAACTGTTGTTTGTGACTGCCCATAATGACTAAGTTTTGCTCTTTTCTGCGCCGTGAAAAGGTCGTTAAGTGGTGGGTTGCAGTACCGTTCCTCACATCACAAACGTGCTGATGAAGGTGGACCGGAGTTCTCCAGGGGGATGTGCTATGCTTGGCTTCATTTGCGTGTCACTCACTACTACGGAGATCACGTCGATCCCTCACCTCGTTAGCTAGGCTGCCATGAAAACAGCCCGTTTCCAGAGTGGGCTACTAGAAGCCGAGGTGAAGATCTTGACCAGTATATTTTGCCTGACCTTGACTAACATGTCTGATTAGTATGTTTTTCCTGACATTGACTAACATGTCTGATCAGTATGTTTTTCTAGACCCTGACTAACATGTCTGATCAGTATGTTTTGCCTGGCCTTGACTAACATGTCTGATCAGTATGTTTTGCCTGACCTTGACTAACATTTATGATCAGTAAATTGTTCTAGACCATGACTAACATTTATGATCAGTAAATTGTTCTAGATCCTGGCTAACATGTCTGATCAGTATATTGTTCTAGACCCTGACTAATATGTCTGGTCAGTATGTTTTTCTAGACCCTGACTAACATGTCTGATCAGTATGTTTTGCCGGACCTTGACTAACATGTCTGATCAGTATGTTTTGCCTGACCTTGACTAACATGTCTGATCAGTATATTTTGCCTGACCTTGACTAACATGTCTGATCAGTATGTTTTGCCTGACCTTGACTAACATTTCTGATCAGTTAATTGTTCTAGACCCTGACTAACATGTCTGATCAGTATATTGTTCTAGACCCTGACTAACATGTCTGATCAGTATATTGTTCTAGATCCTGACTAACATGTCTGATCAGTATATTGTTCTAGACCCTGACTAACATGTCTGATCAGTATGTTTTTCTAGACCTGACTAACATGTCTGATCAGTATGTTTTTCCTGACCCTGACTAACATGTCTGATCAGTATATTTTTCTAGACCCTGACTAACATGTCTGATCAGTATATTTTGTCTGACCTTGACTAACATGTCTGATCAATATATTTTGACTGACCTTGACTAACATTTCTGATCAGTATATTGTTCTAGACCCTGATTAACATGTCTGATCAGTATATTGTTCTAGACCCTGACTAACATGTCTGATCAGTATATCTTGCCTGACCTTGACTAACATGTCTGAACAGTATATTTTGCCTGACCTCGACTAACATGTCTGATCAGTATATTTTGCCTGACCCTGACTAACATGTCTGATCAGTATGTTTTTTCTTACCCTGACTAACATGTCTGATCAGTATGTTTTTCTAGACCCTGACTAACATGTCTGATCAGTATGTTTTTCCTGACCCTGACTAACATGTCTGATCAGTATGTTTTTCTAGACCCTGACTAACATGTCTGATCAGTATGTTTTGCCGGACCTTGACTAACATGTCTGATCAGTATGTTTTGCCTGACCTTGACTAACATGTCTGATCAGTATATTTTGCCTGACCTTGACTAACATGTCTGATCAGTATGTTTTGCCTGACCTTGACTAACATTTCTGATCAGTTAATTGTTCTAGACCCTGACTAACATGTCTGATCAGTATATTGTTCTAGACCCTGACTAACATGTCTGATCAGTATATTGTTCTAGACCCTGACTAACATGTCTGATCAGTATATTGTTCTAGACCCTGACTAACATGTCTGATCAGTATATTTTTCTAGACCCTGACTAACATGTCTGATCAGTATATTTTGTCTGACCTTGACTAACATGTATGATCAATATATTTTGACTGACCTTGACTAACATTTCTGATCAGTATATTGTTCTAGACCCTGATTAACATGTCTGATCAGTATATTGTTCTAGACCCTGACTAACATGTCTGATCAGTATATCTTGCCTGACCTTGACTAACATGTCTGAACAGTATATTTTGCCTGACCTCGACTAACATGTCTGATCAGTATATTTTGCCTGACCCTGACTAACATGTCTGATCAGTATTTTTTTTCTTACCCTGACTAACATGTCTGATCAGTATGTTTTTCTAGACCCTGACTAACATGTCTGATCAGTATGTTTTTCCTGACCCTGACTAACATGTCTGGTCAGTATGTTTTTCTAGACCCTGACTAACATGTCTGATCAGTATGTTTTGCCGGACCTTGACTAACATGTCTGATCAGTATGTTTTGCCTGACCTTGACTAACATGTCTGATCAGTATATTTTGCCTGACCTTGACTAACATGTCTGATCAGTATGTTTTGCCTGACCTTGACTAACATTTCTGATCAGTTCATTGTTCTAGACCCTGACTAACATGTCTGATCAGTATATTGTTCTAGACCCTGACTAACATGTCTGATCAGTATATTGTTCTAGACCCTGACTAACATGTCTGATCAGTATATTGTTCTAGACCCTGACTAACATGTCTGATCAGTATGTTTTTCTAGACCCTGACTAACATGTCTGATCAGTATGTTTTTCCTGACCCTGACTAACATGTCTGATCAGTATGTTTTTCTAGACCCTGACTAACATGTCTGATCAGTATGTTTTTCCTGACCCTGACTAACATGTCTGATCAGTATGTTTTTCCTGACCCTGACTAACATGTCTGATCAGTATGTTTTTCCTGACCCTGACTAACATGTCTGATCAGTATGTTTTTCCTGACCCTGACTAACATGTCTGATCAGTATTTTTTGTCTGACCAGACGTTAGTCTTCCGCCACTTCGCTGAACTTGTCAGCATCGCTATCTCAAATTGTACCTCTATCGCTGAAGCCTAAACCTCCCAGGATCATCGGTTGAGAAACCCTGGTCTAACAGACCTACATCACAGAAGCCTTATTAGAGCCGAGGACATATTTTAGTCATGTCTGTTTTCTGACAGCCTTCAGACCTTCCGTCTTTATACGCCAATATCACGGTCGATCCTTCAATAGTTGTCTGTCCTCAGCCAGTCAAGTTCAAGGCCGATTTATTGATTATTGTTGAGCAAGTTGGCACATTCTATGGTCTTCATATTCCAAGAGCTCTTCTGTTACAGGTTGAGTACATTATTCTGTTACGGGTTGAGTACATTATTCTGTTACGGGTTGACCGACATTATTCTGTTACGGGTTGATTCTGTTACGGGTTGAGTACATTTTTCTGTTACGGGTCGACCGACATTATTCTGTTACGGGTTGACAGTCAGTTATTGTTACTTTACAAGGGTCAAGGTAGGCCCATAGCAGGCACAGTGGTCAGGGATGAGGTGTTAGTTGTACGTCTCTATTTTTTTTCTGATGCAGGATAGCCAGTTCCGTTCATTCCCGCTTTCCTTCTTCGTCTTCTTCTGCGTTCGTTCTCAATCTCCCCCTATCAAGCTCTGAACAGGGCTTTGCAAGTAAAGTAACAGGATGTAGTCCAGAGAACGGAATGCATTGTGTCACTAGTTTATAGCTTGACTGCGATATTTGCACCTTTCAGTCCGACACATCCGTCTTCGACAGCGCCGCATTCCATTTCCTAATTGTAAGTTGTAGCTGGGAAGACTGGAGCGTGTCAAGAACAGAGATCAAACCCGATCCCTTTGCATCAGAAACAAGCACACACATTGCTCAGCCTGTTCCGTCTACATTTCTTTATTTTATTGACGTCCTCTTGGAGGCATGGCTGACCATTTGGTCGTTTTTGGGCCGTCTTCTGACGTTCCACCTATGACAGCACTGATTGCTCTGTCTTCCTCTTCCACTGTTCTGCACCATGTGTTATTTATCGGCCCTGCTCTTCTTTTTCTTCTGTGAGTTTCAATGCATCGCATGTTCAATTACATTGTTGCTATCTGTGAGAACGTCTTCACTTCATCTCTACTGTCTCTACCCATGTCTTCAATTCATCTCTACTGTCACTACCCATGTCTTCAATTCATCTCTACTGGCTCTACCCATGTCTTCAATTCATCTCTACTGTTTCTACCCATGTCTTCAATTCATCTCTACTGTCTCTACCCATGTCTTCAATTCATCTCCACTGTCTCTACCCATTTATTCAATTCATCTCTACTGTCTCTACCCTTGTATTCACTTCATCTCTACTGTCTCTACCCTTGTATTCAGTTCATCTCTACTTATGTCTTCAATTCATCTCTACCCATGTCTTCAATTCATCTCCACTGTCTCTACCCATTTATTCAATTCATCTCTACTGTCTCTACCCTTGTATTCAATCCATCTCTACTGTCTCTACATATGTCTTCACATCTTCTCTACTGTCTCTACCCATGTCTTCACATCATCTCTACTGTCTCTACCCATGTCTTCACATCTTCTCTACTGTCTCTACCCATGTCTTCAATTCATCTCTACCCATGTGTTCAGTTCATCTCCATTGACAGTACTTATTTGTTCACCTAATCTCTACTGTCTCTACCCATGTCTTCACCTAATCTTTACTGTCTCTACCCATGTCTTCACCTAATCTCTACTGTCTCTACCCATGTCTTCACCTAATCTCTACTGTCTCTACCCATGTCTTCACCTCATCTCTACTGTATCTACACTTGTCTTCACTTCATCTCTACTGTCTCTACTTTTTTCTTACGTTCTATTCACTGTTATCGTTTTCTCTTCAATAATCTACGTTTTCTTATTGCTTAGTCTCATTGTTCTCATCCTTGCTCTGCCCAGAGAAGTTGTTGTCTGATCTGAGAAGTTGTTGTCTGGTCTGAGAAGTTGTTGTCTGGTCTGAGAAGTTGTTGTCTGGTCTGAGAAGTTGTTGTCTGGTCTGAGAAGTTGTTGTCTGGTCTGAGAAGTTGTTGTCTGCCCAGAGAAGTTGTTGTCTGGTCTGAGAAGTTGCAATCGGTATCCCGCTGTGTGGTTATTATTTTCATCCACGGCTCTGTAGCGTCTCACAACACGTTCAGCTCATTTTGATAACTCCGAATCATCTTTCCATTCCAAACTTTCCAGATTTGGCTTTCAATTAAACTCTATCAAAATGGTGATATCCATCTGAAGTAGGTTACTGTTATGATGACTTGGTTTGTTTTGGTGTGTAACTTGCGTGTCGTCTGTGTGTTCTCCTTTGTGAGTATTGGTTATAGGCTACATTGTATTTGCGATAGCTTAGGTTGAACTTGTTATAGGCTACATTGTATTTGCGATAGCTTAGGTTGAACTTGTTATAGGCTACATTGTATTTGCGATAGCTTAGGTTGAACTTTATATAGGCTACATTGTATTTGCGATAGCTTAGGTTGAACTTGTTATAGGCTACATTGTATTTGCGATAGCTTAGGTTGAACTTTATATAGGCTACATTGTATTTGCGATAGCTTAGGTTGAACTTGTTATAGGCTACATTGTATTTGCGATAGCTTAGGTTGAACTTGTTATAGGCTACATTGTATTTGCGATAGCTTAGGTTGAACTTGTTATAGGCTACATTGTATTTGCGATAGCTTAGGTTGAACTTTATATAGACTACATTGTATTTGCGATAGCTTAGGTTGAACTTGTTATAGGCTACATTGTATTTGCGATAGCTTAGGTTGAACTTGTTATAGGCTACATTGTATTTGCGATAGCTTAGGTTGAACTTGTTATAGGCTACATTGTATTTGCGATAGCTTAGGTTGAACTTGTTATAGGCTACATTGTATTTGCGATAGCTTAGGTTGAACTTGTTATAGGCTACATTGTATTTGCGATAGCTTAGGTTGAACTTGTTATAGGCTACATTGTATTTGCGATAGCTTAGGTTGAACTTGTTATAGGCTACATTGTATTTGCGATAGCTTAGGTTGAACTTGTTGTAGGCTACATTGTATTTGCGATAGCTTTGGTTGAACTTGTTATAGGCTACATTGTATTTGCAATAGCTTAGGTTGAACTTGTTATAGGCTACATTGTATTTGCGATAGCTTAGGTTGAACTTGTTATAGGCTACATTGTATTTGCGATAGCTTAGGTTGAACTTGTTATAGGCTACATTGTATTTGCGATAGCTTAGGTTGAACTTGTTATAGGCTACATTGTATTTGCGATAGCTTAGGTTGAACTTGTTATAGGCTACATTGTATTTGCGATAGCTTAGGTTGAACTTGTTATAGGCTACATTGTATTTGCGATAGCTTAGGTTGAACTTGTTATAGGCTACATTGTATTTGCGATAGCTTAGGTTGAACTTGTTATAGGCTACATTGTATTTGCGATAGCTTAGGTTGAACTTGTTATAGGCTACATTGTATTTGCGATAGCTTAGGTTGAACTTGTTATAGGCTACATTGTATTTGCGATAGCTTAGGTTGAACTTGTTATAGGCTACATTGAATTTATGATGGCTAAAGTTGAACTTGTGATATGCTAAATTGTATTTATGATACTTAGTGCTAAAGGCATCCAACCAGCTGACTGGAAGCGCAGGAAAAGAGCCGTCCCGAAAAACGTGGCTTCAACAGATAGCAACCCCCCACCCCCTCCCCTTCCGGACAAACAATCTTTTTTTTTAAATTTGTGATGAGACAGACTATGAAGATATATGGTAATCTGCACAAGCCTCATGATATTGGTAAAAATAAGTGAGAATCGACGGAAATAGGTACACAAAAATAAGCGAAAAACAACGGAAATAGATATTTAAAAAAAAAATATGTACGAATTAACGGAAATAGGGAATAGTGGGAATCTGCAGACATGGGTAAAAATAAACGAGAATAGAATCAACGGAACCAAAAACGCGCATTCCTATAATTGTTCCAGAATGTTTGTTCACGGTAAAAGATCATGAGGACGAGCGAGTATCTGCGGTGAGTTGTTTCACAATCTGCAGGTATACCAAGGGATGTAATCCACAAAATGAAACAAGTTTGAGAGTGATGCGTGACACAGAAAGCAGATCCGTCAGTTTTATTGTGAATTGAAATTGAAGGTGTTACAACTTTAAACAAAGTAAACAAATAGGATGCCCCAATTCAGTGGCGTAACTATCTCACCAGGGGTCATCCCCCTCCAACATTCCTTCACTAAATCTGATCGTCATAACATCACTTTGTGACACCTTTGATTTGGGGTCTCGAGTCGCCGACCTGATAACTCGCGATGTACAGAAGTACACCATTTTTGTCCTTATATGTTGACATCCCCCATATATGTATTCATTCCTTCTTCTACGATTCGCTGGTTCAGCATTGTTGTTATTTGTTGTCCATAATGAAGGCATATTGGAGGGGACATACACACGTTAAGTAGGTTTCGTTTGTGTTTTCGTCTCCACGCGGTATCTGACCATAGTCCATATCTATTTCTTTATTTTGATTAAATTTATTTTAATCAAATTGAAACATTTGTTTCTGTTTATTTTGTCTTACTTTATGTGATCTCTCACCACACACAAAGGTCTTTGAGTATGAGAGGTAGGTCAAGAGATTTTTGAGTGTGAGAGGTTAGCTAGGCCAAGAGGCCTATACGGTAATGGTTGTTCCTTTCGTGAAGAAAGATATCACTAGGTCTAGAGTGGTGCAGGGCTGCCACACCTCCACGGCATGTACTATAAGCTTGCAGACTGTCTCAGGTCTCTCATTCCCACACAGTTCAAACTCCCAATTAATCGCTTTTATACCTTGACTTTCTGTTTCAGATTTCCTTAATTGGTTTGGGAAAGATAATGTGTTCACTCCACTCCTCTCATGGAGCTGACATGAATTGGAGAAGATGTTCAACTTTTTGTGTGTCCCCAGTACATGGTAGGTCACATGTGTGTGTATGTGTCCACTACATGGTAGGTCACATATGTGTGTGTGTGTCCCCACTACATGATAGCTTACATGTGTGTGTGTCCACTACACGGTAGGTCACATGGGTGTGTCCACTACATGGTAGGTCACATATGTGTGTATGTGTCCCCACTACATGGTAGGTCACATGTGTCTATGTGTGTGTCCCCCCACTACATGGTAGATCACATGTGTGTGTCCCCACTACATGGTAGGTCACATGTGTATGTGTGTCCCCACTGCATGGTAGGTCATATGTGTGTGTTCCCACTACATGGTAGGTCACATGTGTGTGTGTGTGTCCCCAATACATGGTAGGTCACATGTGTGTCCCCACTACATGGTAGGTCACATGTGTGTGTGTCCCTTCTACATGGTAGGTCACATGTGTGTGTCCCCACTACATGGTAGGTCACATGTGTGTGTGTCCCCACTACATAGTAGGTCACATATGTGTGTGTGTGTGTGTGTCCCCACTACATGGTAGGTCACATGTGTGTGTGCCCCTACTACATGGTAGGTCACATGTGTGTGTGTGTCCCCACTACATGGTAGGTCACATGTGTGTGTGTGTCCCCACTACATGGTAGGTCACATGTGTGTGTGTCCCTACTACATGGTAGGTCACATGTGTGTGTGTGTGTGTCCCCACTACATGGTAGATCACATGTGTGTGTGTGTGTGTCCCCACTACATGGTAGATCACATGTGTGTGTCCCCACTACATGGTAGGTCACATGTGTGTGCTCCCACTACATGGTAGGTCACATGTGTGTGTCCCCACTACATGGTAGGTCACATATGTGTGTCCCCACTACATGGTAGGTCACATGAATGTGTTCCCACTACATGGTAGGTCACATGTGTGTGTTCCCACTACATGGTAGGTCACATGTGTGTGTCCCCACTACATGGTAGGTCCCACTTCAGGACTACGAGCTGAAAGCGAATTCTAAATATATTGGTGGGTGATACATGGCAAGTAAACAAAACTCCGATGCACAAAGCCACTAGGACATCATTTGAAGAGTCGACCTGGCTGTAACCTGTGAGTACGCCCTACAAAGAGAATGGAACCAGTAGAGCCTTTCACTGAAAACCAAGCTACGAATTGACATAACCTGTGTTGTCCCATTCCTACTGCACAGTTCCAAAACCTGAACTACTTTTCAGATCGATCAGATCACATTGAAGCCTTCGTCAAGCGCAGCCAGAGATGCATTATTGCAATCCACTGGCATGACCGGGTCTCTGACAATGATGTCACCCGACAGACAGACCTCGAGGGCAGACTCACCTTTCTCAACTGTTGTCATCTGACCCTATTTAGGTATGAGGTCAGCCGTGCCAAGGATGTCCCCGTACACCAGCTCTTACAACAGGACATTGACATCAAGTATGGCAAATGCCCCTCTCCATCACAGTGCCAGCCCATAGCTGTTCACCCACCCACAAAACTGTTCACCCACCCACAAAGCTGTTCACCCACCCACAAAATTGTTCACCCACCCACAAAACTGTTCACCCACCCACAAAGCTGTTCACCCACCCACAAAACTGTTCACCCACCCACAAAATTGTTCACCCACCCACAAAACTGTTCACCCACCCACAAAGCTGTTCACCCACCCACAAAGCTGTTCACCCACCCACAAAACTGTTCACCCACCCACAAAACTGTTCACCCACCATCTAGTGAGTCAATTAGGAAAGTCATGTCCTCATTGCATGCAGCCTGGGACTCGGCTACTCATTGTGTTAATGAACAGTTGGTGTGACAGGCCTTTGCCACCTAAGCTTGCCACCTATCCACCATACCATATGGTGTTATTTTAAAATGTAAAGATATTTATTTGACAAACATGTTTAGTTTTTGTCCATTTTTAAAATGTATGTCATTATGTTGTTGTTTTGAATGCCCACAATGAGTAGGTGTACTCTTTTGTACAGGGAACTGAGACGCTAGTCTAGTCAGGCACAAAATACTGACCAGGACGTCGCATCAGGGTCAGGCACAAAATACTGACCAGGACGTCGCATCAGGGTCAATACACTGACCATGACCACAATCTCTGTCCCATGTAGCGTTCCCTGGAAACAGGCTGTTTTCAGGGCTGACGAGATGTGGATCGATGTGATCCCTGTAGTACTGAGCGTCACGCAGATGAAGCCAAGCATAGCACAACCGCCTAGAGGACCACGGCCTACCTTCATCAGCATGCTCAGGATGTGAGGAAAGCTACAACAACCTGCCACTGAACATCCTTTTCAGGTCACACAAACGAGTAAACTTACTCATTGTGGGCATTAAACAACAAACAACTTTTGTGTGACCTGAAAAGTGGCAAGTTCCAGTAACTTTCCTCACATCCCGAGTGTGCTGATAAAGGTAGGCCATGGTCCTCCAGGCGGCTGTACTATGCTTGGGTTCATCTGCGTGTTGCTCACTACTACAGAGATCACGTCAATCCCTGACAGGGACTTGGCCAGCATATTGTACCTGACCCTGACTAACATGTCTGATCAGTATGTTGTGCCTGAACCTGACTAACATGTCAGATCAGTATGTTGTGCCTGACCCTATTAACATGTCTGATCAGTATGTTTTGCCTGACCCTGACTAACATGTCTGACCAGCATATTGTACCTGACCCTGACTAACATGTCTGATCAGTATGTTGTGCCTGACCCTATTAACATGTCTGATCAGTATGTTTTGCCTGACCCTGACTAACATGTCTGACCAGCATATTGTACCTGACCCTGACTAACATGTCTGATCAGTATGTTGTGCCTGACCCTGACTAACATGACTGACCAGTATGTTGTGCCTGACCCTGACTGACATGACTGACCAGTATATTGTGCCTGACCCTGACTGACCAGTATGTTGTGCCTGACCCTGACTGACAAGTATGTTGTGCCTGACCAGGCGTTACTCTTCCTCACCATGTCATTGTTAATTTATGTCATTGGTATAAAAAATGTATGAGTAGATTAACAATAAAATATACATTTCATGGGAGCTTTATTGAGCTTTTTATTATTTCATGTTTATTTTGATGAACAAAATTTGCTAAAAGTTGCTCTGCAAAGTCAATTAGTTAAGCTTAAGACATTCAACAGGATGTTTGGGACCTCCTGCCTCTCACAAAACGGTCAATGTTCGAGACAGAAACTGAAGTTGCAATACATAAATTTTTTTTATAGATGTGAATCTGTTATTCTCAGAATTGTTTTAGATTTAACGAGCTTCATTCTAGAAAACATATTGCTACCAGGTGTAAGTGCTTCCTAATGGTATTATTCCCTTGTGAGCTCCCAGGTGTAAGTGCTTCCTAATGGTATTATTCCCTTGTGAGCTCCCATGTGTAAGTGCTTCCTAATGGTATTATTCCCTTGTGAGATGTAAGTGCTTCCAAATGGTATTATTCCCTTGTGAGCTCCCAGGTGTAAGTGCTTCCTAATGGTATTTTTCCCTTGTGAGCTCCCAGGTGTAAGTGCTTCCTAATGGTATTATTCCCTTGTGAGCTCCCAGGTGTAAGTGCTTCCTAATGGCATTATTCCCTTGTGAGCTCCCAGGTGTAAGTGCTTCCTAATGCCATTATTCCCTTGTGAGCTCCCAGGTGTAAGTTCAGATACGTAAATATTTCTGATAAAAGTCAGTGTCAGTGTCAGAATGAAGCCAAAGAAGAAAAGAAGGAAATCTGACCTTCTTGATCCATACGAAGCAAGGAGCCTCCAACGCGCCTTACAGGAAGCCTGGATCAAGGTACTATGTGCAGTGTTATTCTTGATTTGTGTCTCTAGATGTGAGTTCTCCTGCAGCTCAATTATATGGATAAGAGAAGATTTACAAATTTGTTTTCCTGTGCTAAAAAAAACTCTAGCGTTGAATTCTGAATTAGTCTGCAAATAAATGGCAATTAATATCATTATTATTGTTCGCAAGCATGGACAAATAATAAGTTTTGTCTAATCTTGGTTGCCTTTCTTAGAGAAGAAGTTTATTCAGAAATAACTGAATGTGTCCATACAGCTCAAGAACCAACTGTCTTTGAGTTTGTTACGTGGCATTGAGTTGATTAAGATGAGTTGTCATGTCTACAAGACATGTCAGATCATACAGCCAGCTTTTGTTCCCAACAACTTCCATAGGTTGCCTTGTCATGTCCATAAAAACTTACCTCATCTTTCAAATAAAAAAATGACTCCAGCATCTTCGTCTCACTTAGCCAACACACTTTCCAGTAAAAGGTGAAATATTCATGGCTCAGATTGAACGTCTTCCAGAAACTCTCAAAACTGGTAGGGTGGTTTTTTCTGTTGACTTAAGGAAATGCATGCAGGAAACTACCGTGGTCATGACATGGGCAAATGGGATTGAGTTTTGTTGGTGTCAGATACAGTGAAGCCCACGCACATCTTCTGTATTGATGTTCATATTTCGATAAATCTAATCTGATTTTAGCAACTACGCCAACATTTTACCCAATAGTTGCTGGATCCCAATCGGTTGATATCCCGTTTAGCTTCACTGGCTCAAAGTCTGGCAGCAAAGATTAAGTGAGATTTGAAAAGGTCCACACGGGCCAGATAAAATCAGGGAGGAGGTCTGATACAGCCCACATAATGCACATGCCTGATTAATACGATAAATATCTTCAAAAACAGAGAAGGTATGAGAAAACAGAGAAGGAATGAGAAAACAGAGAGGGAATGAGAAAACAGAGAAGAAATGAGAAAACAGAGAAGGTATGAGAAAACAGAGAATGAATGAGAAAACAGAGAAGGTATGAGAAAACAGAAAAGGTATGAGATAGCGACTAACAAACTGATACAAATAATCAACAAAATACCAGTTGTTATTTTTAGTGTCATAAAATATCATTGTCAGTTAATTTAATTTTACAAAAACCTGACACAATCAATGATCACAAAAACCTGACATAATCAATGATCACATCTCATTCAGCATAAATATGGAATTAATAACAGTTTCGACAAGAGAGGGCCAGTTATAAACCTCCTCAACACAAGAGGGCCACTCATAAACCTCCTCAACACAAGAGGGCCACTCATAAATTTCAATGGTGTCAACAGATGCAACACTATGAGCTCCTAGGATCTAACTACTCATAGCTGGCTGCTTGAACCAGAGCTGACAAAAACCTTATTCCGTCTCCAAGTGGCGCCCTTGGAAACAGGATGCACTACTGTAGTCTGGCTAATAGAATAAGGATCAGAGTAGGATGGCAAATCTGGTACCAAAAAAAAGGCCAGCAGAAACTATATATATCAAGCTGAAAGGCGTAGATATTGCAGCCTCGCTGTAAATTGCAACAGTGTCATTTTCAGGATGAATACCAAAGAAGAAAATCTTCTTGACCTTGAACAAAGCAAGGAGCCTCCAATGGGCCTTACAGGAAGCCTGGATCAAGGTACTATGTGAAGTGTTGTTCCAGTAGCAGTTTCTGTAACAATTTGTTTTACATGATGAAAAGAAGCAGCTGAAAGTGCTCTGTGTGTGACGGATATCAGAATAGGATCACTGCCTCACAGAGTTTGCCATAAGAGCCGACTTAGCAGCGTAGAATGCTTTCCAACTCATGGTTTCCCTTTCTATCTTTCTAGTTCTAACATGAACTGAAACCTAAAAGAGATCAAAGAGAATCACTATGCTAAATGTGGTGACGCTGGGACCTAAATGTGGTGAAGCTGGGACCTAAATGTGGTGAAGCTGGGACCTAAATGTGGTGAAGCTGGGACCTAAATGTGGTGAAGCTGGGACCTAAATGTGGTGAAGCTGGGACCTAAATGTGGTGAAGCTGGGACCTAAATGTGGTGAAGCTGGGACCTAAATGTGGTGAAGCTGGGACCTAAATGTGGTGAAGCTGGGACCTAAATGTGGTGAAGCTGGGACCTAAATGTGGTGAAGCTGGGACCTAAATGTGGTGAAGCTGGGACCTAAATGTGGTGAAGCTGGGACCTAAATGTGGTGAAGCTGGGACCTAAATGTGGTGAAGCTGGGACCTAAATGTGGTGAAGCTGGGACCTAAATGTGGTGAAGCTGGGACCTAAATGTGAAGCTGGGACCTAAATGTGGTGAAGCTGGGACCTAAATGTGGTGAAGCTGGGACCTAAATGTGGTGAAGCTGGAACCTAAATGTGGTTTTACTTGAGCAGCATACTTTTTATTCTCACTGTAGGTATAGATGCTGAGCTTGTACCTCTAAACAAAGAAACCAGATCTGGCAAGTTACATCGGCCATCGATATTCTAGGGGATCATTCCCTAGGAAACCAGATGTCCCGACCTTCGACACACAAACAGAGAGAGCTCAGAATGGCCTGACCATCGGTTACAGTTAGATCAACAAACACAATCATCATAAGTTAGAGCAAGCAGCTCTACTGACAACAGTTAATGCTGATGATGTGACTGAGGCTGAGGCTGGATTTCTGGTCACTGAGGCTGGAGTTGTGATCACTATAGCTGAGGCTGGAGTTGTTCTGGTCCTTATAGTTGCTGAGGCTGGAGTTGTTCTGGCCCCTACAGTCGAGGCTGGAGTTGTAATCACTATAGCTGAGGCTGGAGTTGTTCTGTTCCCTATAGCTGCTGAGGCTGGAGTTGTTCTGTTCCCTATAGCTGCTGAGGCTGGAGTTGTTCTGGCCCCTACAGTCGAGGCTGGAGTTGTTCTGGTCACTAGTGCCGATAGAGTTATGCCCAACTCGTATGGCAGCTTTCTGAAAGCCCAGGACATAGTTTTATCTAATCAAAGAATGTCAACATTTGATCAAGCGTATCATTGCCAGCTGTAACACTACAACACTCCAGGATATTCATTCAACCTGATCCCTCATTTTCTACAATAGGATGTACAAGTGTTTTGTTGCCATTTCTTGTTCCTTCTGACTTATATTTCTGCAGGATGGGGTAGCGGGCCCCCAAGACTAACTACCCCTAGCCACCTCTTACAACATGCCTGGAAGGTTACGGTGTGCTACTATTTTTCAGGCTCGGTAAAACATGCAGTCCAGGATCATAACATTCAGCTACCACATTCAGGTCTCATGACATTCAGCTACCACATTCAGGTCTCATGACATTCAGCTACCACATTCAGGTCTCATGACATTTAGCTACCACATTCAGGTCTCATGACATTGCCATAAATGAGCACCCCTTCATCTCATGTTTATTTCTGCAATATGAAAGGAATGTTTTCACATACTCAATATAATATTTTCACCTGGACATTCTCAATAAATGGGTCCAGATTGACTAGTGATGCACTAAATATTAGATTTGTATTCAATTCGATGTTGAATAGTGAATTGAATGAACTATTCGTATTCAACAAAATAGTTCCCTGCAATAGAATACGACAAGATCACAGAGCAGAGTGATTATTTGAGACCCAATAAGTTGAATTGTTTCTTATTCATCCTGAAAAGGATATTTGGTTATGTTGTGGAAGTTTACAGTGAGGCTGTGGTATCTGCACCCCACTAGTGTTTGTGACAAGTATTTTATTTGTGGTATCTGCAGCCCACTAGTGTTTGTGACGAGTATTTTATCTGTGGTATCTGCACCCCACTAGTGTTTGTGACGAGTATTTTATTTGTGGTATCTGCAGCCCACTAGCCTTTGTGACGAGTATTTTATGACGTTGTGGGTTGCATCAGCTGACCTCAGCACTACTCTTGTGACTGTGAGAGAGAGGCTGAAGCCTGCTGGTGGTCATGGAGTTGCATTCAATGCCTGTAGTTCAAAGTTCATGCTGCACAGCCTAGTTTCTTATGATGATCCACTGGAGGGCTCCTTTTCTGCCTGTGCAGAATTTCCGTGCCTGTACTATCACCAACACTGCTGCAGCAGTTCATCAATACTTTGATTGTAGTATCAGCCAACTTGGCAAAGGATATACAGCTATATTGGTTATAACCAATCGTGTAAATATCAGTATCTGTGTTAGCCCTCTCTTTATGACCGTTGTATTAGTTTAAATTGTGCCTTGTTGTTTTGCCCAACTTTATAGTGACTGTCCAAGTTTAAGAAATAAGTGTCCCAAGTGAACATTTTTTCAGCTCTGCAGGCAACATATTTTCAGAAAATAGATGCCTTTTAGCAAAGAATACTACTTGTTGAAAGCAAATACATGTTTCATGCAGCAATGACTTTCAAACTGAATTTAAAAACAGATTAGTTAGTAGTTAGTATCATGAAACTTGATATCTGCCCCATTTTTGTAATGATGTAACACTTTGATTGACACAACTCTATGTTTTTGTTTTATATTGACTGACTTATCCAACTATACTGTACCAATAAGCTCCGTGGAGAGCTTAAGTGGCCTTACTTGGGCCAAGTGTGTTGCATCAGTTGTAAGTTGTGTTAATGGGGCTCAAGAATCACAACAAAAATAAACTCGGTGCTCTGGAAGACTCGCTCGAGTGTCTGTCCCAGTGCTTAAAAACAAGCATAGTTCAGTTGATACCAGCCGAGTACGACATTCCAGGCAACGAGGAGGCGGACAGACTTACCAGAGAGGGAGGAATGCTGCAGCAGAGTGAAACAGAAAACACATACAATGAGACTAAAGCAGCCATCAGGGCAACGTACTTGCAAAATGGAAAAAAGACCACCCTGGCCACATAGAAAACGATGCCTACCATCAACTATCCAGGCGGGACCAGATGATCATTCTCTGGCTACGCACAGGCCTTTGTGCCTGCGGCACAGCCCCCATGAAGACAGAACGTATTTTGCAGTCCTGTCCACTGTATACCGACAAAAGAAGTGCTTTGCAAGTAGCAGGATGTTGTCCGGAGGAACAGAATGTGCTGTGTCATAGTTTACAGCTTGATCTCAATATTTGCACCTTTCAGTCCGACACATCCGACTTCAGTAGTCATTTTTTAGTACCGGGTTAGCCTTCCCACTTCGATCCAATCTCATTAGCAAGTCTGCTCTGTTGCAGAAGGGAAGAAGGGTCTTGGCAGCTGTGGTTCACTGGCCCTGACGCTAGCAGTCAGCTATGGGTCACTGGCCCTGACGCTAGCAGTCAGCTATGGGTCACTGGCCCTGACGCTAGCAGTCAGCTATGGTTCACTGGCCCTGACGCTAGCAGTCAGCTATGGGTCACTGCCCCTGACGCTAGCAGTCAGCTCTGGTTCACTGGCCCTGACGCTAGCAGTCAGCTCTGGTTCACTGGCCCTGACGCTAGCAGTCAGCTCTGGTTCACTGGCCCTGACGCTAGCAGTCAGCTCTGGTTCACTGGCCCTGACGCTAGCAGTCAGCTATGGTTCACTGGCCCTGACGCTAGCAGTCAGCTATGGTTCACTGGCCCTGACGCTAGCAGTCAGCTCTGGTTCACTGGCCCTGACGCTAGCAGTCAGCTCTGGTTCACTGGCCCTGACGCTAGCAGTCAGCTCTGGTTCACTGGCCCTGACGCTAGCAGTCAGCTATGGTTCACTGGCCCTGATGCTAGCAGTCAGCTATGGTTCACTGGCCCTGATGCTAGCAGTCAGCTATGGTTCACTGGCCCTGATGCTAGCAGTCAGCTATGGTTCACTGGCCCTGACGCTAGCAGTCAGCTATGGGTCACTGACCGCTACAGCCTGAAAAATAAATCGGCTGCAGGAAGAAGACGTAAAATGTTAATGCAGTGCCGTAAAGGTTTCACTTACTTTGAGTCTTTTGCTGCTGGTTGCAATAGTTTGAGATTGTTTGTCTGCTCAAGAGGTGTACAGCTATCCATTGAGATATTTGCTGTTCCATTGAGTGTAGTCTTTGTCATGTTCACTTCCATCTAAATTCAAAAGTGAACACAGGTAATTGGACATATCACAAGCAAATGAGTGAAGTTATCTGTCAAAACCACTAGCCTTTTGAAGATTTGATGGAGGAAGAGAAATAGGGGGAGATCAGAATGCTCAAGGAAATGTACGTTCAACATAGACATAATAAAAGGGATTAGAAGATGAGGAGAGAGAGCTGGAACAGATGACACAGGACAGCATGTGGCTCATATCAATTGCCCCAAGGCTGTAGAGGTGCTTTGTTCGTATATACTTGCCATTAAGTGAGCATTCAAACAGGTGACTGGTCTGTTGTGTCACTGTATGATGTATGGGGGTCATCTCCTTTTGACCTTCATGCAGGCCTTGAAATAAATTCTAATAATATTCATTTCAACAAATATTGTAATAATATACTTGGTATAGCTAACACAAAAGTATACCATATTTAAATCAATTGATTGCACTGACTGCAAACCACACACAGATATGGACCAGGTGTGGTCCATGGGCCCAGGCTGCATACATGTACTCTACACAACATGTTCAAGTATCCAGAGCACTTCAGTGCTATCCTAAATGGTCCTCCATCCCCTACCAGTGAATTAGCCATATCACACATGCCTCAAGTTGAAGTCAATGACAGGCTGTGTATCCCACCCAGTACAGATGAGGTTGAGAAAGCAATCAGTCTAATGTCCAGTTGCAAAGCCTCCGGGTCAGATGCTACTCCTGCTGAGCTCTACAAGGCAGGAGGCCCTGTGCTGTTACACAAGCTAACAGACCTATTTTGCTCAATTTGGGATACAGGTTATACGCCACAGGAACTGAAAGATGCCACCATTGTCCACATGTACAAGCACAAGGGCAATCGTCAATCTTGTGATAACCACAGAGGAATCTCCCTCCTGTCGATCCCCGGAACAAATTTTGCTTGAGTTTTGCTCAACCACTTAACTCATCTCGAGCAGAAGCTACTCTCAGAGAGTCAATGTGGTTTCTGAGCTGGTCGAGGGACGGTTGACATGATTTTTGCAGCTTGTCAAATCCAAGAGAAATGCCAGGAACAGCATCATGATCTGTACATGACTTTTGTTGACCTGACAAAGGCCTTTGAAACCGTCAACAGGGATGGACTCTGGAAAATCATGGCGAAATTCGGTTGTCCTGAAAAATTCATCAGTTTCATGATGGCATGTCAGCCTGCATACTGAATGATGGTGAACTCTCTGCAGCACCCTCAGTCATCAATGGAGTCAAACATGGCTGCGTGCTGGCCCCAACACTTTCTAGCATGGTATTTGCAGCCATGTTTTCTGATGCAACATGTGACTGTGACAATGGCAATACAGAGCAGATGCCGGACAGATGGGCAGCTGTTCCCTCTGAGTCACCTAAAGTCCCTCACAAAGGTGAAAGAAGCAACTATCTTAGATCTCCTCTTTGTCGACGACTGCGCAATTAATACGTGCTCAGAACAGGACATGAACGAGTTCACAACTGCGTGCACTAATTTTGGTCTTACTGTAAACACCAAGAAAGCTGAGGTAATGTTTCTACCTGCGCCCGGGAAGCCCTACTGCAGACCAAACGTCACTGTACAGAGACATCGCCTAAAAGCAGCTGATAGCTATACCTACCTTGGCAGTACCCTCACCAGAGAAGGAATTGACTCTGAGATCCACAACGGGTTTTCCAAGGCGAGTGCTGCTTTTGGAAGACTATGAGAAAATGTTTGGGACCGTCAGGGAATCAGTGTTGCCAACAGCATTAGTGTGTTTCGTGCTGTTGTGTTTACCACCTTTATGTACGCATGCGAAACATGGACAGTCTATAGAAGGCATGTCAGGAAACTTAATCATTTCCATATAAACTGTCTCCGCAGACTGCTCAGGATCAGTTGGCAGGACAGAGTGCCCAACTGAAGTTCTCAGCAGGGCTAGACTCTCTGGCATCCATACACTGCTACAGAGACCCCAGAGCAGATGGACAGGGCATGTTGTTCGCATGTCAGATGAGCAAATGAAATGATACAAAGACACACTAAAAGTTTCTTTGAAAAGTTTCTCTACTGATGTTGCTGATGGAGAAATTGCTTGCTCTGAACCGCTCAGCCTGGTGCACTGCCATCACACATAGTGCTTGCACCGCTGAACAGAGGACCATCACAGAGGCACAGGAAAAGCAACCTGCACGAAAGGAAAGAACGCAAGACTGCCCAACTAAAAATGCTGTTCACGTGTGCCCTATGTGCGGTAGAGTTTGTCATGCTCAGATCAGACTGTAGAGTCATATGCGGTCACATCTGAATAAACATGTCTGACGCTGTCACCATCTTCGCTAACTAACTAACAGCTTAACTGCAATCTTTGCACCTTTCAGTCTGACCAGCAGGCATTTTTGAGTACTGGGTTAGCCTTCACTCTTCGATCCCTTCTCCTTAGACTGCTCTGTTGCAGCCAGCTATCCAGGATCACTGCGTGGAGGTGTAGAAGGGTTTTGGCAGCTCTGGTTCACTGGCCCTGATGCTAGCAGTCAGCTATGGGTCACTGATCGCTGCACTGCCCAGTATCTAGATCCCTCCCAATAAGTTCATATCACTAAGCTAGGTAGAAAGATACTGCTCAAAATGTGAAAATCTACAATAATGTGTATATTTACATAAGACACACAAGATGTAAATATAATCATTGCTTTACAGCAGTCCAGCTATAACTACCATTACAAACCTTATTTTCAGCTGCCTTGACATTGTCCGTCTCATCTTTCATCTCGGCATTCAGTCTCTCAGATTTTTCATTTTCAGCCTTGTATTCTTCCAAAACTTCATTCAAATTATAACGGTGACAAAAGGTCACAAAGAAACTGCGGATGTGAGCTTCCGTCTTGTTGCCAATCAGCTCGGCTATAACTTTAAAGTCTTTTCCATACGTGCGCACACCTAATTCAAGGGATAGTTTATAACAACAAATTATTGCTAATTCACACAACTCTTGTGCACGGGGTCAACTAATGTTATAAATAAAACACAAAAATCGCAAGAAAATATCAATCCAACATCACAGCGTGTATTTTGAAATCATTCAATCATTTGAATTACTTTAAAAGAAAAAAAATCCCGTCACGCAATGAGGCGCATAGGAAATATGGTGTTAGGCCCATATTATTTTGTAACCTACGGCACTTAGTGGATGATATGGTCAGCATCACGCTGGCCACCTTTACTTCCCAGACTGAACCGGTACTCATTTAAGACTGGGTCGACCCAAGAGCCATTGAGGTCTGGAAAACCATTTCCGCCTCAACTAGGGAATGAACCCAGGACCACTCAGATGTGAAGCCAGCACGCTAATCTATGCGCTACGCGGCTCCCATTTGAATTACTTTGGTTGAGAAAAGTTGTCAAATGTAAATATAGAAAAACAGGAAACAGCTTACTTAGGAAACATATGACTGTGTCCTCATATAATCAATACATGTATCAAAGAATCAAAACTTGTCCAACCTTTATGCGAAGCACAGACCTTCAACAAATGTTAGTCATATAGTCAGCCTATGCTGAGACATGCTGTCTAGCTCTCTCCCCACCATCCATGCTTCAATTATGAGCTCTCTTATCTACGTGTGTTTTGGTTTGTCTCTATTTCTTCTGCTCTGAGAATTTTCAAAACAGATACTGCCTTGTAATGTTATCAGCATCCTTGATGTGCGGTCTATCCAATGTCAGCCGTACCCAGGCATCAGTACATAATGTGTCAACCTGGCATGATTGACTGTAACTTGTAGTTTTTAATGTCGTTTCCTTCAGTGTACATCCCCTTTAGTGTACATCATTTCGTACTCGATTTTTCAGATAAAGTGTTTTGTTATTACAAATCATGTAGTGATATTTTGATAAATCAAGAACTCAGCCTCTAAAAATAGGGTAAGAGTAGTCCCCACAGCAGGTAATGTCATCAGGACAACTTCATTGTACTAAGTATCAGTAGGCCCACAGCAGGTACTGTCATCAGGACAACTTCATTGTACTAAGTATCAGTAGGCCCACAGCAGGTACTGTCATCAGGACAACTTCATTGTACTAAGTATCAGTAGGCCCACAGCAGGTACTGTCATCAGGACAACTTCATTGTACTAAGTATCAGTAGGCCCACAGCAGGTACTGTTGTTGGGGCAACTTCATTGTACTAAGTATCAGTAGGCCCACAGCAGGTAATGTCATCAGGACAACTTCATTGTACTAAGTATCAGTAGGCCCACAGCAGGTACTGTCATCAGGACAACTTCATTGTACTAAGTATCAGTAGGCCCACAGCAGGTACTGTTGTTGGGGCAACTTCATTGTACTATGTTTCAGGCCCATAGCAGGTAATGTCATCAGGGCAACTTCATTGTACTAAGTCTCAGCTTTTCTGAAGTGGGGATCCTTTTCCTCTTTGTCTTGTGTTCCCTCATGACAAATCTGGTACCTGTTAACAGGTGGGTGAGACTGAAGTGTGTCAAGACCTTGGATTTAACCTATCCTTTTGCTGTAATAGATACGCGCTCTAACCTCTCTGCCACTTACAAACTCAGTTTTTATTAAATCCTAAAACAATCAATTTAAAATACACTCTTTGATAATCTATTTCTTACAGTGAATGAAAATGGTTGTCAGTCACAAATAGGTAGTCAGCAGTTTGGTAACTTAATCAAGTTACAGGTCACAAATAGGTAGTCAGCAGTTTGGTAACCCAATCAAGTTACAAATATCAAGCAAGTCACTATTATTCAAAGACATTTCAAGTCAAGAAATGAGTATAGTCAATGCTCATGTGCTACTGGGGCCTGAAAGGGAAGCCAAAACTAGTACCACTGTAACCTACCAGGCCTATCACAAGAGATGACTAAGGCGAGTTGGTCTACTACCCTTATAAGCCACACGAAAAAGACAAGACCTCTACACTCTATAATAATGGTAGAATGGGAGTGACTCGATCGTGTGCTTTATATTTTGTTATCAGATGTATTGACGTCTGCATACAACTCCTTCACTGCTTTAGTTTACAGATAGGCTAGTTAGTTAGGTGTGAAGGTTTGGTGTGAAGGTTTGGTGTGAAGGTTCGGTGTGAGGATTTGGTGTGAAGGTTAGGCGTGAAGGTTTGGTGTGAAGGTTTGGTGTGAAAGTTTGGTGTGAGGATTTGGTGTGAGGATTTGGTGTGAAGGTTTGGTGTGAGGATTTGGTGTGAAGGTTTGGTGTGAAGGTTTGGTGTGAGGATTTGGTGTGAAGGTTTGGTGTGAAGGTTAGGCATGAAGGTTAGGTGTGAAGGTTTGGTGTGAGAATTTGGTGTGAAGGTTTGGTGTGAGAATTTGGTGTGAAGGTTAGGTGTGAAGGTTAGGCGTGAAGGTTAGGTGTAAAGGTTTGGTGTGAGGATTTTGTGTGAAGGTTAGGTGTGAAGGTTTGGTGTGAAAGTTAGGTGTGAAGGTTCGCTGTGAAGGTTCGGTGTGAAGGTTCGGTGTGAAGGTTTGGTGTGAAGGTTCGGTGTGAAGGTTTGGTGTGAAGGTTCGCTGTGAAGGTTCGGTGTGAAGGTTTGGTGTGAAGGTTTGGTGTGAAGGTTCGGTGTGAAGGTTAGTTGTGAAGGTTAGGTGTGAAGGTTTGGTGTGATGGTTTCCATGGGCTGAAGCTGACCTACACATCGATATAACTTGGTAGAAATGTTGAAATACCAACCTTGCACTGCCAGAAGTAGCTCTGCATTTGTCCACCGAGCACTTATTCTGAAACTAGGCTAAAAACAGAAGGAAATTGACTGTTAGCTAACATCTGAGATGATAAAGTCTATAAAAAAACATCATAATGTTAACCACTACTTGACAAGTTAAAACCTCATGAAGAAAAGAACAATATTCTTTAGAACAACTGACAACCAATCCTTGAAGAGAACAAGTTCACAGGTGACATGAGTTTTCATTAGTACCTGTCTCTGGCAGCCGACATGGGGTTTGTGACCTGGTTCTAACATGGGCCAGCATACCCTAATGTAAATGGTTATCTGACATAGAGACGGCAAAACAATGCTGAAGGTAACTGGTTTGCTGAACTCGCAAGAAGCTGAGAACTTCTAAATAAGCATGTCCCAACACTTGATCCCCAATGGCAGTATCTGCCTATGTGACTGCCTTGATTTGTTACTTATACATGGTAGCCAGGAAAGGAACAGACCACCCTAACTTGTACAATGAGAAACAGATCTCATTCAAATGATAAACGTGAGATCTCGAACAATGAGAAACAGATCTCATACAATGAGAAACTGAGATATCATACAATGAGAAAGATCTCATACAATGAGAAACTGAGATCTCATACAATGAGAAACTGAGATCTCGTACAATGAGAAACTGGGACCTCATACTTCTTCTTCTTCATACACTGTCAGACGTCAACCTTTATTTTTTCGAAAAAAGCAGCCGTCATCCTGAGGCTGTCGACACTGCCATAGAGCTTGTCTAGTGTTGCCACTGGTGATGGCCACATCTGCTTTCTCTGATCCTCGTATGTCGGGCAGTTTTGCAGCAGATGTTCAGCGGACATTTTCCCGGTACGTGCATTCGTCAGTGCCACCTATCTTCAATTTGTTGAATAGGTGGTACCTCAGTCTATTGTGGCCTGTGCGAAGTCTGAAGACCACGACCTGCTCTCTTCTGTTCAACTGGTAATAGGCATCGTTTTTTTGTGCAGCCAGTATGTTCTGTTTCCCATTTGGTCATGTATCTAGCTCTAATAAGCCTTTTTGACTCTTCGTATGTCACACTAGGATCTGGTTGTGGTAGTCTTGCACCTTCTTTTGCCAGTCTGTCTGCCTCCTCGTTGCCTTGGATGTTACAGTGGGATGGAATCCACTGTACCACTACTCTTTTTCGTGCGGACTGCTGGCATAGTTGACAGAGTACTGCTCTTAAGTCATTAAGTTCAGTATTTTTCTGGCTTTTTAGTGCTGTGACTACGGCCAGGGCATCTGTAAATAGGACTATATGGCTTTCATTTCTTTCGCCTGTCAGCATTGCTTCTACTGCAGCCCTCAGTGCCTCTGCCTCAGCTCTGAAATTGCTTGAGTATTTTCCAGTTGCCACTGACAGTGTTATTTTTCTACCATTTGGTAGGCTCATACTTATGATATATCTGGCAAAGATGGCGCCGTAACTGGCTGCAAGTCTACATTTCTCTACTGTTTTGGATCATTATGGATGCCGCCAGACCACGGATTTGCCTGGAATTCACACTAGTCAACGACTTACACTTGTGTTTCACGGATACGTGGAGTTGTTTTCCGTCTGGACTTATTATTTCGTTCTTTTTTGTGATTTCTTCCATCCGTGTATCCTGGTCTGGACGCCGGCTGAATGGCGCTACGCTTAAACTAGTTATACCTGTGTCGTATCTCACGGGTTAGTTCTGCCGGTTCACCTTCACGAATTTGGCGTGTGGGAATTTTAGATGCTACTATGATGAACTGAATACAGCTGGGGAGAGATGCCAGACTCACTCACACGCTGAGTGTTGCCCATACGACCTCTTGTGGTTATCGAAAAGGCACGACAAACTGCGTTAGATGCCTTCCCACCTTTCTACCCTGCGGGTTACATGTTTACGGAAAGGCTTCGGTGGTAACCCTGAGGCAAAATCTGCATCCTATGCTATCTCCAGTCGTCTCGATGAATGTCTTGCCACTGGCAAAAGGTAGCTTAGGCTCTGTGAGTGAGGTTGACAAAAGGCGCAGTTTCTTCCTCACTTTAATCCAAATCTCCGTGCAAGTCACCCATTTCAGCGGACACAGCAAGAGATACGACTGTCCACACGGCTGAACAAAGAGAGTGGTCTTCATCACTTATGATGGACAAAACTATCGGTAGGCTCAGGAATACCCCTGCCCCTCCGTTCTGCGTTGTTTGTTACAGAACCGTCGGTGTATGCATGGGTCCAGTCCATGCTTGGGTAGTTTTTCGTTATGTATCTCAGGGTTATGTCTCTTCTTTCTTTTTCAGTCTGACTGTTCTTGTTTCCAATACCTGGTATATTTTATACCACCTCTGGAAATATATGCTGCCTCCAGGTAGGTTTGCATACAGTAGGGATGGGCTTTGGTGTTGTTAATGTGTTCATAGGGTCTTCGTTCATCTTTGCTTTGGCTATTTCTGCAAAGTTTCTCCGCTTTAGTTTCCCCTTTCCAAAATTATTTAGTCTCTTATGCATTGGATGGTCTGTCAGTCTTCTGAGTTTCTCTGCTTGCTGATGGGCTCTACAGTCTCTTCTGTCGGTCATGGATTGCAGATTTGTAATCTTTTCCAGTTCTACAATTGGCGTCGACTTCCTGTCTCCTGTTATAACTCTCATGGCTTGGTTTTGGAGTTTGCTAATTTTGTCAAAGTTCGCCTTTGCTGCTGTTGTCCATGCTGCAATGCCATACTTGAGAACTGGTCTCACTCTTCCAGTGTACAGTTTTTTTAGTATACTTTCGTCTGCTCCCCAGCTTGTGCATGCAAGTTTCCTCATGATTGCCATTCTTTCTCTGGCTCTCATTCGGTTTCTCTCGATCTGACTTTTCCATGTCATTCGCCGATCAAATGTGACTCCCAGGTAGTTTGGGTTGTCGTTTGGCCGCAGATATTTGCCGTTAAGACTTATTTTGGTGTTTTGGGGTTTGTTTGAAAGCGAGAATATCGTACATGTTGTTTTTTCCTCGCTTATTTTGACCAGCCATGAGTTCGCCCACTCCTCCAGCGATGTTAGGGCCTGCTGCATCCGATTACTTGCTATGGTGAGATTCTTTTCAGAGGTCCACATAGCCAGATCGTCTGCAAACATGGAGCTGTGGATTCTTCTTGGTATATTCTCTGCGATGTTATTTATATACACCAGGAAGAGTGTGGGTGACAGTACTCCTCCTTGGGGTACTCCCTGCTCAAGTGTCACCTTTTTGCTCATCTGCCCTTGTACTTAAACTCTGGCTGTTCTGTTTTTGAGGTAGTGGCTGATCCATCTGTACATTTTCCCACAAACTTCACTTCTTCGTAGCTTGACTTCAAGTCCCTCTTTCCAGACCTTGTCAAATGCCTTTTCTAAATCCACCCAAACCGCTACTGTGTGTTTTTTCTCCTGGTAAGCATCCTCTATTTCTTGGGCTATGAGAGTGATCTGATCCTCAGTGGATCTGTGCTGTCTAAAGCCTGCTTGCTGTGGAATTAGTATGTGTTTTTCTTCCAGATACCACATCAGTCTGGTGTTTATCATACGCTCCATCAGTTTTCCTACACAGCTCAGTAGGCTGATAGGCCTGTATTCATTTGGATCTGTTCTATCTTTTTCTTTCTTTGGTACTGGTATAAGTACAGCGTCTTTCCATGCCTGCGGTACAATTCCCCTTTTCCAGCTTTCGTTCAGGACTGATAGTAACTTTCTCTTTGCTGTTTGGCCCAACCCCATCAGCATTTTGTTTGTTACGCCATCTTTTCCGAGCGATTTCTTTTTCTTTAAAGTTCTCATGGCCTCTTCCATTTCATTCATAGGTCTCATACAATGAGAACCTGAATTCTCATACAATGAGAAGAACCTGAGACATCATACGAAGAATATATGTAATCTCATACAATGAAATCTTCAACACTCCATCCCTGATGACTATGTCTGCTATGGGACTACCTGTGTCCTTGTTTTTATTATATTTGAGACGTAAACAAGTGAACAAAACAAAAGCTTTCATTCCAAAAGATTTGGCCTTTCCCTCTCTCCAGCAGTGTCATTCTATGTGCAGTTCTGTCTCAAACCACGTCAATGTCCGCTTGCTCCAGCTGTACCTCTGAGAAGAAAACCGCTGTTGTTGCTGGCTGACTTCCCCTATTGTGACCCCCACAAACAACAGCTATCATTTATTCCATTCTAAGACGTCAATGATTATAAGACGCACCTCTTCATTTCAGCACCATAAACACGAACGTCGAGCAGAATTTCAACGTGTGAAATGAAGTGTTTGAGGAAGGTCAACAGTGTTACCAGGAAAGACAATGAGAAATGACGACACTCGTAGTATGGTCGGCACTACGTCTTGTGCTGAATACATTTCCAGGCACAAAATACATTGGTTTAATCATCTCATGAGAATACACCCTCAATAACTTCCACTGATGGCTTACAATACTGATAGATCTGGCTATAGGGTAAGGGGGCAGCCGCGAGGCAGGTGGATAGATGACAGAGTGGGCTCACATGGCCGACACAACACATTGGCGCAGGAAAGACGACTTAAGCTCCCCACGACACTCAATGTCATCAGTGGAAAGAGAAAAAACCACAAATAATAAAAATCTGAGATTGCATTATACGCTGACCTCTGAGCATCTGCTGCAAAACTGCCCGACATACGAGGATCAGAGAGAGCAGATGTGGCCATCACCAGTGGCAACACTAGACAAGCTCTATGGCAGTGTCGACAGCCTCAGGATGACCGCTGCTTTTTTCGAAAAAATAAAGGTTGACGTCTGACAGTGTATGAAGAAGAAGAAGTATTATACGCTTAATTACCCTAAAAAATGTATAATATCAATCAACTTACAATAACATTAAATATGACGGTAACTTTCGACCATCAGTGGTTATGCATATCATCTGAGTGATACGCAGTTTTCGTAGCTTGTACGTATAATCTTGATCACTTTAACACCTTTCGCGTTGACAGTGTAATTTTTAAGCATATCAAAGAAGACGATGTTTCACCTGTGTGCCCAGTTTGACTAAACTTTTAGCTTTCTCTTTTTCTTAATTCAATTACGTGTTGCTGAAAGTTAGTCAGCTTCTGTTGGAAGTTTGCAGAAAGATTTTGACAAAAAGATGCTGGACACCTTAACAAAAATCTGTCACGATGCGTAAGCCTGTCACACCAGCTTCTGAAAATTATTTTTTCTACTCCGAAGCTTTCTCTGGCCTTCACCTGACAAGTGATGGGCGGGACCAAGTCTGTGACACAGACACTGTATAGGTCGTAGCAGCCCTACCACACCCTAGACCTAGTGATATTTGTCTTCATGAAAGGAGCAACCATTGCTTTGTTAGCCTCTCGGTCTAGATAACCTCTCTAGATAAACTCTAGAAGAGCAAACCTAAAAAAACAAACAGATGCAACCAGCACCGTACCTACCCCAAGTGGGTAGAAATGAGTCAGCTCTGATGGCCTCTCCCATGACCTATCAGACCTGACACCATGCTACAGTATAACTTAGTAAATGAGGATTTAGTTCTTGAAACCTTACCAGTAACCCATCTGCACAAATGTGTCTCCTATTGGACAATATGCATGCACCCTCTGAGGTTAAGAAGGAACCAGCACCGTGCTGAACAGACCTGGGAAAAGAGAACCTACATTCGCCGCACCTTGACAATTGAGGCCAAACGTTAGGCACATTGGCCCAGGGTGTGACAATCCAATTGTCTGGAACTTTTAGTCACAGGTCTAGAGCCTAGGAGAACTCGGCCTAACCAGTAGACAATTGGTGGCAAGCAATGAGCACAGTGAGCGTTACCATGGCTTCAGTACCTTCAACACTGCTAATGCACCCTCTCAATTACTTAATGTCAGGACAGTACATTTGTGTTGTCTGGTTGGTGTGAGGATAAAATCCACAGACTCGCCAGTTCGACAATGTGGGAAGAATAATAGCTGTCCATCGTTGTCGATGAGGACCGCCGACATCATCCTTGTCACAGATTTCCCTGTTGGGTGTGGGTGCGCATGTGGCTGAACAGGCCAATGCGAGCACAAAAACATCTGCTACATATCGGGCACACGAGGTTTGTAGAAGGGGATGGTGTTCCCGCTGCTCGGGATTTCCGCGTCTCGCGTCTGCTCTGGGCTTTCACAACACGGTCGTCTTCACCGGCAGCTACACCCGATTTGACTGCGCTTCTCCAGTCAGATCTGTTTTGCGCAAGACATTCCCAGGTGTCGATGTCTATCTGGCAACTTTTTAGTGAGTCCTTCAGACCGTCTTTAAAACTTGTCTTTGGGCGCCCTCTCTCGCGCCATCCCTCTCTCAGCTCGCCGTAGAGAAGCTTCTTTGGGAGCCGCTCGTCTGACATACGGACGAGGTGTCCGGCCCATCCTAGTCGTGCTTTTTCTAGCAGTGCATGGATGCTGGGCATGTTAGCCCTCGAGAGAACCTCGATGTCAGTGACACGATCTTGCCATCGGATGTGGAATATTCGCCTCAGGCAACCTGTGTGGAAGTGGTTTAACCTCCTTGCATGTCCAGAGTATACAGTCCAGCTTTCGCAAGCGTATAGTAGGGTTGGAATGATGGTTGCACGGTAGACTTTGAGTTTGGTCTTGACGCTGATGCCACTACGTGCCCAGACCATCGAGCGCATTCTACCAAAGGCTGTGCTGGCCTTTGCTATTCTGCTTGCCACCTCATCGTCTAGGCTGACAGATCTCGACGGGAAGAAAATACACAGAAAATCCAGACAATGCCAAAAATATGTGAAGTTCAAAATTGATTAGTGACGGGCAATCATTTTGTATGTGTGTCTCCTATACAAAACATCACATTTTCATCTTATTGTGGAATCTCCTTTCATGTGAAGAGTCCTTGCTTTACACAAAAATATGGAATTAAGGTCACATCTCCAAGGATGAACATTTGTTTGACTCATGTCAAAATGTAGTCATGTTTTTCTATTTCTACTGCGATTGTAAAATACATCTCCATTTCACAGACATTTAATTAAATGGAAAAAAAGTTTCTTCTTCTTCTTGTTTAATGCCCACAATGAGCAAGTTTACTATTTTGTGCGCCCTGAAAAGTGTGTTAAGTGGCATGTTGTTGTAGCTTTTCTCACATCCCGTGTGTGCTGATAAAGGTGGACCAAGCTATGCTTGGCTTCATCTACATGACGCTCACTACTATGGGGACCGTGTCAAAATCACCGTCTCATCAGGCAGACTGCCTTGAAAACAGCCTGTTTCCAGTGAACACTACATGGATGAGGAGAAATAGAAGTCTTGGTCAGAATATTGAGCCTGACACTGATGCAATGTGCCGGTCAGCAAGTTGTGCCTGAACAGACTAATATCTCAGTTCCCCAAAAGTGTCTTAGAATTGAGGAAATACAGTATGTAACTTTAGCTTGTGCTGGAAGTGTAAATCTTAGAATTGAGGAAATACAGTATGTAACTTTAGCTTGTGCTGGAAGTGTAAATCTTAGAATTGAGGAAATACAGTATGTAACTTTAGCTTGTGCTGGAAGTGTAAATCTTAGAATTGAGGAAATACAGTATGTAACTTTAGCTTGTGCTGGAAGTGTAAATCTTAGAATTGAGGAAATACAGTATGTAACTTTAGCTTGTGCTGGAAGTGTAAATCTTAGAATTGAGGAAATACAGCATGTAACTTTAGCATGTGCTGGCAGATGAATCTCACGACAAAGAGGTATTCGCCAGAGACACAGGACAACAATCTCACGACAAAGAGGTATTCGCCAGAGACATAGGACAACAATCTCACGACAAAGAGGTATTCGCCAGAGACATAGGACAACAATCTCACGACAAAGAGGTATTCGCCAGAGACATAGGACAACAATCTCACGACAAAGAGGTATTCGCCAGAGACATAGGACAACAATCTCACGACAAAGAGGTATTCGCCAGAGACACAGGACAACAATCTCACGACAAAGAGGTATTCGCCAGAGACATAGGACAACAATCTCACGACAAAGAGGTATTCGCCAGAGACATAGGACAACAATCTCACGACAAAGAGGTATTCGCCAGAGACACAGGACAACAATCTCACGACAAAGAGGTATTCGCCAGAGACACAGGACAACAATCTCACGACAAAGAGGTATTCGCCAGAGACACAGGACAACAATCTCACGACAAAGAGGTATTCGCCAGAGACATAGGACAACAATCTCACGACAAAGAGGTATTCGCCAGAGACATAGGACAACAATCTCACGACAAAGAGGTATTCGCCAGAGACATAGGACAACAATCTCACGACAAAGAGGTATTCGCCAGAGACATAGGACAACAATCTCACGACAAAGAGGTATTCGCCAGAGACATAGGACAACAATCTCACGACAAAGAGGTATTCGCCAGAGACATAGGACAACAATCTCACGACAAAGAGGTATTCGCCAGAGACATAGGACAACAATCTCACGACAAAGAGGTATTCGCCAGAGACATAGGACAACAATCTCACGACAAAGAGGTATTCGCCAGAGACATAGGACAACAATCTCACGACAAAGAGGTATTCGCCAGAGACATAGGACAACAATCTCACGACAAAGAGGTATTCGCCAGAGACATAGGACAACAATCTCACGACAAAGAGGTATTCGCCAGAGACACAGGACAACAATCTCACGACAAAGAGGTATTCGCCAGAGACACAGGACAACAATCTCACGACAAAGAGGTATTCGCCAGAGACACAGGACAACATAAATGAGAATAACAATCTCTTCTAAATGTCAAAGGAGAAAACGAATACAGAAACTTCTTCTTTGTGTGTTCTCAAACTCCCGCTACTAAGCCCTGAAAAGGGCTTTGCAAGTAGCAGGATGTGGTCCTGGGAACGGAATGCATCGTGTTGTAGTTTACAACTTGACTGCGATATTCGCACCTTTCTGACACATTGGACTTCAGCATGCATTTTTGGGTACCGGATTAGCCTTCCTTCTTTGATCCATTCTCATTAGCCAGTCTGCTCTGGTGCAGCCTGTTATTCAGGATCCCTGCAAGGAGGTGTAGAAGAGTTTGGGAAATCTTATTCGCTGGTCCTGACGCTAGCATTCAGTTTTGGGTTGCTGATCGCTGCAGTTCATCATCTTGATATAACCTTTAGCACGCCAGATTATTTTTTACGAAAATTTGCGCAACTTTACATCTCACTATTGTAGTCGACTTTCAAAATTTGTAACTTTTCTGTTTGTTTGTCAATAAATATGATTTTCTTGTCTGTAGAGACACAATTGAATAAAGAACTTGTGGGTGTTATTGTTTTTGTTGTGTGTTTGTTAGTTTCTGAGATACAAAAAGATGAATTAGAAAATGTATGGAAAACCCTACCAAAATTTGTACTCGACCGCTAGGCCTAATTGCTCCGATAGAAATCCATGGAAACCACAACAACGTATCGATACTGTGTTTACAATATCGACATAACTGTTAGTTTCCAATTCAAACGTAGTTATTACATCTAAACAAATAAAATAAACAGATCTACTCGATAAAGATCTTTCCCAACAATCTACTTCACATTTAGCAAAAAGTCGGCTTGCTCCAGTCAGCGTATTAGTAGAAAAATTGTTCAAAATCCATTTGTAATCTAACATAAGATACTTTTACCGGCAAAATATCATGTGTAGATGGTGACGTATTCAGTATTTTTTTAAATGGCTATTTGGTAGGGTCTCAGTGTAAAAAAAAAAAAAAATTTCAATTCAGTTTTTGTCCAGAAAGTCTGGACTGTGGTATGCAGCAGGATAAATAATACAACAACGACATTTGGTATGCCAGTTCTTAACAAAATTATCAGAATAGACAAAGACAGACAGGATGGACATTACGGCAGAGAGTTTACGAGCGAGAATTACGGTGGAATGGACAAAAACACGGGTAAGAAAATAGGGGTAAAGATCGAAGTAAACTGCTGAATCTTGGCATAGATATAAAACATGTTCAGGCTGTAAGATTTGTGACATTAACATTTATTTTTAGCTTAAACCGGTGTCTATTATACCAGTGTCAAGTCTAGTAAAGAAGTCAAATGGAAGCTTACCTCTGGTGGTCTGAATTCCTCAATCCCTGGTAAAATCTTGTGTTTCTGCTGACTCAGGATTTGCTTATTGTTCTGCACGATTCGCTTTAAAGAAACAAGCTCTGAATCAAGATATTTGAGGACAGCCTCTGGTGGATCTGATACCATTGCCAATAGATTATTCAAGTCCAAATATATTCCTCTGGGTGGATTCTGTCTGTAGTCAATAAGATTGTGACAAACTTTACCCTGAGAACCATGCTGCTTCCCTCCTGCTGACTTCTTTACTCCAGTTCTCCTGAAGAACAAACGAGTGGTTAGAGCACATGTCTCTGGCAGAAAAAAGTTGGTTCTCTTCATTTTAACCAGCTGAAAAATATGGGCATTTTGGTTCTATTTAGGAAAGACCAGGTAGCAGGGAACTCATCTCTTCAATAACAGACATAATGAAGGACATAGCCTCTACTACAGCTGGTCTCACTTCAATAACAGACATAATGAAGGATACACCCTCTCCTCCTACAGCTGCTCACTTCAATAACAGACTTAAAGAAGGACACACCCTCTCCACTTCAATAACAGACATAATGAAGGATACATTCTCTCCTCCTACAGCTGGTCTCACTTCAATAACAGACATGATGAAGGACACATTCTCTCCTCCTACAGCTGGTCTCACTTCAATAACAGACATGATGAAGGACACATTCTCTCCTACAGCTGGTCTCACTTCAATAACAGACATGATGAAGGACACATTCTCTCCTACAGCTGGTCTCACTTCAATAACAGACATGATGAAGGACACATTCTCTCCTACAGCTGGTCTCACTTCAATAACAGACATGATGAAGGACACATTCTCTCCTCCTACAGCTGGATTTGCTATGGGACTGCTTTTTTAAATTTACACAACAAACTCAAACTCCAGTCGAACCAGCTGTAAATAGTTACTTGACTTACAATAAGGGATGGAAAAGGGAGCAAGGAAGCGAACTAGCCACCTCACGTCTCACAAGTGAAAGTCTCGAACACTTCATTACCAACCAGTGAGTAAGTCTGCTCAAGGATACACTTTACCTTTTTTTTATATTTTTTAGCTAAACTACAAAACCTGTGACTACACTAGCACACCTGTGCTGAGTGGTAAGAATACTGGTCGCCTGACAAAAGTTGGTACAGCTTCAAAATCCATTTATGGAATATGTTTTATCTATCAAAAGTGAAATGAAAACCTCGCCTGCACGGGCAAGCAACCTTTATTCGCAAGCAACCTTTATTCCTAAGCCATATGAATCACCCCAGTGGACCCCCACCAATAAACACCATAATGTACTTTCTGGCAAATGTTCTCTATTTCATGCATTTTCTTCCTTTTCTTTTGTTCTCAATCTCCGCCTACCAAGTCCTAAAAAGGGCTTTGCAAATAGCAGGATGTTATTTGGAAAATGGAATGCATTGTGGTAGTTTACAGCTCAACTGCAACATTTGCACCTTTTGATCCGACACATCCGACTTCAGCAGACATTTTGCATACCGGGTTAGCATTCTCTCTTCGATCCTTTCTCCTTAGCCAGTCTGCTCTGTTGCAGCCTGTTATCCAGAAACACCGCGAGGAGGTGTAGAAGGGTCCTGACACCAACAGTCAGCTATGCACTGCTCACGACCTTGACCCCTATTTCATGCATATTTACCATATATGAAAAGTCTTACTGTATCCTCGTCTCTTTTCTTATTCCCCATATCCATCTACTGTTTTACCTCAATTCCAGACAATATTTGTTGAAATTGCATTTTGACCTGTTGTTCTTAAATTCGTTGACTGTTAACAGTCATGTTAGATAATATTTAAATAGAAAAACAACACCAAGTTTCATTAGCTAAGATTTGCAATAACTGAACACAGCTTCTGCGATTATTATTTTGTGATGGGCTAATATGTCATCCTTTGATGAAACATTATAAATACAAAGAAGTTAATGGGAGGCCTGAACAAGGATTGTCTCTCACATACCTCCTGTAGTGATAGCAGACGTGACACATGGAACCCTGAGGTGTTGCACGTAGTTGAGATGGCATAGTGCCACAGCTCACACACAGCTTTTTCTGTTCCTAGAAAATCCATAAGGTCATAGAATTAGGTGCATGTTGCCTAACAAGTCACACATTAATGTCAACAAAATAATCTATATGAGGTCTGTCCAGATGGTGGTGAGGTCTGTCCAGATGGTGGTGAGGTCTGTCCAGATGATGATGATGAAGTCTATCCAGATGGTGTGATGTCTGTCCAGATGGTAATGATGTCTGTTCAGATGGTGATGAGGTCTGTCCAGATGATGATGATGAAGTCTGTCCAGATGGTGTGATGTCTGTCCAGATGGTGGTGAGGTCTGTCCAGATGATGATTATGAAGTCTGTCCAGATGGTGGTGAGGTCTGTCCAGATGATGATGATGAAGTCCATCCAGATGGTGTGATGTCTGTCCAGATGGTGATGAGGTCTGTCCAGATGGTGATAAAGTCTGTCCAGATGGTGATAAAGTCTGTCCAGATAGTGATAAAGTCTGTCCAGATAGTGATAAAGTCTGTCCAGATGGTGATAAAGTCTGTCCAGATGGTGATAAAGTCTGTCCAGATAGTGATAAAGTCTGTCCAGATGGTGATAAAGTCTGTCCAGATAGTGATAAAGTCTGTCCAGATGGTGATAAAGTCTGTCCAGATAGTGATAAAGTCTGTCCAGATGGTGATAAGGACAAACTATGATGAGAAATCTTCTCCTCCACCTCCCCCTCTTTGGTTCCATGAACATGATATTCATTCTCCAGTGATCCCCAAGTTGACAAGAAATAGGACCAAGGATGGCATAAAAGCAACTAAAGAAGGTATGTTTGAAGTTAGAAACCCTATCATCTAAAACCATTACAACTGAAATGCTGATAACTAGGCTTCCCGTAAAAAGGGCCAGCTGTAGTGGTGAGTCTAAGCTTCACTTGGAGCCACTGAATCCTATCACATCTGAGGTATTGGTCCCAGAGCTTTCTTTCAAACCCAGATGGAGGGGACGGCATGGGCTAGTGGTTAAGTGACACGGCTCACAATCAGGAGGTGCTGGATTCGATCCCCATCACAGCATCAGCCGTTACCCCGGGGAAGCAAACAATTATAAAATGCAGGAGGAGGCAGGCCCTTACATAAAATGCATGCTGAAGTCGGATGCACTGTGCCGACAGGCGCAAAATAAAAACCACAGTGCAACGCACACCGCCTTGGGGATTAAAGAAATAAGGCAAACGCAAAAAAAAAATAAAAATTAATGGGTATTTTTTTTTTGACGTTCGCCGTATTTCTCTATTCTCCAAGGCGGTATGCGTTGCACTGTGTTTTTATTTTGCGCCTGTTGGCACAGTGCATCCGACTTCAGCATGCATTTTATGTAAGGGTCTGCTTCCTCCTGCATTTTCTAAGGGTTTGCTTCCCTGGAGTAATGAGCCGGCGCTGTGATGGGGATCGAACCCAGCACCTTCTGGTTGTGAGCCGTGTCATTTAACCACTAGGCCACGCCATCCCCCCAGATGGGTACAATACATGATGATAATATGAAGGATATCAGAGAGTCCTGCATACTTCAATTAATAGATGTTGTAGACTCAGTGATGTCAAGGTAAGGTGTTTTAATCACGGTGGAGTCCTAGATTTTTTTCACGTGGATTTTCTGGTAAAATTCCTCTGATCTCTGGGTAGCAAGATTGGACTCCCGTGTTCAGTGTCAAGCACGTTAAAAATCCCTTGGCAGTTAGAAATCGAAAAGAGTTGCCTTAACAGGCAAACAAAATTCAAAATTCTAGCTAAAAATATACCCAAAAATTATTTGTACCTTCCCCTAGGTGGTTTGTTTACAGCAGCATATAGATGGCGCCTAACTGGCTGTGAGTCTACTTAGCTCTAGTGTTTGAGTCTATTAAGATGGACTCGCAGATCGGTTTTTAAAAAAACCACTCTCCAAAGAAACTGGTTGTATACAGACTCTGCAGTCTTCTAAACCAGTTTAAAAACGTTAAGTTAAGCTACGTGACTAACAAATGAGACAAAATTCTTAAAACATGTTTTGTTTAAAACACTAACAATGATGATTAATCAATCAATACCCTTTCAGCTCCCTGTGGAGCATAGGTCTTCAACAAACACACCCTAAGTCAACAGATGCCCATAACTAATGAAGAAAGCTGTGAATTCGAAAAACGAACGAAAGAGCGGACATCCTGGCTTCACAAGTACCAATTATTGGTAGTCCAGAAATGGATAGGAGCGACATTTTAAAGTCTATCAATTGACACCTATTGGATGATGACACAGCAAATAGATGAATCAGCAATTCACAGACTGCAGAACTTTGAGACTGGCACCCTCTACCATTTACTGAGAGCGACTGGAGCACCTATGGATATGCCCAGAGTGCAGTGACATCAATTCTTAGGAACAAACACAACTATTATAGTTTTATGGCTTAAAGTTACTGTAGGATCGGGTAGCCATACCCATGCCAAACCCTCCTTAGTCACTTCCTATGACATGTCTGGCTGGTTACAGTGTTACTATTCTGTTTCCCTTTCAGACACTGGTAACACTCAGATTCAATGATGATGATATGAAGTTATTAAATGACCATTCTAGTGACAAACATATTTACCTACAACTACAAAATGTATAGATAATAAAGAAGAAGAAACTAAGATGCCAATTATAAGGTGAAAACAGGTCTTACTCTGTCTCTAAACTTGACACCTTCGTCACAACTTGAGGTACGACCTAACCCACCGTCACTGAAACAAATTCATGTATTATTTCATATTGAGAACCACTGCTATCCAACATTTGATAAATGTTCATGTCAAAGTGGAGTACTAACAAATGAATCCTGTCAACAGTTCAGTTTATGAGAGTCACCCAGGACTGGTATCATCTGTAAGCAATGTAGACACACTGACCTGCTTTCTTGGACAAGTTTCATAGTAACTAATTTAATAATGTTGGTTGTTGTTTGTTGTTGTTTGTGTTGGTTGGTTGTGAATTGTTGGTGGTTGTTGTTGTTGTTTGTTGGTTGATGGGTAGTTGGTTGTAGTCGGTTGTTGTTGGCGGTTGTTGTTGTTCTTTATTTTTGGTGGTGGTGGTTGATGGTTGTTGTTTGGTGGGGGGTTGGATGTTGTTTTTGGTGGTTGTGGGGGTTGTTGGTGGTTGTTGTTGGTTGGTTGTTGGTGGTTGTTGTTGTTGGTTGGTTGTTGGTGGTGGTTGTTGAGTGGTGGTGGTGGTTGTTGTTGTTGGTGGTTGTTGGTTGTTGTTGTTGGTTGGTGGTGGTTAATGGTGGTGGTTGTTTGTTGGGGGTTGGATGTTGTTTTTGGTGGTTGTTGTTGTTGGTTGGTGGAGGTTGTTGTTGTTGGTGGTGGTTGTTGGTTGTTGTTGGTTGGTTGTTGGTTGTTGGTGGTGGTGGTTGTTGTTGGTTGGTGGAGGTTGTTGTTGTTGGTGGTGGTTGTTGTTGGTTGGTGGAGGTTATTGTTATTGGTGGTGGTTGTTGGTTGTTGTTGGTTGGTTGTTGGTTGGTTGTTGGTGGTGGTGGTTGTTGTTGGTTGGTGGAGGTTGTTGTTGTTGGTGGTGGTTGTTGTTGGTTGGTGGAGGTTGTTGTTATTGGTGGTGGTTGTTGGTTGTTGTTGTTGGTTGGTGGTGGTGGTTGGTTATTGGTGGTGGTGGTTGTTGTTGGTTGTTGTTGTTGGTTGGTTGTTAGTGGTTGGGTGGTGGTGGTGGTTGTTGTTGTGAATGCTCACAATGAGTAGGTTTACTTTTCTTGTGTGCCCTGAAAAGGGACGCTTAGTGGCGGCTTGCAGAAGCTTTCCTCACATACCGAGTGTGCTGATGAAGGTGGACCGGGGTCGTTCAGGTGGTTGTGTCATTCTTGACTTCATCTGCGTGTCACTCACTACTACGGGATCACGTTGACGTACCATCTCGTTAGCCAGACTGCCAAAAAGAACAGTCCATTTCCAGGAAGGACTACATGGAAGTCAAGGTAGGGATCTTGACCAGTATGTTTTGGCTGATCAAACAGTCTTCCTCCCCAAAAATGGCTATAAGCAAATGACACTTGGGGGTCAAGTTGCGCATTTTAGTGTCGTCATTCATTAACTAGGTCTGTCAAGCTTTTTGCTCTTTTACAGTCAATGTCAAGTTATTCATTAACCTTTACCGCGCAGCAGTCTATTATTTTTGGCAACAAGAAATCCCAATTTACGCACCGGACATTTTTGACATTTTTTTTCTTCGCCAACATTTGTTGCCTGACGTTGACCAATGTCAATATAATCATATAAAACACAAACGAAGCGCTGTACAAAATACAAAAAAGAGGCTAATTTGATAGTACTCAGTTGTAGATTCATTCACTACTAAATTTACTCTCGAATTTACCCCAGAGTTTTGCAAAAGTTATATTCTTCTGTTTCGATCGGTGTGGCCTATTTTTGGGAATAGTGAAGTAAGTAGTTGTAGAAGATTTTTGTGAAGTAGTTCACTTTAGTTCATTCATATAGAGGTAATAAATACGTTTTTAGTATAAACTAACAGTTGTGCTGATATTATAAACACAGTATCGATACTTTGTGATTCTGATGAATTATATGAGGAGCGACATTCTCCAATCGGTAAGTCTTCTTCTTCTTCATCGTACGCAGTCAGACAGCAACCATTATTTTTTCGAAAAAAGCAGCGGTCATCCTGAGGCTGTCGACACTGCCATAGAGCTTGTCTAGTGTTGCCACTGGTGATGGCCACATCTGGTCTCTCTGATCCTCGTATGTCAGGCAGTTTTGCAGCAAATGCTCAGCGGTCATTTTCGCGGTACCACACGGGCATTCGTCAGTGCCACCTATCTTCAATTTGTTGAATAGGTGGTACCTCAGTCTATTGTGGCCAGTGCGAAGTCTGAAGACCTACCTGCTCTCTTCTGTTCAACTGGTAATAGGCATCATTTTTTGTGTAGCCAGTATGTTCGGTTTCCCATTTGGTCATGTATCTAGCTCTAATAAGCCGTTTTGACTCTTCGTATGTCATACTAGTATCTGGTTGTGGTAGTTTTGCCAGTCTGTCTGCCTCCTCGTTGCCTTTGATGTTGCAGTGGGATGGAACCCACTGCACCACTACCCTTTTTGGTGCGGACTGCTGGCATAGTTGACAGAGTACTGCTCTTAAATCATTACAATCGGTAAGTCTAAAAGTTAGTGCTTTGTTTTATAAATTGTCACCTTCATGTTCTTCTATCTCAGTAACTAACAAACACACAACAAAAACAATGACACCAACAAGTTCTTTATTAATTTATGTCTCTACACACATCCAAATCATATCTATAGGCCCGAAAGGAAAGGACAAAACAGATCCAAATGGATACAGGCCTATCAGCCTACTGAGCTGTGTCGGCAAACTGATGGAACGTATGATAAACACCAGACTGATGTGGCATCTGGAAGAAAAACGAATACTAATTCCACAGCAAGCCGGCTTTAGACAGCACAGATCCACCGAGGACCAGGTCATCCTCATAGCCCAGGAAATAGAAGATGCCTACCAGGCACAGAAACACACAGTAGCGGTTTGGGTGGACCTGGAAAAGGCATTTGACAAAGTCTGGAAAGACGGACTTAGAGTCGAGCTAAGGAGAAGTGAAGTTTGTGGGAGAATGTACAAGTGGATCAACCTCTACCTCAAAAAAAGAACGGCCAGAGTTCAAGTACAAGGGCAGATGAGCAAAAAGGTGACACTCGAGCAAGGAGTACCCCAAGGGGGAGTACTGTCACCCACACTCTTCCTGGTGTATATAAACGACATTACAGAGAATATACCAAGAAGAGTCCACAGCTCCATGTTTGTAGACGATCTGGCTATGTGGACTTCTGAAAAGAATCTCACCATAGCAAGAAATCGGATGCAGCAGGCCCTAACATCGCTGGAAGAGTGGGCGAACTCATGGCTGGTCAAAATAAACGAGGAGAAAACCACATGTACAATATTCTCGCTTTCAATCAAACCCCAAAACACCAAATTAAGTCTTAACGGCAAATTCCTGCAGCCAAACGACAACCCAAACTATCTGGGAGTCACATTTGATAGGCGCATGACATGGAAAAGTCAGATCGAGAGAAACCGAATGAGAGCCAGAGAAAGAATGGCAATCATGAGGAAACTTGCATGCACAAGCTGGGGAGCAGACGAAAGTATACTAAAGAAACTGTACACTGGAAGAGTGAGACCAGTTCTCGAGTATGGCATTGCGGCATGGACAACAGCAGCAAAGGCGAACTTCGATAAAGTTAGCAAACTTCAAAACCAAGCCATGAGAGTTATAACAGGAGGCATGAAGTCAACGCCAATTGTAGAACTTGAAAAGATTACAAAACTGCAATCCATGACCGATTGAAGAGACTGCAGAGCCTAGCTGCAGTCAGAGAAACTCCGAAGACGGACTGACCATCCAATGCACCAGAGACTAAACAATTTGGGAAATGGCAAACTAAAGCGGAGAAACTTTGCAGAAATAGCCAAAGCAAAGATGCACGAAGATCCCATAAACACACTAACAACACCAAAGCCCATCACTACTGTACGAAAACCTACCTGGAGGCAGGATATATTTCCAGAGGTGGTAGAAAATATACCAGGTATTGGAAACAAAAACTGCCAGACTGAAAAAGAAAGGAGAGATACTACCCTAAGCTTTATTTCGAAAAACTACCCAAGCATGGACTGGACCCATGCATACACCGACGGTTCTGTAACAAACACTACACAGAATGGAGGGGCAGGAGCATTCCTGAACCTACCAAATGGCAGAAAAATAACACTGTCATTTGCTACTGGTAAGTACACAAGCAATTTCAGAGCGGAGGCAGAGGCACTGAAATGGTGACACATAAAGAAAATGAAAGCCATTCAGTCCTGCTTACAGATGCTCTGGCCGTAGTCACAGCGCTAAAAAGCCAGAAAAACACTGAGCTTAATGACTTAAGAGCAGTACTCTGTCAACTATGCCAGCAGTCCGCACCAAAAAGGGTAGTGGTACAGTGGGTCCCATCACATCCAAGGCAACGAGGAGGCAGACAGACTGGCAAAAGAAGGTGCAAGACTACCACAAACAGATACTAGTATGACGTACGAAGAGTCAAAACGGCTTATTAAAGCCAGATACATAACCAAATGGGAAACTGAACATACAGGCTACACCAAAAACGATGCCTATTACCAGTTGAACAGAAGAGAGCAGGTCGTTGTCTTCAGACTTCGCACTGGCCACAATAGACTGAGGTACCACCTATTCAACAAATTGAAGATAGGTGGCACTGACGAATGCCCGTGTGGTACCGGGAAAATGACCGCTGAGCATCTGCTGCAGAACTGCCCGACATATGAGGATCAGAGAGAGCAGATGTGGCCATCACCAGTGGCAACACAAGACAAGCTCTATGGTAGTGTTGACAGCCTCAGGATGACCGCCGCTTTTTTCGAAAAAATAATGGTTACTGTCTGACTGCGTACGCTGAAGAAGAAGAAGATAGACCTACTAATCTTCTTCTTCTTCTGCGTTTGTTCTCAATCTTTGTCTACCAAGTCCTGAACAGGGCTTTGCTAGTAGCAGGATATAGTCCAGAGAACAGAATGCTTTGTGTCACTAGTTTACAGCTTGACTGCGATATTTGCACCTTCTGGTCCGACACATCCATCTTCGGCAGGGCCTACTAATGAAAAGGTTACATGCTCTCAAAGACGACAAGCAAAGTAAAATATGATGTGCTGAAAATTAATGGAGATGCAGAGCAAATTGCATCAATTGTTTATGTGGCTTGGTAAAGGTTAACTAGGTCAGTCGAGCTTGTTGAACTGAAGATAGGTGGCACTGACGAATGCACCTGCGGTACAAGGAAAATGACCGCTGAACATCTGCTGCAAAATTATCCGACATACGAGGACCAGAGAAAGCACATGTGGCCATCACCAGTGCCAACACTAGACATGCTATATGGCAGTGTCGACAGCCTCAGGATGACAGCTGCTTTCTTCGAACAAATTAAAGTTGACGTCTGACAGCGTACGAAGAAGAAGATGAAGAAGTCGAGCTTGTTGCTCTTTTGCAGTAGATGTCAAGTTGAAGAATTTGCAGGTGTTTTGTAGCTGATGAGTAGAACTGTATAATGTATCAGCGATTGTTGGGGTACCAGGCATGAACTTTTCTCTGTCAGTAGCACATGCTGCACTATTTCATATGGTTGAGTGAAGTTGTGGTAGTTAAGTTTGTATGCATGTTTGAACTTGTTTATGTATTTGTTAAGTCTAATGTGTTCTGTCGTAAGTTGGAAGGTTATCTTATGTTCCCTGCATTGCAGTTTGTTGATATCATTTTTGTGTTGGTGTGTCATTTATACACGACATGTCTAGTCTTTGCTCTTTCAAGTTGTCTTAACATATTGTCTGCATGTTGGCTGGTGTATTTTATTTAATCATGCTTGTGCTAGTGTGTCTACTGCTGCCTTTTAGTGTTAAAAACTATGCTCCTAATGTCAAAGTGCAAGGCAACTAGGATCAGTGAAGCTGTGAACATGTAGAGACAACATTGACATAAAGGTTGATTTCACTCAAATAATGCTTTCCTTCTTCCTCTTGTCCAGTAATCCAGTAATCCACAAGGAAGTATCTCACACCTCTTTTCCTGTATCATATAATCTTAGGGGAGCTATTACTAGAGCATTCTATCAAACAGTGAGACTCCCACACTCAACTATCCCTACCGTCGTTGTGTCAGGAACTACTGCACTGACAGTAAAGGTCACCATATTTCAGAGACATTGCGTCTACCCTTTGATGATGACCAAAATTACCTGTCTTCACCATTGTTAAATCTTTTTGCCTGTCTGTCCATCACACTGGATCTGGAACGTATCCCCTTCCATGAATAGAAGTGCTTGACAAGGGCTGAGATAGACTTGTCTGGCAGCTGAAACAAAATCAATATTCAAATATTCCTGTAAATATAGACAAAGAAGGAGGTAAGGATAAACATATCAAAAGGTGAGAGGAGATTTCATTGTACTGTCAGACTTAGAAAAAAAAAATAAGTTCAACACAAATTTAAATCTTCAACTCAAATGTATGGTCCATCCTACTGTATGGCTCTGAAACACAGAGAGCGACAAAAATAAAACAACCATAAAAATGCATAAATGGCTGCTTGCACATAATAGAAGGATGATTGGTGTGGTTTGAGAACTGTTGGGAAGAGCCAGATAAACAAGTGGAACCAGAGGTGAGCAGAAGATGCTGTTGTTGGATAGGTCACACATTGACGGTCGTCTCTGCTCTGGTATCACAACGATATGAGAATTATCGGCAGATCAAAAGAAACAAAGGATACAGGGAAGACACAGAGAGAGATGGAGTGGAAGGACAGGTGGACGATGCATACTTTTTGTATGTGCTCCACAGGGAACAGAAAAGGTTTTGTTAAATATTCCTTTAATATAAATGGTGACCTCTGCTATGTAGATTATTTAGCTACTTTGTAACACATTTGCTGCCGAAGACAAATGTGTTGGACCGAAAGGTGCAAATATCGTAGTCAAGCTGTAAACACGCGACATAACGCATTCCGTTCTGGTTTCTGGACTACATTCTGCTACATGCAAAGCCCTGTTTGTGACCTCTAGGGCATCCACCCGTAGTAGTGACATTGGATTGAGGTGACATTTTGAGGTTGATCGAAGACCAACTTTTGGATGAAGACACTGCAATTGATCCACAGATTGTAGCATTTTGAAATAGTGTGTGGGTCCTGCAGAGAAGAGCGTCGGAGAGGAACTATCAGTAACTAAACTATTCACTTAGATGAACTGGGCACCTATGGGTCTACCCAGAATGCAATGACATTGATTCCAGAACAGAATCACATTAAGTATTGCTTTCAGTCAAAATTAGGGGAGATGACTCACAGCTCACATGTAGGCAATTCCTACAAAAGTTAAAGGTATACGAGACATTGAGAGGCAATCAACCATTTATCCATCCTGAGAGAGAGTTTTTGAATGACAGGAGTTCGGTGGCAGACCAAAGGACATTCTGGAAGACATATTGCAATCGATAGACTAAGCCATGTTGGACACAAACAAAGAACAGACTTATAAAAACAGTATAGAGGCCAAGTATTGAAAGCAGTCATAAACAAAACTGGAGAGCTGATAGATGAAGCCACATTGAACAAAGATGAAGCATAGACTTAAAAATAGTATTGAGAACCAGTTATAACAGAATCTAACAAAAAACTGAAATATAAGTTTTTCCAGAAGTCAGAGAACAAAATGAACCAGCTGAAAAGTGTATTGAAACCAGATACCAGTTGTTGAAAGCACTATGAAGAAGTAGTCCTTCAAGTTGGAGTCTTAGAACAGATCTTCAAAACTGTCCTAGAACAGATCTGAAAAATTAGTTAGTCTAGATCTGAAAGCCGAGTCTTAGACTAAATGAGAAAGCATGTCCTAGAACAGATCAGAGCATTATTCACTAAGACCTCTGTTACTTATTTTCTGGGGGCATCCTTCCATATCAATATCTAGCCTAATTGGCCTGTGGTCACTACCTGCCAATTGGTCAAGCACCTGACGATCTATTTTGTGATGGATATCCCCAGTGGATCAGTGGAAGAGGCCAAGTCTGGAGTAGTGGTGGTATGCCATCTTCTGGAATAGAAGCTAGGACTGTCGTCCTACCTATTGATAAGATAGAAATTTGTGTCTATCTCCCAGTCTTCCACTTCGTCCCCTCTGCTGTCTGTGTCTGGATATCCGCATCTCTCCGATTGACTGTTAAAGTCTCCAACCACTAGGCAGCTGGAGTCCTTGATTTCCATATTCGACAGATCTTAGTTGGGTGGGCCATACAGGTTGAAGATACGGATGTTCGTTTCTTGATTCATTATGTTGACTCCTACAATTTCTGATTGTCCAATGTGATTTACAGATACTGTGCTACTTGGAGTTTCATGTCAGTATCAGAACACCTCCTTTGTGACTTTTCCTATCAAGTTGGGAGGTCTGGTATTCTCTGATTGAAAATCTGTAGTTACTATTGAAATGTGTGTTTTGGATACATGCCCCGTCTATCTTGCCTTCGTACAGGCGGTTTGTTAGGGGAACCTTTTTGTTAAGGACTCCCTCCGCATTCCCCTGTAGCATTTTGAGGGTCTTGGGTTTTTGGTCAAAAGCTCTTGTCCTATCTCCTTGTGCCTTGACTCCACTGCACATGGATGGGTGACCACCAGTAACATCAGGTCTGGTGAGATGTGTAGCACGGCACTCTCTCTGCCTGGTGGGACTCCACTGCACATGGGTGGGAGACCACCAATAACATCAGGTCTGGTGAGATGTGGGGCCCGGCACTCTCTATGCCTGGTTGGACTTCACTGCACATGGACGGGTGACCACCAGTAACATCAAGTGTGGTGAGATGTGGGGCCCGGCACTCTCTCTGCCTGGTGGGACTCCACTGCACATGGATGGGTGACCACCAGTAACATCAAGTGTGGTGAGATGTGGGGCCCGGCACTCTCTCTGCCTGGTGGGACTCCACTGCACATGGATGGGTGACCACCAGTAACATCAGGTGTGGTGAGATGTGGGGCCCGGCACTCTCTCTGCCTGGTGGGACTCCACAAGATGAGCACCATACTGTCTTCTTTTAAATCATGACATCATACAGCGATTTACATTACACTGTTTCGTTAGGCCTGTGACCCAGTGCAACCGATTTCAACAAGCGTTTCTGTAGGGTTGTCCTCCTTAGCCCTCGGCTGTCCCCAGTCCATCTGCAAGGCAGCAGTTGTTTGAGGTCAGAGTTGTCTCTCTTAGGAAATTTGTCTTGCAGGACTATCGTGTCTTCCCCACCCAGGTTTCTTTAAGGTTTTCCATCCTTTACATGTGATATCAACTAGTACTGTCAAGCTCCTCCTCCCAGGTTTTCCATCCTTTACATGTGATATCAACTAGTACTATCACGCTCCTCCTCCCAGGTTTTCCATCCTTTACATGTGATATCAACTAGTACTTTCACGCTCCTCCTCCCAGGTTTTCCATCCTTTACATGTGATATCAACTAGTACTATCACGCTCCCCTCCTCCCAGGTTTTCCATCCTTTACATGTGATATCAACTAGTACTATCACGCTCCCCTCCTCCCAGGTTTTCCATCCTTTACATGTGATATCAACTAGTACTATCACGCTCCCCTCCTCCCAGGTTTTCCATCCTTTACATGTGATATCAACTAGTACTATCACGCTCCCCTCCTCCCAGGTTTTCCATCCTTTACATGTGATATCAACTAGTACTATCACGCTCCCCTCCTCCCAGGTTTTCCATCCTTTACATGTGATATCAACTAGTACTATCACGCTCCCCTCCTCCCAGGTTTTCCATCCTTTACATGTGCTATCAACTAGTACTATCACGCTCCCCTCCTCCCAGGTTTTCCATCCTTTACATGTGATATCAACTAGTACTATCACGCTCCCCTCCTCCCAGGTTTTCCATCCTTTACATGTGCTATCAACTAGTACTGTCAAGCTCCTCTTTCCAGGATTTGTTCCATGGTTTTTCCACCGCGTTTGCCCTACCCCACTAGATCAATCTATATTCCTCTGCCAAATAAAGGCAACCTAAAGATGTGCACAAATGACTGCACTATTGCACTAATAAGCTACACTAGAAAGGTCCTCTTGCGGATTATATTGAACAGGATAGAAAGAACATTTGAATGCGAAATCCATGAAGTGCAAGCTGGTTCCAGAAAAGACAGAAGAACCAGAGATCGCATATTTAACTGGTTACCTACCACAAGCCGCTCCCAGCGCCAGAACACAAATTTAGCCGCGGCCATAAGCCGCTGTGACCGTCAATGTTTGTTTCATAGTAAAACAAGTTATAAATTTATAGTTTTCCTTTCCGTTTCGGTACGAGATTTTAATTTACCGAAGGGAAGTTGATTTTTTAATCACATGTGGACCAAATCGGATATTAAAAATTGTATTCTTGTCATAATTATCATATTTTCAAGCTAGTTACCGAACTGTAAAAAATTGTTTACCATGGCAACAAGCGATAAGGTCACCAAAAGCATTTGTATGGCTCGTCTAACTATTGAACAGGCTAGAAACTTGATTCAACAGATAAATAATACATCTAGTGAAGACGAGGTAAGTGAAACAGATGTCGATAATAATGATTCAATTAATTTTGATGAATACGAAAAAAATAGTAGTGACAGCGCAAGTAGTGATAGCGAAGATGGTGCACGTCCTGGACCATCAAAAGTCCCTAAAAAGGCTAAGACGGCTGCTAGATTTACAAATAGTTCAGTAAAAAAATGGAGCTCAAGAAAGAGAACAGTGGCACCAAGTAACTGAAGGTGAAACAACAGGCAGTATTCCTTTTGTTCCAACTCGTGAACCAGGTATGCATGCAAAACTAGATGCATCTTCCTCTGAACTAGATTGTTGGTTTGCCTTGATAACACCAGATGTGTTAGATTCATTGGTATCAATGATCAATGAATATGCAGAATTGAAGAAATCCAAACAAGTTTCTTTACAAAAGTCTACACTTGCAAGTTGGAAGCCTATCACTGAATATGAGCTGTTAAAATTTTTGGCCGTGATTATTGCAATAGGTTTAGGTAAAAAAGCATCGGTGAAAGATTATTGGGCACACAAACCACACAACTACAACCCATGGTACAGTCAGATGTTTCCCAGATTGAGATTTGAAATCATTTACCACACCATGATGCATGTTGGAGATGCTGAATCTGTAGGCAAGGACAAAATAGAGCCATTCTTGAATTCACTAATAGCAAAGTTCCAGGATGCATTTTATCCATTTCAGGATCTGGCCATTGATGAAATGGTAATAGGCTAGAACGGATGCTGGAAGCACAAGCAGTACAATGCCTCCAAGCCAAGCAAGTATCACATCAAGACTTTTGGCTTGTCTGATTCTACTACAGGGTATGTCTACTCTGTATTGACATACTTCGGAAAAAACACATCATATCTCCTTGCCAATGACCGTACAAGTCAGGCCGTGAAGGTGTTTGATTACCTGCTGCAAGGAATTGGAAAAGGCCACCATGTATTTGCGGATAGGTACTACACTGTAGACACCGTGATTACATATCTGTTGAGTAGGGATATTGATTATACTGGCACACTCAACATCAACAGGACAAATGTTCCGCTTCAGTTGAAGACCATTTCTCTACAGCTCCGAGAAGCTAGGTGGTACAGAAATAATGATGGATTCCAGATATGTGTTGCTTGGCGAGATAAGAAAGCCAAAAAGCTGTGTATTGTTGTCTCCACCGAGACTACAGTTCAGATGGAGCAGGTTACAACTAGACGAGGCAACACAGTTGAAAAACCCAAAGTAGTGCAGCGATACAACATGTGTATGAATGGATGTGACCATAGCGACCAGATGGTATCATACTATGGCAGCTTCCAAAGAAAAACAAGAAAATGGTGGAAACAAATATTTTATTGGATCATTGAGGTTTCACAGGTAAATGCTAATATGTTATACACGTTCTGTCATGCTGATGAGAAGCCTATGCCCTTGAAAATCTTCAAAGAAAATTTGATCCATCAGCTGACTGAGAAGGCTGCATCCATCATCCCGCAAGAGGTAGTAACCACAAACAGCAATAAAGTTGGGAGAAAATTCAAAGAAGGAAACAAAATTAAAAGATATGAGGGTGCTGTGCATCTTGTGGATCACTCAGACAAAGACAGGAACTGCATTGTATGCTCAACTCCTGCAAAGAGAGCCCGCACAAATTTTTATTGCACTGGTTGCCCAGAAAAGCCACATCTCCATCCGAAGAACTGTTTTAGAGTGTACCATACACATGATCCTGCAGATGGTGCTCACTAAAGACATTGATGTACTGTAAATAAATTGGAGATATATATTTTTTTTTAAATGTTAATTTTTCCAAAGATATATTTTTTTTTCTTCAAATGTTTATTTTTTCTGATCTGGCCTACATGTGGTTACATTAGCTATTAGAAGTGTAAATATTATCCAATTTCTGTGTTCTTGGATTTGTTTTTCTTATTGTTGGATATACTTTGTGATAACCACCAAGTAAAAGACATTAAATGTTTTGGACATTCAAAAATTTCAGGTGAGTTGGCACTTTTTTTATAATTTTGTAATGCTTTTCTGTTGTAAATAATAATTTACCATTTACAAATTTCCTACTAAAAAATAACACACAATTGTTTTAGATCTATCTTAGAGAACATTCATTTACCTACAAAATGGTATATCATTCATAAAAATATGTTAATAATTAAGAAAACTGCAGCTAAATTTGTACATACACCTGCAAATGGGAAAATGGGACCTAAATTTAATTCTGCCACAGCCTGTTTTTCAATTCAGTAGCTAATCAGTTAATATGAGAAATATCTGTGAAAAATGTAGAGGATAACGTAGATCTGTTTACATGCTTTATAGACTACACCAACAGCCTTGAGAGAATGGTAATGGATGTATGGTGCAGGGCAAGAGAGGTGGTGCCAGGCAAGAGAGGTGGTGCCAGGCAAGAGAGGTGGTGCCAGGCAAGAGAGGTGGTGCCAGGCAAGAGAGGTGGTGCCAGGCAAGAGTGATGGTGCCAGGCAAGAGAGATGGTGCCAGGCAAGAGAGATGGTGCCAGGCAAGAGAGGTGGTGCCAGGCAAGAGAGATGGTGCCAGGCAAGAGAGATGGTGCCAGGCAAGAGAGGTGGTGCCAGGCAAGAGAGGTGGTGCCAGGCAAGAGAGATGGTGCCAGGCAAGAGAGATGGTGCCAGGCAAGAGAGATGGTGCCAGGCAAGAGAGATGGTGCCAGGAAAGAGAGACAGAGCCAGAACGAGAGGTTGATGGTGCCAGGCAAGAGAGGCAGAGCCAGACCGAGAGGTTGATGGTGCCAGGCAAGAGAGGCTGAGCCAGACCGAGAGGTTGATGGTGTAGTACAGGCCAACTAAGACTAACTCTAGCATTTCTTCTTATTTCCTCTTTTTTTTAGTTCCATATTCAGCATAGGGCAACCACTGCAGCTGACCCCTTGCAGGAAGCCTGTATCAACTGACTTAAATGTGCTCTTGTAGTGCTAGTTTGTCTATTTTTTTTATCCATGCACAACCCTCTTTAGTCACATTTGATGACATGTTTGAAAAATTACAGTGGTTCTATTCTTTCATCCTCTGGTACTATTCAGTTGCGTTAAGGGCTTCCTGTACTAAAGAGAAATGCATGAAAATTATTTCAATAAACCTGTAAATTGTTGTATGACTTTATTCCCATTACTGGAGTAGTCTAGGTGTATTTTAGGCTGAGGACTATAGTCCACTTCCCCACTACTGTCGCCACAACATATGCCTTACCAAGGATTTGATTCGCTGTCCTCCTTGTCGACAGGCAAACATCTAAACCATTCGGCCGCACACTCCTCTATAACTTTTCATAAAAGGACGAGACCAATGTTAAAAAAAAAGCTGCTTCCAACTCACCATCATCTTTATTTGATGGAAACTTTTGCCATAAAAACCAAAGGCCTGCTCAAAGAGCACCTTGTCTTCAATGGACCAATCATCAAGAAATGGGGTGAAATTTGGCAAGTCAGAGAGGGCACGTTCAATATTGTATTTGTGCCAGAATAACATGCCAAGTGCCTGTTGAAACAAAATAAAAACAGTACCAAACAAATTCTAAGAAAAAAACTGGACACAAGTTTCACAAAAGATAGACTAATTTGTGTTTACTATTTGTCATCAGAAACCAAGTGGTGAATGGGATGAAAAGAATAGGGCCACTGCCATTTTTCAAGCATGTCATAAAAGGCAACTAAAGAGGATTGTGTTTGAGACTAGCAATCTCATCATGTAATAAACATTGCTGTTATAATCAGTCACTGCAAAAGCTGGAATACAGGCTTCCTGGAAAGGCATCAGTTGCAGTTGAAACCTACACTTCACATTGGATTTTGATTTCTGTACATTGTATTTTGTCTACATTGCTCCTAAGATTTATGAATGAATCCACATCTTGTAGGAGTGTATCTCACAACACAATCTTGTTTGTTGTTAGTTTCATCTATTATCATAATCTTTGTTATGTATCTCTGTGTATTACCAATCCCAATTTATGTGAACTTTCATCAAGTATACATAGTTTATTTTACATTTGACGTTGGTTATGTGACAGAAGAGGCAAGTCATCTGATTGTGGTTATGTGACAGAAGAGGTAAGTCATCTGATTGTGGTTATGGGACAGAAGAGCAAAGTCATATGATTGTGGTTATGTGACAGAAGAGCCAAGTCATCTGATTGTGGTTATGGGACAGAAGAGCCAAGTCATCTGATTGTGGTTATGGGACAGAAGAGCCAAGTCATCTGATTGTGGTTATGGGACAGAAGAGCCAAGTCATCTGATTGTGGTTATGGGACAGAAGAGCCAAGTCATATGATTGTGGTTATAGGACAGAAGAGCCAAGTCATCTGATTGTGGTTATGGGACAGAAGAGCCAAGTCATCTGATTGTGGTTATGGGACAGAAGAGCCAAGTCATCTGATTGTGGTTATGGGACAGAAGAGCAAAGTCATATGATTGTGGTTATGTGACAGAAGAGCCAAGTCATCTGAATGTGGTTATGGGACAGAAGAGCCAAGTCATATGACTGGTTATGGGACAGAAGAGCCAAGTCATCTGATTGTGGTTATTGGACAGAAGAGCCAAGTCATCTGATTGTGGTTATGGGACAGAAGAGCCAAGTCATCTGATTGTGGTTATGGGACAGAAGAGCCAAGTCATCTGATTGTGGTTATGGGACAGAAGAGCCAAGTCATCTGATTGTGGTTATGGGACAGAAGAGCCAAGTCATCTGATTGTGGTTATGGGACAGAAGAGCCAAGTCATCTGATTGTGGTTATGGGACAGAAGAGCCAAGTCATATGATTGTGGTTATGTGACAGAAGAGCCAAGTCATCTGAATGTGGTTATGGGACAGAAGAGCCAAGTCATCTGATTGTGGTTATGGGACAGAAGAGCCAAGTCATCTGATTGTGGTTATGGGACAGAAGAGCCAAGTCATCTGATTGTGGTTATGGGACAGAAGAGCCAAGTCATCTGATTGTGGTTATGGGACAGAAGAGCCAAGTCATCTGATTGTGGTTATGGGACAGAAGAGCCAAGTCATCTGATTGTGGTTATGGGACAGAAGAGCCAAGTCATATGATTGTGGTTATGGGACAGAAGAGCCAAGTCATATGATTGTGGTTATGGGACAGAAGAGCCAAGTCATATGATTGTGGTTATGGGACAGAAGAGCCAAGTCATCTGATTGTGGTTATGGGACAGAAGAGCCAAGTCATCTGAATGTGGTTATGGGACAGAAGAGCCAAGTCATATGACTGGTTATGGGACAGAAGAGCCAAGTCATATGATTGTGGTTATGGGACAGAAGAGCCAAGTCATCTGATTGTGGTTATGGGACAGAAGACACAAGTCAACTAATTGTAGTTATGGGACAGAAGACGCAAGTCATCGGTAAAGTTCAGATGATCAAGTTGTTTTGTCAGTTCACTGAATTCCATTTAGCAGAAAGAGAAATGATGATAAGAGACATTCTTGTCCCGCACCAGTTCTAATCTCAAAGGGCTCAGAAAGCTGACCTTCATAGAGAACTCTACATTTCATATCTTCATGTGTTTTTTTAATTATGTTAGCAAACTTCGGGGGCACTTCATCGTGCCTGAGCAACTTCCAGAGTGGCACTGTCTAAGCTGGCAAATGTACTTTCATAATCCTCAAATCCAATATAAAGTGGTGAGTTCCATTCCAAACCTATTTTAACTATTAGTCTCAGTGTTTCTATCTGGTTTTCACAGTATTATTTTGTCAAAAACCTGTCTGCTCCTCTCTCAGCTGTCTATGGCCCTCTATTAATCTCTCTAACATGATCCTGTTCAATATTTTCCTAGACACTGATAACATTATTCTTCTACAATTTGTGCACTGCCTTTCTTACAGTCTGCTGGTGTTTCTTTTCTTTCTCAAACTTTACCAAGTACAAATAACAAGAAAATCTATAGACACCCTAAGGGACGGAGAGGAAGTATTAGTAAGCAAAAGGGGCACCATACGGAACTAGGTTCAGAAACAAGTGACAGTAGTAGCAGCATGACAGTAATTCATCGAAATCAGGAACTGGAGAAACAACAAGACAGCCATCTAAAATGTTTTTATGCAAATGAGAGAAGAATAATGAATAAAGGAGATAAATTCGAAGTTTATGTAGAGGAAGAAAAACCAGATCTAATAGGTTCAACTGAAACATGGACATATGAGGATTGCAGATAGTGAACTAGAAATAGAGGGATATACAATGTTAAGGAAAGTGGAGACAAGGCTAGGGGAGGGGGAGTTTTATTGTACTGTAATAACTCAGTTACTGTAACCATCAGCGATGATATATTAAAATGTATCAAAATTGAAAGTTTATAGTGCGAAATCATAAGCAGGGGAGAAAAAAACGTTGGTTGGAGTATGCTTCCGATGTCCATCGACTACTAAAGAAGATGATAAGGATCTGTTTAAAGCTATAGCATTGTTCAGTGCAAAGAAGTTATTATTAATAGGGGATTTTAGCTTTCCAGAAATTAATTGGCTGATGGTGGAAGCAGGACATAACTGAGAATTTTTTGTTTCAACATGTGGAGGACTGTACCAGAGACAGAAACACACTTGACAGTTTTTTCTACAGAAAAAAATATGATTACACATGTTACCGTTGGTGAACTATTTGGCTCGAGCTACCATCAGATTGTCCATTGGGATCTTGTAGCTATGAAAGATGATATAAAGTGTCCATTAGCACACAACTGCTCTAGAACAGATGTACAGAAGATGATAGAATCAGCGAGCCCTGTAATCTGGACAGATATTTGGACTAGGACAACATAGTACTGCACTTGGACTAGGACAACATAGTACTGCACTTGGACTAGGACAACATAGTACTGCACTTGGACTAGGACAACATAGTACTGCATTTGGACTAGGACAACATAGTACTGCACTTGGACTAGGACAACATAGTACTGCACTTGGACTAGGACAACATAGTACTGCACTTGGACTAAGACAACATAGTACTGCACTTGGACAAGTTTAATTTATTAAAAAATAGTCATCATGGGTTTATTAAAGGAAGATCATGTTTAACCAATCTATTAGAACTCATGGAGGAGGTTACCAACATGTTAGATAGTGGAGAGCCGGTGGATGTTATCTATCTGGATTTTACAAAGGCCTTTGATTGAGTACCTCATCAATGATTGTTTCTAAAGTTGAAATTACATGGAATAGGTGGCGAAGTTGCCAATTGGATAGAAAATCGGTTGACGGGCAAAAGGCAGAGAGTGGGCATAAATAGGGAGTACTCTGACTGGTGTGATGTAATAAGTGGTGTGCCCCAGGGATCGGTATTGGGACCAATTTTGTTCTTAATATATATAAATGATTTGGACATTGATATCAGATCTAAGATTGCAAAGTTCGCGGATGACACAAAATTATGCGGCAGGGTCTTTTCTCCAAGAGAGATGGATCGATTGAGTTCGGATTTAGATACGGTTCAAAATGGCCGAGAGCTGGCAGATGGAGTTTAATGTAGAAACATGTACAGTTATCTACATGGAAGATTCAATAATTAATATAATTACATGATGGGAGAAAACAGTATTAGGACAATAAAAAAGGAAAGAGACCTAGGAGTTATAATAGATCATACAGGAAAGGTGTGGGAGCAAGTCCAGGTGGTAGTGAAAAAGGCTAATGCCACGTTGGGCATGATAAAAGGAAACATTTCAGATGAGAGCAAGGAAGTAATAGTCAAGTTATATAAATCATTGGTGAGACCTAAATTAGAGTACGGTGTTCAGGTGTGGAGTCCATATAATAGAGGGGAGATAAACATGGTTGGAAGGGTACAGAGAAGAGCTACACAAATAATCGCGAGGTTTAAGAATTATAGTTATGAGGAGAGACTAAAAAAGACTGGTCTTAAACGTCTAGAACAAAGAAGAATTCAAGGTGACTTAATACAAGTGTATAAATTAATAAATGGAAAGGATAGATTAGACTTTACCAAGTTTTTCAAAGTACAACCGGCTACAAGAACAAGAGGGCGTAGCTACAAATTGTTTAAAGATAGGTCTAGATTAGATATAAGGAAGTATTTGTTTTAGTCAGAGTGGTGAATTCTTGGAATGCAATGCCGCAGGATATAGTGGAAGCAGAGTCAGTTAATGCATTCAAAAATAGACTGGATGCTCACAGTATTTTTGGTATCCGAGAAGTGTAATAAATTGCTTGCATACAGACTCTGAAGAGCCTTCTAAACCAGTATAATGAAGTTAAGTTAAGTAATTATTACAATATCTATGTTGAAGTGCCAATGTCTGCTTTGAATGCTTCTGCAGAGATACCATCTGGAACAGTGGCTTTACCATCTTTCATGAGCATTATGTATTTCTTGATTTCTACTTTGTTGAGTTTCTTGCAATTAGCTTGCAGCTCAATTTCTGCTAAATGGGGGATCTTGTGGTGCTGGTCTATTTAAAAATTCTTCAAAATCGTCTGTCCATCTCTTTATCTGCTCATTTGTGTTGTTAATCAAATTTCCTTCCTTATCTTTAATAAAGTCATTTACATGCTTATATTTTTCTGTTAGTTTCTTTGTACTGCTGTACAGGTCTTTCATGTTTCCCTTTGCTGCAGTTTCCTCTGCCTGTATTGTCAATTCATCAGTTGAATTCCTCTTGCCTCTAATGATGCTCTTTCTTACTTCTTTGTTGGCTTCAGTGTATACTTCCTGAGCCTTGCTTGGCTCTAGTATTTATGGTTTTGCTTCTGTTCAAATCTGCCTTCTTCATTTTTTATTTCCTTTATCTTTACTATAGTTTCTGATATTATCCATGCTTTTTGTTGGCATTCTCTTTTCCCCAGAACTGCTAAACAAGCCTCATTACTTACTTATATTTTTGTATCTGTTATCATTGGACTTCTGTATTCTCTATTTGATACCATGACTTTAAATGTATCTTCTAAGGCCTTGTTCTTGAGGAATTCCACATTGAACTGTTGCCTGTGATCATATTTTGTATACCTTTTATGTTTCTGTCCTATGGTCTGCAAACTCATGATGCTTTCTGTATTTTTTTATGTGGAAACATGCCACCACTAATCACCAGTTTATTTAAAGCACAGAAGTCCATAAGTAACTCTCCATTTTCATTTTTAGACCAGATTCCATGTTTGCCAAGGATCTCTTCGTAGCTATTTTTATCATTCCAACCTTAGTATTTATTCTCCCTTCAAAATTGTATTGTCGTTCCTTCTCCTTTAATCCATGATATTTTGAAGTCTGGTGTAAAATTCTTCTCTCGTGGAGTCTTTGTCATTAATAATATAATAATAATAATGTTTGCCTAGGCATCTAGAGCCTGGTGCGTCGATCGACCACTACCATGTCCAACTTCTGAGACTTGTAGCCAAACCTCGATCAATGCTGAAGGAGCGACTGCTATCTGTCGGAGCCATGTAGAACGGGGGCGGCCTTTCCCATGCCTCCAGCTGGCTAGTGTGAGACCGCTGTTACACGTAACTGACTTGGTGATCTGGTGAGCAGGAACTTTCTGGTCCAGTCGAACCACGTGACCAAACACAGATATGCGGTGGCGGCCTAGCATGTCCGAGATGAAGTGAAGACTCGTCAGCAGACACCTCGACATTTCGGACGATATCGAACCACCGGATACCGAGGATGTGTCGCTGGTTGCGCATATGAAAGGCATTGAGTCTTGATATGTCCTGTTTGATATGTCCTTTGTCATTGATTGGTGCATAATATTGGATAATGTTTATTTTTATCTTCGTTTTGGCAGATTTGAAAATAGCTTTATCATTCTGAGTCCTACTTTCTCCAATTCTACTAGTACCTCTAGCATTTCTTTTCATAGTATTAGGGCCCCACTTTCACTATAATGTGCACCATCTTCAGTGTGCCTTCTTGAGGACAGCATCACTTCCCATGTGTTCAGTTTCATTCTTTCAACTCCTTTCCACTTTTTGTCAGTCATTCAATGTTTGAGTTTCTCATCTCCTCTGCCAAGTGTGCGGTCTTCCTCTTTTAGTACATACAAATATTCCAGCTACCAAATCTGGCAGTTTTCCTAGCAGAACCCAGATAAATCAGTGACGCAGATTGCTTGCAGCCATTCAGCATCACATCATTAGCCCTCTTGACAGAGGACCTTCTTCTGTTGAGTTGTATATTTCTTGTTAGTTGACTTGCCCATATTTCTTGACATTTTTGTGGCTAAAAGTTTCTACAGAACGAGGTCAACCCATCCTCAACCCTCTTTAGTCATTCATCTGTTATGACATATTTGGCAGGTTTATACTGTTATACTTTGCTTCCCTGCTGCACCCTGGCAGGTACAGCAGTTCGAATATGGGATCCCAAGTCAGGAGAGCATGAGTTCTAGCCTAGGTTTGGGGGTCAAAGATGTTTCTTCTGCTCCTTCTGTGTTTGCTCTCAATTTCCCGCTACCAAGCCTTGAACAGGACTTTGCAAGTAGCAGGATATAGTCCGGAGAAACAGAATGTATTGTGTCGCTAGTTTACATTTTGACTGCGATATTTGCACCTTTCAGTCTGACACATCCGTCTTCTGCAGCAGGCCAAAGATGCATCACAGTGATTGAGCTGACAGCAGCCAGCGACTGATAGTTGGCTGCTCGCATCAGGGTCAGCAAACTAGACTAGAGCTGACCAAGACTCTATTCCCCCTCCAAGTGGCAGCCCTGGAAACAGACTGCACTAGTGTAGTCTGGATAAGAGAATAGGTATTGCAGTGGGAAGGCAACAAAAAAAGCTGAAATTGGATGTATTGGGCCAAAAAGTGCAGACATCGCAGCCTCGCTTTAAACTACAACACATCTTTTTCATGATGAACATTGAAGACGACAACCTAGGTTCTTTTTCTATCAGTAAAAAAAAAACCAAGACTTCACACTGCATGGTGACAACCAGAGCAAGCAGCCTGTTTTTCTAATTCCTTTCTTCTTCTTCTGCGTTTGTTCTCAATCTCCCGCTACCAAACCCTTTGCAAGTCACAGGATGTAGTCAGGAGAACAGAATGCGCTGTGTCGCTAGTTTACAGCTTGACTGCGATATTTGCACCTTTCGGTCCAACACATCCATCTTCGGCAGGTCTAAGTCCTTTAAATCCCCCTACGGACTTCAACAATGGGAAAAATGTTGTAATGATAGTTTCATTATAACTGCCTGTAACCACTATTATTTCCTGGATGCTGTTGGCGGGTTCTTGACTTTTTTTTTTACTTATCTGCCAGATGACTATCTTGTGATTAAGACTGATATTCATCTTTTGTACATTTAACCAAATATTACTGAGTGAAAACTTTCAGACTTACCAACTGCCATCACACACTCAATAAATGTTACAGCTCTGAAACCAGTTACATGGAACTGTTGAACTTGCCACGTCAGTTTTTAAACAATCGAACATTTGTTCTTCCCACATTCAGATACAAACCACATACCTGCTCCATATTATAATCATGGAGATCTTTGGCTACTTGAAGGTAGTCATCAACTGCAAAGAGATGGCACAAAGTTGGAAGATAAAACATGGCACAAAGTTGGAAGATAAAACATGGCACAAAGTTGGATAATAAAACATGGCACAAAGTTAGATAATAAAACATGGCACACCAAGTTGGAAAATAAAACATGGCACACCAAGTTGGAAAATAAAACATGGCACAAAGTTAGATAATAAAACATGGCACAAAGTTGGATAATAAAACATGGCACACCAAGTTGGAAAATAAAACAAACAGTTGCAAACTGAATATTTCACATCACTTTCCCCCCAAAATGGGGAAATATGAATAATAACAGTACTGCACACACTATCAGCACACTCAAGTGGAAACCAGGATGATCAAAATAATATTATCACTGTAACCTTCAAAGCATGCCATAAAATTCAACTAAATAGGGTAGTGCATGGGGATAGCTGTCTCATGTAAAAATATTACTATGAAACTGCCACTGCGTGTAATCTGATACAGGTTTCCTACAAATGGGTCAGCTGTACTGGAGAAATAAGATGAGTCATTCTCGTCATCACGTACATATCCCAGCGATGATATGTAACAGAACAGTGCATTCTTTTCAATTATGTCTTCTACACCATTGTTCTTCAAAATTTAAATCTGATAAATATGCTGGTTTTATTCTGGCTAGCAGAGGAAGAGAGGTGGGAGAAGTGATTCAGGCTAGCAGAGGAAGAGAAGTGATTCAGGCTAGCAGAGGAAGAGAAGTGATTCAGGCTAGCAGAGGAAGAGAAGTGATTCAGGCTAGCAGAGGAAGAGAAGTGATTCAGGCTAGCAGAGGAAGAGAAGTGATTCAGGCTAGCAGAGGAAGAGAAGTGATTCAGGCTAGCAGAGGAAGAGAAGTGGGAGAAGTGATTCAGGCTAGCAGAGGAAAAGAAGTGATTCAGGCTAGCAGAGGAAGAGAAGTGATTCAGGCTAGCAGAGGAAGAGAAGTGGGAGAAGTGATTCAGGCTAGCAGAGGAAGAGAAGTGATTCAGGCTAGCAGAGGAAGAGAAGTGATTCAGGCTAGCAGAGGAAGAGAGGTGGGAGAAGTGATTCAGGCTAGCAGAGGAAGAGAAGTGGGAGAAGTGATTCAGGCTAGCAGAGGAAGAGAAGTGGGAGAAGTGATTCAGGCTAGCAGAGGAAGAGAAGTGATTCAGGCTAGCAGAGGAAGAGAAGTGATTCAGGCTAGCAGAGGAAGAGAAGTGGGAGAAGTGATTCAGGCTAGCAGAGGAAGAGAAGTGGGAGAAGTGATTCAGGCTAGCAGAGGAAGAGAAGTGGGAGAAGTGATTCCGGCTAGCAGAGGAAGAGAAGTGATTCAGGCTAGCAGAGGAAGAGAGGTGGGAGAAGTGATTCAGGCTAGCAGAGGAAGAGAGGTGGGAGAAGTGATTCAGGCTAGCAGAGGAAGAGAAGTATTTAGATAAGGTCTCCTGATGATGATGACTGATGTGGGGATTAGCGGAAAGTTGTAGAACTGGATAAAGCACTTCCTTATTGACCGAACAATCTAAACAAAGATAAATAATGCAGTTTCTTCTAAAGAAGTCTTAGAGGAAGGCTTACTACAGGGCTCTGCTTTGATCTGCACTCTTTTTCTCATCTACATTAATGACCTGGCCAAGGACACTAAAGCTGAAAAAGCCATGCATGCTGATGATCTGACAATATGGCAGAGTCATGAAGATGTAGAAAGTGCAGCACAAAAATTAAATAGAGACCTGGGAAGACAGCAGGAGTATTATCAAATGTGGAAACTGAAGATAAACTGTGAAAAGACTGTTTACACTATCTTTACCAAAGCCACAAAGTAGCCAAGAAAAATATCAGTCTGAGATTCAACGAATAGAAATTGCTTAGAGAGGAAAAGTCTATATATCAGGGAGTCGCTCTCGACCGACAGCTCTGCCTCAAGAAATATGTCCAAAATGTTAAAAATAAAGCATTGAGGAGCCTACAGTTATTGAAGAGGCTCGCTGGTACAGCATGGGGATCAAACAAGGACAATCTGAAAGACTTGTATTTCGGATATGTACGCTCTGCTTTAGAATACAGCAGTGCACTCCTGACAACATGCTCACAGACTAATGTAGAGTCCCTGGACAGAGTGCAGAATAATGCCCTGCATCTTATTAGTGGAGCAATGAGGTCAACACCCACTTCTGCATGTGAAATTCACGTGAATGTAGAACCCCTTGTGATGCGAAGAGATGTGACCCCTATGGAAGTTTATGAGAGGAGTAAAAGGTTGACCAAAGACCACCCCAATAGAAGCCTTGTAGAAAAATGGCAAAAGAAGCAGAGAAAGAAAACAAAAGTCAGTCCTCCACCACGTCAGCGAGATTAAAGACAGATATCACTTCCCAGATAAAAGACAAGAAACGCAGAGAGTAACAAGAAATTTGCCACCACATACATGTCCAAAAATGCAAGAAATTCAAACAAATCTAACAGATAATACAAGGAGTTCTGATCCAGTAGGTCTTATGAGAGCATCACAGAGAACGATTCACACCTACCCAGAAGAATGGATACATGTCTTTACTGATGGATCTGCATTTAAGGCGACCATTAAAGCGAGATTTGGAGTCTACATAGAGTATCCATACAGAACATCTGATGAGTTGTTTGATGTCTGTGGGGAGATATGTTGAAACTATGAAACAGAAATAACAGCAATGGAAGTAGCTCTGTACCACTTGAGGACTGTATTTGATGCTTTCAAATCAAAAGCCCAAATCATCGTAATCTTGACAGACTTATCTGCCCTTCAAACTCTGGAAGATCGTTGTCATTGTAAGCCTGAACTTACCAAAATATTCTTAGATGCCAACCAACTTATCATATTCCATGAAGTCAGAATAGTTATGCAATGGATCTTTGGTCACTCAAATACACCTGGCAAAGATAAAGCAGACAAACTGGCTAAGAAGAGATCAAGTCACGAACAACAGGACACACCAACAACCCTACAGACAGTCAAACAACTACTGAAGACTGTGAAAAAAATCAGTTTGGCTGAATTGATGGGCAATGGGGAATACTGGAAGAGAAATCTACAAACATATGGCCATCCTTAATCACAAGACAACATCAATTTCCTGAAAAAGAGAGATCAAAGCACCATTTTCCGACTTTGCACTCAACACAACTTAAGTCACTTGAACAGAATCCAACTAGATCATACCCTAGAGTGTCGGCTATGCACACGTCTCTATGAAACGGTTGAGCAGAATCCAACTAGATCATACCCCAGAGTGTCGGCTATGCACACGTCTCTATGAAACGGTTGAGCAGAATCCAACTAGATCATACCCTAGAGTGTCGGCTATGCACACCCAGAGTGTCGGCTATGCACACGTCTCTATGAAACGGTTGAGCGGTGTATTTTGTAATGCCCGACGCTTGCCGGTGTTAGGTAATAACTTCTTTCTCCGATGCCAGATAAATGGAACACTTTGTACAAAATTAAACCACATCTCACAAACACTTGCACCACAGCCCGCTGGATCTTCTTCTTCGTACGCTAGCTCGCTGGATCAATAACCAGCCAACCAACCAAAGCTAATTTATCAGCTCTTTATTCAAATGAGCCCAGCTTGGCCACGACAACAGACCCACATTTTTCCATCAAAGTTTGAGACCTTTCAGTGATCTTGTTCCTCAGACTAACATTCCATCTCCCATGTTTTTGTCTGCTATTTGATAGTTCTACATGAAAAGTCCAATCAAATGTATAATAAGCTAACCCTTTGTCTTCAAATCTCCCGTATGAGCTAAACAATAAATCTGTGCGGCTTGATATTGTGCAGTATACAAATAAATCTGATATTCTTCTTCTTCTGTGTACACAGTCAGACAGTAACCATTATTTTTTCGAGAAAAGCGGCGGTCATCCTGAGGCTCTCGCCAAATCTGATATTCAAAACCATTGACACCAACCTTTCACATCAGGCAGGGTCAAGGATGGTGCCCATACCAGCACTGCCTCTACTTGTCCTTCATATCTGGCATCTGAAGACAAGAGATTTATCAAACAAGTGTGTGCGTTTGTACTCCATGTCTTCATAATCTATATTTTCGTTCTGTGTATTAGTGGCTATTTACAAATATGACATGCTTATATCTGTCATTAATGTGACATGAATGCTATGACACCGGTCATTGAGGTCAAGCTGGTTACCCTGTTTAAATATAAGCACCTCCCAAATGCAGGTACTCTGCACACCTTCAAGTCTGCCAGAAGCCGTGTTAAAAAACCAGCATGTTGCTGTGCAAATGAGTGTTGTTTCCAGCTCAGTGAAAATATGCAGCACAAACAGAGAATATCAGACAAATGTATGATAGTATAAAGAAAGCTACTGGTCAATACCTTGTTTGTCAGTTGATTCCTCTATCATTAAACTCACATATTTAATATTCCAAAATCAATTCACTTCTTGGCCATCTGTGAGATCAAGTCCTTGCTATTTGTTTCATGATTATACTATTCTCATAGCTGAATCCCAATGTCACAGCCTACTTCAATAACCCACTGAAATCTGAAAATGGTTGATAATTCTTGACTATATAATAAGCCACATTAAAAAGTGCTTTCAAGGTATTACAATTGTCTTCATACATGAAACCAAAGGAGGCATGGAATAATGATGAGATATTTGCATATGATTTTTATGAATATTTCCAGTTCAGGCAGGAATCAGTTGCAGTAGCTCTCGACCTGGAGGATTTATATAATCCTGTCAACTTTGGGACCTTGATGCACTATCTGAAGCAGTGTAGAATCAACCTATGGCTGGTGAGCTGGATTTTGGCTGCCCTGATAGAGAGAACAGTTGCACTCCGCTTGAGATCTTTGACATGAGAACCGATGAGAATATGCCCAGAACTGTCGTAAGGTTCTCCACTCTGACTGATGCTCTTCAACATCTACACAATAAAGGAGACCACCATTCAACCCAAAGGGCCAGGACGAACACAAACATTTGCTGATGATATCCCGAGGTACAGGACTGCCTCAGATAGGCGATTTTGAAGATGAGCTACATGCAGGGATTAATAATCAAGAGAGGAGTGTTATGGATAGCATAGGCAGAGAGAACAATTGGACAGGTGACCACAGTTGAGATAGTGTAGGGAGAGGAATGGTCTACACTAGTGATGACATGACAGATTACCACATGGTCATTATATCCCTAGGCAGGAAATACAGAGAGCTTCTTTCTTCTCTGCATTCAGGATCTTTGGTCATGCTATATCCGCAGGCCAGCCACCATGATGACGTCTGTAGTCTTTACCAGGTTGGAGCGGCTGCCGCACAGCTTTTGTCTCAATTCTGCGCTCTCTGGCATCTCATTTCCCTATAGGATTCTGGCCCCCTGTTCCACATTGGCAGACATCAGTGTCTGCTTGGAATGCATTACCAGGGGAGGTAGTGGAGGCAGGGACAGTTAATGCATTTAAGAATAAACTGGATGCGCATAGCTTTCAGAGCAAGGTGATGTAAATGTAACTGGTTGTATACAGACTGCAGGGTCTTCTAAACCAGTATAATGACGTGACATTAAGTTAAGTAAGATCTTTAGTCAGTATACATGTTCTAGTAGTCTGCAGTGACCAGTTCTCAGGCTGTTGCCAAATAGTTTATTTTATTAAAATTATTTCAGTGTGAAGCGATATCAGAGATAAACAATTCTACATATTTCTCATCTATCATTTGTTAGTGCGTGTGTGTGTGTGAGAGAGAGTAAGAGAGGGTGTGTGTGTGTGACTGTCTGAACAATTGCAGTTAGATGCCATTAAATTACAAATAACTTGATTCTAGCAGGAAGCTGCCCAAGCAGTGCTGATATTATTTCTATTCTATCTCTTCAAACCGACAGTGGCAGTCAATCTTACTTACATGGGTTGTAGTCAGGGATGTGTGCTTGGTACTCCTGCCCGATCCGCATGCCGCTGTCTGAAAATAAGTTTCAAAATACACTGTCGTCAACAACAACATAATTGTACCAGTCCAGATACCAGCAATATTTTCACCTGCGTTCCTTTCCCCCTATCCACTTTCCGCTTTAGAATATCAAACCGCATACTTTCATTCAGACATGAGATTATTGATTACATGATGATAGCTCCCCACGACGCTAAACTAACGACACTTGAGTTGACAGGAAAAGTTAAGTCAAAGTAAGACGTAAGTAAGATAGCACCAGTTTGTTTTATTTGGCGCTGCTACTCGAGCGAAGGTAAACAATATCGTCAGGTCAGACAATAGCCCCTTCCAGCCTACTCACCCTTGAAGGTCTCGTCATCACTACCTGCAAGATAACAGTTTGCATTTCTGGATGAGCGTCTATGTTGTAACTTTTCGTTGCTTTTATCTGGCATTTCGATCTAGGCTGACAGTATAGTTATCCTAGTTGGTGTGGGAGTTTCCCGAGAAGCAGCAACCCGACGACTGCAACGGGCGACAAGTTAGTCGCACCAAGTGGAGGCGGGCCGGCCGGCTGTCTCGCTCGCCCGCCTGCGATCACGAAACTTCCATCGCGATACAAAATAGGACAACTTCAGCCTACAACAACTCAGATAATATGATATGGTTGGGTTTTTTCTGCTCTTAAATTTCAACTTATAACATTAAATTTGTAATGAAATGTTGGAAGTATAACTTCTTAAAGTAATGTAATGTGCTGTTTGCTAATATCTAATAGTATCAGTACGCATTCGCCATGCGCAATCTTTTTTGCTAGCGCCAGTTGTGAATGACTGTGTCGCCTATAACTATAAGACAATAGTTGGAATGATCTCTACCTTTTCCCTTGATATAACCAAAGTGAACCTGAATTAAGTTGAAAAGTGCCTGACTGGCACTGAGATAGAACAGGACAAGTCCCGCCAAATGGCGGCAAACCTTTGCTGAATATAACTCAGCTCTCAGACCATTTTTGAATCGTATCTAAATCCGATCTCAATAGATCCACGTCTTCCGGGGAAGAGACCCTGCCGCATAACTTTGTGTCATCCGCGAACTTTGCAATCTTGGATCTGATGTCAATGCCCAAATTATTGATATATATTAAGAACAAAATTGGTCCCAATACCGATCCCTGGGGCACACCACTTATTACATCACACCAGTCAAAGTATTTATGTCCACTCTCTGCCTTCTGCCCGTCAACAATTTTTTATCCAATTTTCAACTTCACCATCTATTCTCTGTGGTTTCAACTTTCGAAACAAGTAGTAGTAGTAGTAGTAGTTGTAATAGTAGTAGTAGTAGTAGCAGTAGTAGTAGTAGCCACTTTCTGTTGTGACTGCCTATAGGACGATAAGACCTTGGAGAGGTAAACAAAACAATATACTTAGCTTTTCTTGTCTTTTTCCTTCTTGCTGCGTTGTCTTTTCACTTCTCTGTGTTGCAATAGCTTCTTTTCACCAAGCGTGAGGTGGACCTTCATGATACATCTCCACTTGGATCGGTCTGTAGCTTTGTCTTCCCAGGATGTCAGACTCATGTCTAGGACCTTCATATCCCACTTATTCACATCTTTGAACCTCAACCGTGTTCGTCCGACTGTTCTTTTGTCATCCGCCAACTGTCCATATATGAAATCTTTGGGGATGCGAGCATCTTCCATGTGACGGACATGACCAAGCCATCGCAACCTTCACTGCCAAAGCGGTTCAGAATCATTCTTTCAAAAATCCAACTGTCTTGTCTGTTCACGGGAAAAGCTTCGGGAGTAAACCCAAAGGACAAATCTGCATTCCGTAATACCTCCGGTCGTCCTTTACTACGTCTTGTCACCGGATTAGTGAGTCTGACGCAGTGCAAGTCTTTCCCACTTTAATTTCTTCATGTGCAAGTTACACCGTCAGACGAATCTGCGAGAAAATGAAAGCTTTTATTTTCGCTTCCTGGGACGTTCTATCCTGATGGACAGTGTCAAGGCCGACAGACAGAAACGCAGAACTGCAGAGACTGAGAGAGTTAGGGCGCTACCGGGTGAACCAGGCTACCCTTAGCAAGACAAGATTACCCGATGAAGGCCAACTTACTGTGGCTCAGAGCGCCTGCACATCATCCTGAAGTGGCAGTGCCAGCACTGAAAGACGTAAGTCTGGTGTTGGATTTCCCACCCGGCCTGGTCCAAGAGCTTGATGTGCTCCCCAAGGCTGTCAGTGATACGCTAAAGCCTCTTCAGCTCTCATGGGGTCCAGGCGATATGCTACCTTCGCCAGTACATATGCCCTGAGAATGACCAACCAGGGGGTGGCAAAGTAATAATTCTACGAGAACCTTCCCACCCGCATTATGTACATTCTCCAGTCCGGCAAATGTGTAATTCTTGGGGACTTCAAGGCTAGAGTCGGCTCTGACCATCATTCTTGTGAGAAGGGGGTGGAGTGGTGTGGGGTGGGGGTGGTGGTGACGGTTAAATATTTGGGGCACACGATATAGGAAATGCAGCAGTAATTGCCAACTATTGATGAACCTCTGACTTTCATGACCTCTCCGTCTGTAAATACCACGTGTTTCGTTTGCCAACACGAAAAGAACATCACGTATGCGCCCTCGATCTTAGCCGTGGCATTTCGTCGACTAATGTTGTCACTCAATGGAGGGATAGACGAGACGTATGTGACTAAGCTCGTTTGTGGGGGCTGAGTGCTGGACAGACCACAGGCTCACAAGTTGAACATTCATGTGGGAGCTGAGTACTGGACAGACCACAGTCTCACAAGTTGAACATTCATGTGGGAGCTGAGTGCTGGACAGACCACAGGCTCACAAGTTGAATATTCATGTGGGAGCTGAGTGTTAAACAGACCACAGTCTCACAAGTTGAACATTCATGTGGGAGCTGAGTGCTGGACAGACCACAGGCTCACAAGTTGAATATTCATGTGGGAGCTGAGTGCTGGACAGACCACAGTCTCACAAGTTGAACATTCATGTCCAAAAAGGTGTACACAGAAATGTTACCATTGCTTTCCCCGTATCCTGCGTGCAGACAAACCATCTGCGACAGGGTGTGGGGGCTAGACGTCGTTATGGGAAACGGAGGCCTGCAAATAGGATCAACATCTCCAAGCTACAAAGCGCAGCACATGCACAGACCTTCACCAATGACTTGAGCGGTCGTCTGACGAGAGATCAGCCCCACTGATGTATGTGAAAGATAGATGAGCCTTTCTATAGGATGAAATCATTCTCTCTGCAACGGAGTGTTTGGGACATGCGACTCATAGTAGTAATAATTGGTTCGACGAAAGTGACGCAGCTATCAAAATCCTACTAAATGAAAAACTCCGTTTAATCGAACTATTCCAAAGTGACCCCTCTTCATAGTCTTAAAGGACTGCATCCCACGACATACGAACGGTTGTGTAACGCAGGCTCGGTCTATGCAAGGTACATAGCTTCACGACAATGCAGTAGAGATTCAATGTGCCCTGAAAGCGGTCTACAGCTCTCAGTCCCATCATTCATCCCCTGCCCTTAGTGCTGACGACACGGCGCTATTGACTGACAACTGCCCGTACAGCATCACTCAGCAAACCATAGATCGCATACCGTGTTGCTGTTTAACAAATAATAACATTGGTCGGAATTTCTTTGTTTCTGTTGGGGTTTTTCCTGGTTCTATCAACACGACCACATGGGATTTCTTCCAGATATTTTTAGAGATTCAATGCCTATGTTAAAAGCTTCAGCAACCATTTGGTAGGTGTCTAGTTCAAAGTTGTATATTTGCGATATGCTCAAATCATCGGGGCCAGCTACTTTGTTGTTTTTCCTTGTATCTATTGCATCATTTAATTAACTTTAAAGAAATGTGTTGCCCTCATTCTCATTTGTACAATCCTGTTGGATCTTGGTTTCCTCAGTTTCTGAAGTTGTTTTCCACATTCAGAAGTAATTGGTGGGCCATTTGGTTGCGGGTAACTTGCATTATGATTTCGAGAGAGCTCGTTTAAGATACTTGATACATTTCTAGGTGCAAAGGCTCTTTTGTTCCTTGTCCAGGTCTACAACAAGGCGGCGTAATTTTTATATTTTCGTTTCTGAAATTAAATGTAGCAGACCTCCCCCAAAATGAATGTTCTCCTCGTAGAATGGGTCGTTTCAGATAATTGTTGTTATTGCTCGTATATTGCCAGTGCGTCTTCGTTAAGGCCAGACTAGGCTCTGCAGTCTCTCGGAATGTGGCACCTGGAGATCCTTTCTGTTAGTCCAACAAAAACCTCGTAGTTTCAACACCTTTGTCTGCTCGTATGCAAATGGACGCCATTTGGCGGGTTTCGGGTTAAAGCGTCTTTGTTCTGTTCTGTACTAGGAGTCGACTTCACTGCACTCCGGGCATAGCCATAGGTGCTCAGTCTCTCTCAGCAGATGGCGCAAAGTGTGGATGCTGATGGTGCCTATAGCCTGTTGGTTGTACACCTTCCTGTTCCGTCCTCTCAGATTCTCTGATCCACTGAATCCTAATTTGATTCCAAAGTGCCGCAGCCTGTGCCTTACAGACTCATCCAAAGCAGTGTCGTTTTCCAGCAGGTGGTCCTTGATAACCTTCACTATGTCACCTTTATCCATGTCAAAGCGTCTTACGGCTTGGCTTCGATCGTTCTCAATCTCCCGCTACCAAATCCTGAAAGGGCCTAAGTAGCAGAATGTAGTCCAGAGAACGGAATGCGTTGTGTCGTAGTTTACAGCTTGACTGCGATATTTGCACCTTTCGGTCCAACACATCCGACTTCAGCAAGATGTTCAGCATCTTGATCCCAAAAGCGTCTTTTGATTATGAAAGGTACATTTTCCGGTTTGACAACTACCGTAACACTGCACGCCATGGGCTACCGTAACACTGCACAACATAGCCTATCGTAACACTGCACGACACGGGCTACCTACCGTAACACTGTACGACACGGGCTACTGTAACACTGCACGACACGGGTTACCTACCGTAACACTGCACGACACGGGCTACCTACCGTAACACTGCACGACACGGGCTACCTACCGTAACACTGCACGACACGGGTTACCTACCGTAACACTGCACGACACGGGCTACCTACCGTAACACTGCCCGACACGGGCTACCTACCGTAACACTGCACGACACGGGTTACCTACCGTAACACTGCACGACACGGGCTACCTACCGTAACACTGCACGACACGGGCTACCGTAACACTGCACGACACGGGTTACCTACCGTAACACTGCACGACATGGGCTACCGTAACACTGCACGACACGGGTTACCTACCGTAACACTGCGCGACACGGGTTACCTACCGTAACACTGCACGAAACGGGCTACCGTAACACTGCACGACACGGGTTACCTACCGTAACACTGCACGACACGGGCTACTAGCCGTAACACTGCACGACACGGGTTACCTACCGTAACACTGCACGAAACGGGCTACCGTAACACTGCACGACACGGGCTACCTACCGTAACACTGCACGACACGGGTTACCTACCGTAACACTGCACGACACGGGCTACCTACCGTAACACTGCACGACACGGGCTACCTACCGTAACACTGCACGACACGGGTTACCTACCGTAACACTGCACGACACGGGCTACCTACCGTAACACTGCCCGACACGGGCTACCTACCGTAACACTGCACGACACGGGTTACCTACCGCAACACTGCACGACACGGGTTACCTACCGTTACACTGCACGAAACGGGCTAACGTAACACTGCACGACACGGGTTACCTACCGTAACACTGCACGACACGGGCTACTAGCCGTAACACTGCACGACACGGGTTACCTACCGTAACACTGCACGAAACGGGCTAACGTAACACTGCACGACACGGGTTACCTACCGTAACACTGCACGACACGGGCTACTAGCCGTAACACTGAAGACACGGGTTACCTACCGTAACACTGCACGAAACGGGCTACCGTATCACTGCACGGCACGGGTTACCTACCGTAACACTGCACGAAACGGGCTACCGTAACACTGCACGACACGGGCTACCTACCGTAACACTGCACGACACGGGTTACCTACCGTAACACTGCACGACACGGGCTACCTACCGTAACACTGCACGACACGGGCTACCTACCGTAACACTGCACGACACGGGTTACCTACCGTAACACTGCACGACACGGGCTACCTACCGTAACACTGCCCGACACGGGCTACCTACCGTAACACTGCACGACACGGGTTACCTACCGTAACACTGCACGACACGGGCTACCTACCGTAACACTGCACGACACGGGCTACCGTAACACTGCACGACACGGGTTACCTACCGTAACACTGCACGACACGGGCTACTAGCCGTAACACTGCACGACACGGGTTACCTACCGTAACACTGCGCGACACGGGTTACCTACCGTAACACTGCACGAAACGGGCTACCGTAACACTGCACGACACGGGTTACCTACCGTAACACTGCACGACACGGGCTACCTACCGTAACACTGCACGACACGGGCTACCTACCGTAACACTGCACGACACGGGTTACCTACCGTAACACTGCACGACACGGGCTACCTACCGTAACACTGCACGACACGGGTTACCTACCGTAACACTGCACGACACGAGTTACCTACCGTAACACTGCACGAAACGGGCTAACGTAACACTGCACGACACGGGTTACCTACCGTAACACTGCACGACACGGGCTACTAGCCGTAACACTGCACGACACGGGTTACCTACCGTAACACTGCACGAAACGGGCTACCGTAACACTGCACGACATGGGCTACCTACCGTAACACTGCACGACACGGGCTACCTACCGTAACACTGCACGAAACGGGCTACCGTATCACTGCACGGCACGGGTTACCTACCGTAACACTGCACGAAACGGGCTACCGTAACACTGCACGACACGGGCTACCTACCGTAACACTGCACGACACGGGTTACCTACTGTAACACTGCACGACACGGGCTACCTACCGTAACACTGCACGACACGGGCTACCTACCGTAACACTGCACGACACGGGTTACCTACCGTAACACTGCACGACACGGGCTACCTACCGTAACACTGCCCGACACGGGCTACCTACCGTAACACTGCACGACACGGGTTACCTACCGTAACACTGCACGACACGGGCTACCTACCGTAACACTGCACGACACGGGCTACCGTAACACTGCACGACACGGGTTACCTACCGTAACACTGCACGACATGGGCTACCGTAACACTGCACGACACGGGTTACCTACCGTAACACTGCGCGACACGGGTTACCTACCGTAACACTGCACGAAACGGGCTACCGTAACACTGCACGACACGGGTTACCTACCGTAACACTGCACGACACGGGTTACCTACCGTAACACTGCACGACACGGGCTACCTACCGTAACACTGCACGACACGGGCTACCTACCGTAACACTGCACGACACGGGTTACCTACCGTAACACTGCACGACACGGGCTACCTACCGTAACACTGCCCGACACGGGCTACCTACCGTAAAACTGCACGACACAGGTTACCTACCGTAACACTGCACGACACGGGCTACCTACCGTAACACTGCACGACACGGGCTACCGTAACACTGCACGACACGGGTTACCTACCGTAACACTGCACGACATGGGCTACCGTAACACTGCACGACACGGGTTACCTACCGTAACACTGCGCGACACGGGTTACCTACCGTAACACTGCACGAAACGGGCTACCGTAACACTGCACGACACGGGTTACCTACCGTAACACTGCACGACACGGGCTACTAGCCGTAACACTGCACGACACGGGTTACCTACCGTAACACTGCGCGACACGGGTTACCTACCGTAACACTGTACGAAACGGGCTACCGTAACACTGCACGACACGGGTTACCTACCGTAACACTGCACGACACGGGCTACCTACCGTAACACTGCACGACACGGGCTACCTACCGTAACACTGCACGACACGGGTTACCTACCGTAACACTGCAGGACACGGGCTACCTACCGTAACACTGCCCGACACGGGCTACCTACCGTAACACTGCACGACACGGGTTACCTACCGTAACACTGCACGACACGGGTTACCTACCGTAACACTGCACGAAACGGGCTAACGTAACACTGCACGACACGGGTTACCTACCGTAACACTGCACGACACGGGCTACTAGCCGTAACACTGCACGACACGGGTTACCTACCGTAACACTGCACGAAACGGGCTACCGTAACACTGCACGACATGGGCTACCTACCGTAACACTGCACGACACGGGCTACCTACCGTAACACTGCACGAAACGGGCTACCGTATCACTGCACGGCACGGGTTACCTACCGTAACACTGCACGAAACGGGCTACCGTAACACTGCACGACACGGGCTACCTACCGTAACACTGCACGACACGGGTTACCTACCGTAACACTGCACGACACGGGCTACCTACCGTAACACTGCACGACACGGGCTACCTACCGTAACACTGCACGACACGGGTTACCTACAGTAACACTGTACGACACGGGCTACCTACCGTAACACTGCCCGACACGGGCTACCTACCGTAACACTGCACGACACGGGTTACCTACCGTAACACTGCACGACACGGGCTACCTACCGTAACACTGCACGACACGGGCTACCGTAACACTGCACGACACGGGTTACCTACCGTAACACTGCACGACATGGGCTACCGTAACACTGCACGACACGGGTTACCTACCGTAACACTGCGCGACACGGGTTACCTACCGTAACACTGCACGAAACGGGCTACCGTAACACTGCACGACACGGGTTACCTACCGTAACACTGCACGACACGGGCTACTAGCCGTAACACTGCACGGCACGGGTTACCTACCGTAACACTGCACAAAACGGGCTACCGTAACACTGCACGACACGGGCTACCTACCGTAACACTGCACGACACGGGTTACCTACCGTAACACTGCACGACACGGGCTACCTACCGTAACACTGCACGACACGGGCTACCTACCGTAACACTGCACGACACGGGTTACCTACCGTAACACTGCACGACACGGGCTACCTACCGTAACACTGCCCGACACGGGCTACCTACCGTAACACTGCACGACACGGGTTACCTACCGTAACACTGCACGAAACGGGCTAACGTAACACTGCACGACACGGGTTACCTACCGTAACACTGCACGACACGGGCTACTAGCCGTAACACTGCACGACACGGGTTACCTACCGTAACACTGCACGAAACGGGCTACCGTAACACTGCACGACATGGGCTACCTACCGTAACACTGCACGACACGGGCTACCTACCGTAACACTGCACGACACGGGCTACTTACCGTAACACTGCACGACACGGGTTACCTACCATAACACTGCACGACACGGGCTACCTACCGCAACACTGCCCGACACGGGCTACCTACCGTAACACTGCACGACACGGGTTACCTACCGTAACACTGCATGACACGGGCTACCTACCGTAACACTGCACGACACGGGCTACCGTAACACTGCACGACACGGGTTACCTACCGTAACACTGCACGACACGGGTTACCTACCGTAACACTGCACGACACAGGCTACCTACCGTAACACTGCACGACACGGGCTACCTACCGTAACACTGCACGACACGGGCTACCGTAACACTGCACGACACGGGTTACCTACCGTAACACTGCACGACACGGGCTACCGTAACACTGCACGACACGGGTTAGCTACCGTAACACTGCGCGACACGGGTTACCTACCGTAACACTGCACGAAACGGGCTACCGTAACACTGCACGACACGGGTTACCTACCGTAACACTGCACGACACGGGCTACCTGCCGTAACACTGCACGACACGGGTTACCTACCGTAACACTGCACGAAACGGGCTACCGTAACACTGCACGACACGGGCTACCTACCGTAACACTGCACGACACGGGTTACCTACCGTAACACTGCACGACACGGGCTACTAGCCGTAACACTGCACGACACGGGTTACCTACCGTAACACTGCACGAAACGGGCTACCGTAACACTGCACGGCACGGGTTACCTACCGTAACACTGCACGAAACGGGCTACCGTAACACTGCACGACACGGGCTACGTACCGTAACACTGCACGACACGGGTTACCTACCGTAACACTGCACGACACGGGCTACCTACCGTAACACTGCACGACACGGGTTACCTACCGTAACACTGCACGACACGGGCTACCTACCGTAACACTGCCCGACACGGGCTACCTACCGTAACACTGCACGACACGGGTTACCTACCGTAACACTGCACGACACGGGCTACCTACCGTAGCACTGCACGACACGGGCTACCGTAACACTGCACGACACGGGTTACCTACCGTAACACTGCACGACACGGGTTACCTACCGTAACACTGCACGACACGGGCTACCTACCGTAACACTGCACGACACGGGCTACCTACCGTAACACTGCACGACACGGGCTACCGTAACACTGCACGACACGGGTTACCTACCGTAACAATGCACGACACGGGCTACCGTAACACTGCACGACACGGGTTACCTACCGTAACACTGCACGACACGGGCTACCTGCCGTAACACTGCACGACACGGGTTACCTACCGTAACACTGCACGGCACGGGTTACCTACCGTAACACTGCACGAAACGGGCTACCGTAACACTGCACGACACGGGCTACCTACCGTAACACTGCACGACACGGGTTACCTACCGTAACACTGCACGACACGGGCTACTAGCCGTAACACTGCACGACACGGGCTACCTACCGTAACACTGCACGACACGGGTTACCTACCGTAACACTGCACGACACGGGCTACTAGCCGTAACACTGCACGACACGGGTTACCTACCGTAACACTGCACGAAACGGGCTACCGTAACACTGCACGGCACGGGTTACCTACCGTAACACTGCACGAAACGGGCTACCGTAACACTGCACGACACGGGCTACCTACCGTAACACTGCACGACACGGGTTACCTACCGTTACACTGCACGACACGGGCTACCTACCGTAACACTGCACGACACGGGTTACCTACCGTAACACTGCCCGACACGGGCTACCTACCGTAACACTGCACGACACGGGTTACCTACCGTAACACTGCACGACACGGGCTACCTACCGTAACACTGCACGACACGGGCTACCGTAACACTGCACGACACGGGTTACCTACCGTAACACTGCACGACACGGGTTACCTACCGTAACACTGCACGACACGGGCTACCTACCGTAACACTGCACGACACGGGCTACCTACCGTAACACTGCACGACACGGGCTACCGTAACACTGCACGACACGGGCTACCTACCGTAACACTGTACGACACGGGTTACCTACCGTAACACTGCACGACACGGGCTACCTACCGTAACACTGCACGACACGGGCTACCTACCGTAACATTGCACGACACGGGTTACCTACCGTAACACTGCACGACACGGGCTACCTACCGTAACACTGCCCGACACGGGCTACCTACCGTAACACTGCACGACACAGGTTACCTACCGTAACACTGCACGACACGGGCTACCTACCGTAACACTGCACGACACGGGCTACCGTAACACTGCACGACACGGGTTACCTACCGTAACACTGCACGACACGGGTTACCTACCGTAACACTGCACGACACGGGCTACCTACCGTAACACTGCACGACACGGGCTACCTACCGTAACACTGCACGACACGGGTTACCGTAACACTGCACGACACGGGTTACCTACCGTAACACTGCACGACACGGGTTACCTACCGTAACACTGCACGACACGGGCTACCTACCGTAACACTGCACGACACGGGCTACCTACCGTAACACTGCACGACACAGGTTACCTACCGTAACACTGCACGACACGGGTTACCTACCGTAACACTGCACGACACGGGCTACCTACCGTAACACTGCACGACACGGGCTACCTACCGTAACACTGCACGACACGGGCTACCGTAACACTGCACGACACGGGTTACCTACCGTAACACTGCACGACACGGGCTACTAGCCGTAACACTGCACGACACGGGTTACCTACCGTAACACTGCACGAAACGGGCTACCGTAACACTGCACGGCACGGGTTACCTACCGTAACACTGCACGAAACGGGCTACCGTAACACTGCACGACACGGGCTACCTACCGTAACACTGCACGACACGTGTTACCTACCGTAACACTGCACGACACGGGCTACCTACCGTAACACTGCACGACACGGGCTACCTACCGTAACACTGCACGACACGGGTTACCTACCGTAACACTGCACGACACGGGCTACCTACCGTAACACTGCACGACACGGGCTACCGTAACACTGCACGACACGGGTTACCTACCGTAACACTGCACGACACGGGCTACCTACCGTAACACTGCACGACACGGGCTACCTACCGTAACACTGCACGACACGGGCTACCGTAACACTGCACGACACGGGCTACCTACCGTAACACTGCACGACACGGGTTACCTACCGTAACACTGCACGACACGGGCTACCTACCGTAACACTGCACGACACGGGCTACCTACCGTAACATTGCACGACACGGGTTACCTACCGTAACACTGCACGACACGGGCTACCTACCGTAACACTGCCCGACACGGGCTACCTACCGTAACACTGCACGACACGGGTTACCTACCGTAACACTGCACGACACGGGCTACCTACCGTAACACTGCACGACACGGGCTACCGTAACACTGCACGACACGGGTTACCTACCGTAACACTGCACGACACGGGTTACCTACCGTAACACTGCACGACACGGGCTACCTACCGTAACACTGCACGACACGGGCTACCTACCGTAACACTGCACGACACGGGTTACCGTAACACTGCACGACACGGGTTACCTACCGTAACACTGCACGACACGGGTTACCTACCGTAACACTGCACGACACGGGCTACCTACCGTAACACTGCACGACACGGGCTACCTACCGTAACACTGCACGACACAGGTTACCTACCGTAACACTGCACGACACGGGTTACCTACCGTAACACTGCACGACACGGGCTACCTACCGTAACACTGCACGACACGGGCTACCTACCGTAACACTGCACGACACGGGCTACCGTAACACTGCACGACACGGGTTACCTACCGTAACACTGCACGACACGGGCTACTAGCCGTAACACTGCACGACACGGGTTACCTACCGTAACACTGCACGAAACGGGCTACCGTAACACTGCACGGCACGGGTTACCTACCGTAACACTGCACGAAACGGGCTACCGTAACACTGCACGACACGGGCTACCTACCGTAACACTGCACGACACGGGTTACCTACCGTAACACTGCACGACACGGGCTACCTACCGTAACACTGCACGACACGGGCTACCTACCGTAACACTGCACGACACGGGTTACCTACCGTAACACTGCACGACACGGGTTACCTACCGTAACACTGCACGACACGGGCTACCTACCGTAACACTGCCCGACACGGGTTACCTACCGTAACACTGCACGACACGGGTTACCTACCGTAACACTGCACGACACGGGCTACCTACCGTAACACTGCACGACACGGGCTACCGTAACACTGCACGACACGGGTTACCTACCGTAACACTGCACGACACGGGTTACCTACCGTAACACTGCACGACACGGGCTACCTACCGTAACACTGCACGACACGGGCTACCTACCGTAACACTGCACGACACGGGCTACCGTAACACTGCACGACACGGGCTACCTACCGTAACACTGCACGACACGGGTTACCTACCGTAACACTGCACGACACGGGCTACCTACCGTAACACTGCACGACACGGGCTACCTACCGTAACACTGCACGACACGGGTTACCTACCGTAACACTGCACGAAACGGGCTACCTACCGTAACACTGCCCGACACGGGCTACCTACCGTAACACTGCACGACACGGGTTACCTACCGTAACACTGCACGACACGGGCTACCTACCGTAACACTGCACGACACGGGCTACCGTAACACTGCACGACACGGGTTACCTACCGTAACACTGCACGACACGGGTTACCTACCGTAACACTGCACGACACGGGCTACCTACCGTAACACTGCACGACACGGGCTACCTACCGTAACACTGCACGACACGGGTTACCGTAACACTGCACGACACGGGTTACCTACCGTAACACTGCACGACACGGGCTACCTACCGTAACACTGCACGACACGGGTTACCTACCGTAACACTGCACGACACAAGCTACCTACCGTAACACTGCACTGTCCGCGTTCTGTCCGTCGTTTAGGCTCATCTACAGATCTCGTCACTTGAAGTGTGATCTTGTCGCTCAAAATGTTGCCTGGGTTTAATCATCTGCAGTTGTTGAAAGATGGTGGTAATTCTGGGTCATGCAAGAACTGTAGTCCGTTCTGATATGCTCAGTTCTACAACTCCTCCCCAGGCAGTAGCGTCTGATTGATTGTACCTCAATTCAGTGCTGTGACAGTTAACATCTCCCACGACTATGTTATTGTTTTGTTTATCTGAAATTATCTTCGAAGACAAAGTTGTTTTTGTGTGGGTTTGTATGACAATGTAACTGTGCATGATTGGGCTTTAGCTTAGACCATCCCTGTATTTCCTATGTTAGTACCGTTTAGCTCACTGATCATATACTTAGGCCAGGTGTGGCAAAAATGGCACTCCCATGTTGATCGTGTGGTCTCTTCACGGCAAGCTTCATTTCGTTTATCTTTGGGTCAGTCAGCGATTGTGTGATGAGTGTCTTGGACCATCAGTACATCACATTTGTGATGAGTGCAGATGTCAGACAATTGTTTCTTTGTTGTCAGAGAATCCCTCGATGTTGATTGAAACAACAGGAGAGCTGTTTTATTATCCCTGATGCTCCGGTAGTGAAAGGATTGGCCAACTGAAAAGTATGAATGATAGACACCTTAAACAAAATTAATTTGTTAACAATGAGGCAAAACACTCCAGAATATAGGGTACTGAACAATACGAACGAACTGTGTGCCGGTTTCTACAGAAGAGATGATAGCACCAAAATGTAGGGTACGGTAATAGAATAGATGGGAAAGAAGCACAGCACGAGAGTTAGAATGCAGACGTCAAAGCATCTTCAGATACAAGGTTGGCTCAAAGAAGGCGATGGAACCAGAATAGAAACACCTTGCTTGATGAGAAAGATATAATAAACAGATGGGCAGAACATAGAAATGAACTGTTCTATGACTCCAGAGGCAATCAATCATCCACAATTAATAATGATAGCTCCAGCATTCTCAGATCAACATTAGAAAAAGCAATAAAAGATATATCAGCAACGGGAAAGAAACAGACATAAACACAATACATGTAGGAACGATAGGCGTTCTAATGGAATTGGGTGTAGATAAAATCACTGATCTCTGTAATGGTATCTACGATACGGGATCTATACAGATAGACCTGATCACATCTGTCTTTATACAACTCTCAAAGAAATCTCTTGGAACCCAATGTTTAGATTTGAGAACAATCAGTCTGATGGACCACACCATTAAGATAATGCTACACAATGATGCAGGAGAGAATTATGAGTAGATGAGACAGCGAAGTTCCAGGAGTGCAATTTGCAAATTTTACACTTAGAGAACTGCACTAGACGCCTTGTTATACAGGTGTTCAAGGACCGTTATAATATTTCCGTTGATATTATACATCCTCATGGTTGTCCAAAGCGCTTTATGCCATACCCTATCAAATGCCTTCTTAAAATCCACAAACACGTGATACAGTGTTTGCTGCTGTTCTAGATATTTCTCGCTTAGCAGCCTTAAATTAAATATCTGTTCTGTAGTGCTTCTTCCCTGTCTGAACCCTGCTTGCTCCTCTGCAATAATGTTCTCTGCTTGGGGTTTCAATAGGTCGATGATTAATCTAAGCATGACCTTGCTAGGGTGGCTAATGAGGCTTATTGTTCTGTAATTTTGGCACAGCTTTAGGTTTCCAGACTTATGTAACGGTATAACTATTGATTTCGTCCATAAGTCCGGCCAGTTTCCTGTCGCCCATATTTTGTTACCAGTTCTTGCGAATGGGAGGCGAGGAGACTGGTTTCGCACACCAGTTGGTGTGAGACAGGGGTGTACACTCTCTCCAACTCTTTTCAATATATTCCTTGAAGGAATTATGAGTGAGGCACTTGGAGGTCACGTTGGTACTGTCAAGATAGGGGGGCCGAACGATTACCAACCTTCGTTTTGCAGATGATATCGACGGGTTGGCGGGTTCAGAAGCAGAACTCCAGGAATGGGTCAGAAGGCTCGATGAAACAGCTCTTGACTATGGTATGGAGATAAACGCTGGAAAGACAAAATTAACGACCAACAACGCTACGGGCTTCAACAGCAAGATAAAAGCTAACGATCAGGAACTCGAAGTAGTTGACCGTTTTAAATATCTTGGGTCGATTGTCAGTGATGGAGGATCAAAATGTGAAGCATTGGCCAGAATAGCACCGACAATAGCGGCGCTTGCACGTCTTAACAAAGTCTGGCAAGATAAACGGTTAGCACTATGCACGAAAATCAGATTAATGTGTACACTGGTCCTGTCAATATTCCTCTATGCGTGTGAGACATGGACATTTACAGCTGACCTTCAACGAAGGATACAGGCCTTGGAGATGAGATGTTACCGAAAACTTTTAAACGTCACGTACAAAGATCGAGTTACAAACGAGGAAATACGAGATAGAATTACAACAGCAATAGGGCCATTCGAAGATCTCTTGGCAACTGTCAAAAGAAGGAAACTCACTTGGTATGGTCACATATCGAGATCAAATGGTCTTGCAAACACAATCCTCCACGGGAAGGTGCATGGCAGACGACGAAGAGGACGACCCAAAAAGAGATGGGAGGACAACATAAAAGAATGGACCAGTCTCCGACCAGAAGAGTCACAGGCAGCGGCATCTGACAGAGAGGGGTGGCGTGGAGTTGTGAGGATGTCTTCATGTGTGCCCCAACGACCTCACCGGTTACGGGATGACCTGACCTGACCTGACACTTAGAGAAGGCTCAGCAGACAACTGGCTGCTCCTCTCTATCTGTACCACTCATCCTCTCTGTGCCAACCATTAATATGCGTGCGTGTGGTGGTGGTGTATGAAGAGAGAAAGACTTTAGACCCACTTGGCAAATGTGTTTAAAAAGATCTCTAATAAAAATGTTTGAACATGCGCTACTGGATGTATGTTTCATAGACAGAAGTCATGAACATATATGGATATGTCTGCTGAGCGCTGATGTCGAATCTTCATCACAGTAGAAGGGTAGACACACATCCAAGCATGTATGCAGGAGGGGTGGGGGAAATGTGTGTCTCTCAGTTTTATTTGCTCTCACACACCTACAGTTCAGAGACGTTTACACATGAGTCTCGTACATCTCATCATTACAAGTCTATTCCAGGTCCTTGCTACAGACCTCATCCAGGTCCTTGCTACAGACCTCATCCAGGTCCTTGCTACAGCCCTCATCCAGGTCCTTGCTACAGACCTCATCCAGGTCCTTGCTGCAGACCTCATCCAGGTCCTTGCTGCAGCCCTCATCCAGGTCCTTGGTACAGCCCTCATCCAGGTCCTTGGTGCAGCCCTCATCCAGGTCCTTGCTACAGCCCTCATCCAGGTCCTTGCTGCAGCCCTCATCCAGGTCCTTGCTACAGCCCTCATCCAGGTCCTTGCTGCAGCCCTCATCCAGGTCCTTGCTACAGACCTCATCCAGGTCCTTGCTGCAGACCTCATCCAGATCCTTGCTACAGCCCTCATCCAGGTCCTTGCTACAGCCCTCATCCAGGTCCTTGCTGCAGCCCTCATCCAGGTCCTTGCTGCAGCCCTCATCCAGGTCCTTGCTGCAGCCCTCATCCAGGTCCTTGGTGCAGCCCTCATCCAGGTCCATGCTGCAGCCCTCATCCACCTCCTCACTGAGAGCCTCCTCCAACATTGTACATTGCTATTCTCGGTCAGTCAACTCGGACTATCAACGCATGTTTATATTGGTAACCTAGGTAAACTCTAACCTTTCCCGTACTCCAGCTCCCCATGTGATGATGCCACCATAAATTGTCTGTGACCTCGCTCTATGAGAGCTCGGTAACGTTACTTTTAAAGCTTTTATTTAACCTGATTTGACTGTGGTCTAGATGCACTGACTTCTATTTCTCCAATTTTAACCAACTTCCCGACAACCTAGAGAGCTGAAATTGTGTACTCCACTAGTGCGACCTGATAATCTATCCAATTCTGATGTATATTGGACAGGTCATTCATAATATTTGACAGATAAACGTAGTTTCTTTATATTTTCTCTGTCCAGTCACGATCAATTTCCTACCTATTTGCCGCCCTTCGCAGCGTTCAAGAAGATTGTCAAAGTAAACAGCAAGGATCTCGTAAAAAGCAAGAAATTTGCTGCACATTGCAGCCTGAGAGACAAATAAAAACCAACCACTCAAAGTAATCATTGGAGATGAGGCAGATATCAAGAAAAATTTTTTTAGTTAGAAAGTGGTGAATGCATTGCCACAGGAAGTAGTGGGGGCAGGGACAATTAATGCATTCAAGAATATATTGGATGTGCATTGTTTTTAGAGCCAAAAAAAACTAACTAAATGAAACTGTTGTACACACTCTGCAGAGTCTTCTATGCCAGTATAAAGATGCTAAGTTAAGTTAAGGTGAAGAAATCGGCATGTATAATGAAGATTTTCAAAGACTAAAGTTGACAATTAATGTTGACGAACTTGATCTCTTCAATTTCATTACGAGAAATGTACGATCAATGTAGTCACACACACACATACAAAAAAAAACCAATACACCTGAGAAACAACACAAAAATAAATGACACCCCATCTGTTCCAAAAGAACAAAAACATTTGTAAAGATAGTACATAAATGAAAGCTTTTACAGAAAAACGTTTCAATATTGACTGGTTTCCTACTGATCTCATCTGTACATGTTTGCTTGTACAGAAAAACGTTTCAATATTGACTGGTTTCCTACTGATCTCATCTGTACATGTTTGCTTGTACAGAAAAACGTTTCAATATTGACTGGTTTCCTACTGATCTCATCTGTACATGTTTGCTTGTACAGAAAAACGTTTCAATATTGACTGGTTTCCTACTGATCTCATCTGTACATGTTTGCTTTTACAGAAAAACGTTTCAATATTGACTGGTTTCCTACTGATCTCATCTGTACATGTTTGCTTTTACAGAAAAACGTTTCAATATTGACTGGTTTCCTACTGATCTCATCTGTACATGTTTGCTTTTACAGAAAAACGTTTCAATAATGACTGGTTTCCTACTGATCTCATCTGTACATGTTTGCTTTTACAGAAAAACGTTTCAATATTGACTGGTTTCCTACTGATCTCATCTGTACATGTACATGTTTGTCACTAGATTGGTGTGGTGATCTGCGATATTGTGTGCCCTGTTGTGAAATTTTCAATACAGCCTCTGTATCTCATTAACCTGATGTGTCAAACCATATTATTCTTGGTCTTCCTCTAGCCCCGATGCCATAGGCTCACGCAGTTAGAGAAGTTTTTGTTACATGTCAAAACCCCTGCTTGTTTTCTACATATGCCCTACATGTCTTTTCTCCAACTTTCTTCATTTCTGATTGTCTTTTCTAGTGACCTTGATCGCTTGTTATACACACCTCATTCACATGTGATTTATCATGTCCTTAGTCTGAGACACATCTGCCACTTATGATGAACTAGGTACTCTTACTGACTAACTTGTTTCATCCACATCTGCTGCCAAGAGCCTAAAGTGTTTCCTCTTATGGGTCAAGTGAGTTGTGCTGAAGGCTGTACCGTTTTAGGATTTCTGCTACGTCATCTGTCACATGGAAGTCCTTGTGCTCTGTAACTAGATCTTTTGTTGTAGATGTGGTAGTCGAAAGGGTTCTTCATTTTCTGCGTTTCGTCCTGAAAAGAATGTTTCTTTCACGCTGTGTCACAGTTTACAGTGGGGCTGCAACATGTCCACCTGTCAGCCCGACATATCTAGATCAGCAAGGCAGTTTGGGAATAATTTTGGAATAGGACCCTGGATATCTCGGTTTATGCTGACTAAGGCAAGCAGCCAGCTTTCAGTTGCTGTCAACTCATTGACTGCTGCATGTCGGCCCTAATAGTGTTCCATTCACATAAGATGACAAAACCATCTTATTAACTGACTTTCTGTGCATTCGGTACATGAAGTGGCCCTCACAATATGTCTGATGTGATTTCTAATTCCAGATTTTCTGGTGACAATTTCTCTCAGACATTTTATTTAACTGCATTTTGTATCCCCCTATTCCTCCTTCTTTGTTTATCCTCAAATCAATGTCCCAGTTTCTCTTACAAAGGACATCGTTGTTTGTAAGGCTGTTTTAGCTCCATACAGCTTTTGTCTCATATCTGTCTCACGAGGCCAGTATTGTTCTCTCTTTTCCTGTGTTAGCATGCGGCTTTATAGGATGTATTTCACGGTCATGGTATGCTCCCCACATGGACACATGTTATCTGCCCCAATCCTCATTGTGTTGTAAAGATGACCCCTAAGTCTGTTATGCTTAGTTCTCAGTCTGAAGATGATGACTTGCTTTTCTCTAGTTAAGTTAAAGTAGCTGTCTTCTTTTCGGAAGTCGAAGTGTTGATCAGCCCATTTTTCCCTGAAGTTGACTTTAATTATGGTCTTGGCCTCATTATATGTGATACTCTGGTCTGTTTGTGGCGATGCTCCTCCACACTTTGCTAGTTTGTCTGCAGCTTCATTGCCTTCAATATTGCAGTGGGATGGGATCCACTGTATGACCAACCTTGGGTGTTCTGCTGAGAGCTGTGTTAGGGAGAACATACATTGCTCAAGATCTGCATCTTTGTGTTATTTTAGCATTGGCATATCTGGCGAGGCATCAGTGAGGAATACTATGTTTTCTTGGTGGATATTGGACTGGACCCATGCATACACCGACGGTTCTGTAACAAACGCTACACAGAACGGAGGGGCAGGAGCATTCCTGAACCTACCAAATGGCAAACAAATAACACTGTCATTCGCTACTGGTAAGTACACAAGCAATTTCAGAGCGGAGGAGGAGGCACTGAGGGCGGCAGTGGAAGAAATGGTGACACACAATGAAAATGAAAGCCATATAGTCCTGCTTACAGATGCTCTCGCCGTAGTCACAGCGCTAAAAAGCCAGAAAAACACTGAGCTTAATGACTTAAGAGCAGCACTCTGCAAACTGTGCCAGCAGTCCGCACCAAAAAGGGTAGTGGTACAGTGGGTCCCATCGCACTGCAACATCCAAGGCAGACAGACTGGCAAAAGAAGGTGCAAGACTACCACAAACAGATACTAGTATGACGTACGAAGAGTCAAAACGGCTTATCAAAGCCAGATACATGACCAAATGGGAAACCGAACATACTGGTTACACCAAAAACGATGCCTATTACCAGTTGAACCGAAAAGAGCAGGTCGTTGTCTTCAGACTTCGCACTGGCCACAATAGACTGAGGTACCACCTATTCAACAAATTGAAGATAGGTGGTACCGACGAATGCCAGTGCGGTACTGGCAAATCGACCGCTGAACATCTGCTGCAGAACTGCCCGACATACGAGGATCAGAGAGAGCAGATGTGGCCATTACCAGTGGAACTGCAAGACAAGCTCTATGGCAGTGGCGACAGCCTCAGGATGACCGCCGCTTTTTTCGAAAAAATAATGGTTACTGTCTGACTGCGTACGAAGAAGAAGCAAGCTCAGCTGTGACTTCAGTGCCTCTGCGTCTGCACAGAAGTTATTGGAGTATGTTCCTGTTGTTAATACTCTAGTTTTTGTCTTCTCCATTCCTTAGTCTGTAATAGATCCCTCCACCTCCATTGACTTTCACCTACAAATGTCTTTGTTGCATACTTTGCGTTAGATGAGCAGAGCAAATGGCAAACACAGATCTGGATAATATAACCAGACATGGGCTGAACTGGAGCCCGCAGAGAAAGAGATGAGTGGAAAGGACAAGGAACACCTAGAGAATAACAGTGCAAAAGAAGAACAGTATAGCTGAATTCTTACGGACGGAACTCAAGAAGTAGCTCAGAATAGAGAGAGAGAGATGTAGAATACCTGCCGAGGCCATTCAGATCAACCAGGTGAATGAATGAGGATGGTTGTTCATATACAGAAACAGGGGACGGCGTGGCCTAGTGACACAGCTCACAACTAGAAGGTGCGGGGTTCGATCCCCATCACAACACCGGCCGTTACCCCGAAGAAGCAAACCCTTAGAAAATCCAGGAGGAAGCAGACCCTTACATAAAATGCATGCTGAAGTCGGATGCACTGGGCCGACAGGCGCAAAATAAAAACGCAGTGCAACGCATACCGCCTTGGGGATTAGAGAAATAAGGCGAACGCAAAAAAAACAAAAAATATATTCAGAAACTCTTGATTATCCAGAGAGCACTGGCCAGTTTGGTCTTTCCTTACACCCCTCTTCTAACCCTGGAGGTGTAGAGGTACCTTTTTTGGATTGTACTTGCAATCGAATGTCTTGTCCTTGACTTGCCACTGGTGTCGGGCGGCAAGAGACGAGAGAGAGAGAGGATAAAAAGTAGCGCAGTTAATCCTTACTAAAAATAGCGCTAGAAAAATAAATTGTGCCATCATCATCTACGATGGACGGCGGCCTTTGCCTTACAATCGAATGTACAGACAAACAGCTGATTGACCTGTTGTATGTCTTTATGGCACTTATTATTTATTACAACAATCGGAAATGTTTTTATTTCTTTAGAGCAACGTTTCTGGGGTCGGTTTTGGTCGCAGCTGGTGGCAATTTTGATGCCTACGATCTGGTTGAGGGATAACAGGAATGGGCACAAAGATAGAGTCTTGAACCTAGTACTCAACCTGCTACCAGCTAAAGAAATTAGAGTCTTGATACTAGTACTCAACCTGCTACCAGCTAAAGAAATTAGAGTCTTGAACCTAGTACTCAACCTGCTACCAGCTAAAGAAATTAGAGTCTTGAACCTAGTACTCAACCTGCTACCAGCTAAAGAAATTCAAATCCAAAGAAGAGGACAGACAGAGATAGCAGAAGCAGACATTGTAGCAGAACAGGAAACTGTCAAAGTATACAGCCTTGGAATATTCAGCCAGTCAGTGGACCCACATATACAGACATTTCAGCAAAGAAAGCTATGTAAAATGGAAGGGAGAGGTCTTTACACAAAATTAAATACTGGACAGGAAATCTAAATCTCAGTGGCCCCTGGAAAATTCTCAAAGAACTTCATAGCTGAGTCACTAAGAACTGCTGCAATAGTCACAGTGGAAAACAAGGTCCATGCCAAAGATAGTTTTCCTTAAAGACTGGCTATCAGTAACGATAAAAGCAACAAATTGGACAGCCTGTCCAAGGCACTTTTGAATACCAGCCACAATTTAAACAGTGAAAATAAAATGGATATTTGCACACTGTAAGATACATGGAAATGAGAAAGCAGATAGACTGGCCAAAGAGGGAGGAAGTGAAACTCAAACTGACGACAGGACATCATACGATGAAATTAAGACCAAGATAAAAACAAATGTCAACGACAAATGACGCAGAGAACACTCCGAATCTGATATAACAGAAGCATATCCCTCCTTGCCCAGAAGAGATTAAGTGGCAATATCCAGACTCCGAATAGGTCCACTGAAGACTCAAAGATCACCTGTTCAGCAAATGAAAAATTGGGCTACAGATATGCGCTATGTGGAGAGAACAAACAAGTGGCAGAACACGTTCTGTAAACTCCATGAAAGTAGCAGAATGACATGATCCTCCTCGATACAATGATTGGATAAACTGAACATCGATAAGAGATGCCTGAGAAGGACCACCAGGTTTATACAGAAAATGATTGGATAAACTGAACATCGATAAGAGATGCCTGAGAAGGACCACCAGGTTTATACAGAAAATGATTGGATAAACTGAACATCGATGAGAGATGCCGGAGAAGGACCACCAGGTTTATACAGAAAATGATTGGATAAACTGAACATCGATGAGAGATGCCGGAGAAGGACCACCAGGTTTATACAGAAAATGATTGGATAAACTGAACATCGATGAGAGATGCCGGAGAAGGACCACCAGGTTTATACAGAAAATGATTGGATAAACTGAACATCGATGAGAGATGCCGGAGAAGGACCACCAGGTTTATACAGAAAATGATTGGATAAACTGAACATCGATGAGAGATGCCGGAGAAGGACCACCAGGTTTATACAGAAAATGATTGGGTAAACTGAACATCGATGAGAGATGCCGGAGAAGGACCACCAGGTTTATACAGAAAATGATTGGATAAACTGAACATCGATGAGAGATGCCGGAGAAGGACCACCAGGTTTATACAGAAAATGATTGGGTAAACTGAACATCGATGAGAGATGCCTGAGAAGGACCACCAGGTTTATTTAAGGTGATTATTTTATAGTGAATGGCGAAGAAGATTGATTACACTGTCATTTTCTAAGTGAGACTGAGTACCTATGTGTCTGCTCAGAGTGCAGTGATGTTGATACTTTATAGAACAGACCATGTTGTCCTCAATGTCCTGTTCGACAGCCTCAGGATGACTGCTGCTTTCTTCGAACAAATTCAAGTTGACGTCTGACAGCTTACGAAGAAGAAGAAGAAGACAATGTCCTGTGAGACACGTCGACAATTGCCTAATGGATAAATAAATGTCATTAAATTATCAGAGCCTCTCACAGCAACCATGGTTGCATATATGTTCAGGTGAGAACAGGTGCCAAATGTTGTCATAGTTACAAGTTGAATGGAGATGAGCTCCCCATTCTATCTACATGTTCCCTAGGCATGCCCAGCTCATGGCAGCCTCTGAAAGCAGAAGTCTGGTCCTGTCATGTCAGGATTTCTGTTCCCACTAGCAGGCTAAGGTAAGGTCAAGAGTCTCTGCTGCCCTAAAACCAGAATGCTCGGGTAGATTAAGCTGCAAAGTATGGGTTGTAATTCACCTAGAATAAGGAAAACACTTGACTTCAAACCTCCTACTGCTTCCTTACATGTAGTCTGGTCACAGTCAAAGGCTAGCGAGAGTTAACCAAAATAAAAAGACTTACAAAGAGTGAATGTGACAGGACAAATTGTGCAAATTATCAGTGCAAAAGACAAATGTAGCACAAGAGATCTTACACTTAACATGCACACAAACAAGAACAAAAAAGTGCAAATGAATGAAAAAGAATATGAACACTTGTAGACAATTGAACAATTACACTAAACAATCAATGAGCACTTTCTTTTTAACAAATATTTGAAAATTTATTTGAAAAATAAAAGCGAATACAAAACTAGTGAGAAGCACTAATACAACACTGGTAGTGGTGGAAGAGGGGAGAAGACAAGAAAGGGGAGACACTAGAGGCAAGATCAGTGAATCGTGTGCTAGTATGAACAGTTATCAGATGTCCTAGAAGTGGGACTGCCTGAAAGTCAGAACTTCTTATGATACACTTTGACCAAAACAGTCACTCACTGATACGTCATCACCCGAAACCTTCTTCCGGTATTTTCTAGAGCACTCTTGTCAATATACCTCATGAGAACATTCAATGGTGTTGATGGGCTGCCCGAGTGATTGCTAGGCTAGCTACCCCACCATGCCATCTCTTCCATGGGCACTCCCATACCCACCTTCCTGGTGTCTTGACAGAAGGTTCATCATCCAAATAAACCACGAAAATGAAATTAAGACACAAGGTAGGAAATATGGTCCCCAATCCACAGACCTTCTGTGACAGCCTACATAGATTCTGAGGTAACCTGCACTAGTTCTATTACACGCCAGATCAGTTCATATTCTAGGAGAGAATACATACGAACATATTGATTCCCATTATTACATTTGCCATGACTGTTTGTTAGATTCACTGATGAAGTAACTTGGTGACATACAGCAACAAAAATATCGTCACCGCTGTTGTGCTCAAAGAATGCCTTCCAGCTCTGACTCCTGACAAACCAAACAAAATGCCGGCATGACTCACTTAAGTGTTGTGTAAGTGAGAGTGAAAGATGAGCTGGCAATCTGTATGCCTATGGACACAGACTCCCCAACGTCCTGATGCTGAGATGGAGCACCCTAGTATCACCTAACAAAGTACCACCCACAGAGACACACTTGATGTCTACTCCTGCTGAACACAAGAATTCCAGTGTCTTGATGCTGGCATGAACCACTGCTCCTTGTGTAACAAAGTACTACACAAACATGAAGCGGTTGTCACCTATACTAATTAATTTAGGACAAGAAAGGGAAAAGTAAACCCTTTCCAGTTAGCAGGAGTCAAAATCAGCTGCCGAAAACCTAATATTGCCTCCTGGTATGACCAATACCGATCTCTCAAACATACGTCTGTGTTTCATGATTTAGTTTGTGGAATTTAATTTTTGTTACAGCTCTACATGATGGTTGCGTCCGCTCATGCACAATCGACATTTAACTGCACATGTTATCATTTTTGAAAGTCTACACAATCATTGCGACGAAAATTAGGCTTCAATATCAAGGAAATAATTTATTATCTGATCAGTCCAATGATCATGCATCTGGATTACTCATGGATTATCAATACAAGCCCAAATTCAGACTGATACATAATACGAAAGGTATGTGTAAAATAATTGACGGATATATTGGTGAAACACACGATGTGGTAAGTAGCATAAAAATATTTTCCTCTTTAATTTCCACCTGCGCACTAATGTAATTTAACGCTGCATACTAATATATAATCTTGATTACGAATACTTCATATCATAGATAGTTTCATTATATGCGTCTTACAATGTTTAGATAGTAATTTTAGTTCAATATTTATTTTATTTTTAATACAATTTTGATGTACAGAATTCTGGATTTAACCCAGATGAAAATACATAAATGGACAAAATTTCCCAACTGAAAAGGCTTAAAAGACAAAGTTGAGCAACAAAAAAATAACAAATTGAGAAAACAATATGCTAGAAATGTTCCTAGAGAAGAAAAAGTTCTTTAATTTGCTGATGGTGAAATTATGTTATACACAGTCAAACAAAATATAGAACATTCCAGACAAATTCATTCCTGCACTGACACAGTGCTTAAAAAATACTAAGTGCTTTACCTTTAGAACACAGGTGGGCACACAGGTATGAATATATAATCTACTGCCAGAGTCGTAAAAAAAAACATACACCCAAGTCTATTACTGACAGTCACTATCACAGACTCTGGCTGTCATCACGATCTGTGAGTGGCAAACACCAAACAATGTGTTTTCTGCAAGAATGTGTCAAACCCACAGGACATACCCTATACATATTTTGGTTTCAGAACATGTGAAGAATAAAACACAGCCCCACATTCTAGAATAAGAGCTTGTTACATCAAGTCAAACAAAAAGTTACAAAGTCAGTGACAAGCAGAAATATGTACAAGCATTTGCCCCAGTATGTTTTGATAACTAATAGGACAACAATTAGAGAAAGAAGAAAACTGACAAATTTATGGTCTTGATTAAGATGTATATGACATGTGGAAAATTAAAAAGCAAAGAGCAATTAAAAAGCAAAGAGCTAACATTTCTACACAACATGACTGTCATCAAAAGTGTACTTTCTGGTACATGAGACAGACACAACTGTACATGTGTAACTGCTTGTACAAGGAACAGATTTCAACAAAGTTCTGTCTCTAAAACACATACATGTTTGTTAGTGACACAAAGCTGTGGCAGGTTTAGAACCAGCTACATCAATTTATAAACTATCATACACAGGGTACGTACGTACACTGAAGCAGGATCTGTCAAGAGCTAACTATATATGAAATTCTAGGCGCACATACAACTATACGGCAGTTAAGCCTGCAGCTACTGAGCAACTGCTTATCTCCTCACATTATATAGAAATATATGTATGTATATGATTATTGTTACCAGTTCTATATGTAATGTCATAATTTTAGATTCATGTCTACAAACATGGCTAACCAACAAATAGCAATTGAACTCAAATATCCGCTTGTGTGATCATCTTGAAAGTACTTAGTCTTATTTATGAGCACATGTGTACAGAACATTCAGTCCATTTTCTATTCAACTGAAAAATGTCAAATGTACATTTATGGACATGTCATAAAGGTAAGCATGTCTGTCTGTGCTAGAAGCCTAGATCCCTCAACACAGTGGAATGAGAATAAGCACAGGTAATGTCTGGGATGAATGGAAAGGAATGGCTTGCACACTAAATGTGTGTTTACCCAAAGTCAAAGTCAGTGTAGATAAATGTACACCAGGTTTGGTTTTAAAGAGAAATGATAACTTGAATGATGGCCTGTACAATAGATGGCTCAATGGTGGTGTGCTGTAGTTGTTGCATGGGGCTTTCCTCACCCAGTGGCCTGTACAATAGATGGCTCAATGGTGGTGTGCTGTTGTTGCATGGAGCCTTCTCCACCCAGTAGTCTGTAGTTCATCAGTCAGCATGTGTTCTAGAGGAAGGTGTTGACCACATCACTTCACAGACTCTACTCTTTAGGCAGCAGGCAACATGTGATCAATGACAACACAATGACTGGTCCACTGATTTGCTGTAGGTTAGCCCCCTGTAACTTGTGACTAAATGTTTTCTTATGTGACAGGTTACAAAAACTGAACTAACTATCAGAATGCAATAAAAGCACACATTGATATGTTTGATGATGACTCCGCTAAGTCTATCTATGCTAGCTACTGCTGTTTATGTGTTTCTGGGAATGTTTTATTCATTGAATCTTACTGTCCGTGTGTTTCTGGGAATGTTCTCTTCATTGAATCTTATCCAGAGCTACAGATCTTATTATTCTCATTGACAGCCACATAACTAAACAGTGTGAAACTTGACACAACAGGAACATCAGCAAAACCTGCACTAAAACCAAGCTTGTTCTATGTAGTACCAAGAGCGACAGTCACAAACATTCTGTATAAATAAGAGATAGTCAAACTAACTGCATCACAACATTGGTTTATGTAAACTAAATAATCTCACAGCTCTTATCAGCCATCTCATGTATACAAATGTAAAATAATGTGCTAATCACAAGTCAAGTAAAACAAGTCATCCATTCAAACAGACAAGTTCAAGCACATCTGACTGAGGACACAGCAATGATTAGCAGATGAATGATGTGATGATAGAGATGTGTACAACCATTAGCTTGGCCAGTTGATAGACAGAATCCTTAACACCTCTCACTCTTTGCTATGTATTCCCCAGCATACAGACTTGACATACGTGTCAAGTATCAGCACTTGTTATCCCCCCTCCTGCTGTGGTGGGTGTAGGAAATCAGTACCACCAGCCTGCAGCCATCAATGTCACATCAATGTCACAGTGGTTATCCTCAAATGAGGGATGATATTGTGACACAACAAACACATGTCTACTCTGACATACCACCTCAATGATAACAACAACGAACCACTAAGCCATGGAGCGATAACAAAATGATGCTGTACTGAAGCCAAACAAAAACTCATGAGATTCAGCTGAAAGTGAGAGAACTATGAAGACTGAACAAAGCTTGCATTCATGTTTATGAACAATGTTTACATTCATCATAAGATGTCTATCTGGTGGCTGAACCAGCGAGTGTTTACAAGATGCAGTAACTCATACTGTTATTATAAGTCTGTCATTAGTGGTCATACATTAACAAAAACTTAGTTAATCAGTGCAGGCTACTTCTTCTTGAGAGTGAAAAAACTGCGTTTCTTGGGCTCCTCTTTCTCTATCCTGGCTGGCAGTGATCTGACCTTGTAGGCCTGGCTGGCTGCCGCCCCATCTCCACCGGTGGCAGCATTGACGCGGCTGATCCACATTTCTTGCTCCATCTGGAAATGGGACATACATTTATATTAGTTCTGGTATTATTGAAACTATGACAGTTTCATGATGACTGTTTACACAGCAGACCAACTGGAACTGTTCTGGATAACAAACACACGAGAGAGAGAATGAGATAGAAAAAAATATACTGTTGGAGACATATGCAGAGAAAGAGATATGGGGAGAAAGGGGAAGAGAATGGCAGGAGAGAAAGAGGAGCAATAAGCTAAAGACATAAAAATAAAATGAGGGAGAAAAAAGAATTTGGTGTGTGTGTGTATGTGGTGTGTTAAGAAATAAAAGAGAGAGAGAGAGAGAGAGAGAGAGAGAGAGAGAGAGAGCATAGAAGGGAAAGAAACTGTATGAGTGAGTCCATCAATCAACAGTAGTTCCTTTTGAAATACAAATATTCTTAAAATAACGAAATCTGGACTTGGGTAAATTCTGGATGTTTAGACAACACAGTAATGTCAGACAACATCCCAGAATTCAAGATGTACTATCAATAAATATATAAACTGAACAGGTAAACTAACTGAAAGAGAGAGAGAGAAAGAGAGAGAGAGAGAGAGAGAGAAAGAGTGCGAGAGAGAGAATGAGAGTGAGCGATAGAGTGTGTGAGAGGAGAGAATGAGAGCGAGAGAGAGAGAGAGAGAGAGAGAGAAAGAGAGCGAGAGAGAGAATGAGAGTGAGCGATAGAGTGTGTGAGAGGAGAGAATGAGAGCGAGAGAGAGAGAGAGAGAGAGAGAAAGAGAGAGAGAGAATGAGAGCGAGTATGAATGAAATGTTTGAGAGACAAGACAAACCTCATCCTTGGCCTGGAAGAGATACTTGCTGCCGTTGAGCAGCTTGAGCTCAAAGACAAATGGTCGTTTAGTGTAGTCAGCAGCCACCTGGCAGGTGGAGCCAGTTAGATCAAGGGCAGCTTCATGGTGAATTCTGTTATTAGGATCCTGAAGACAGAACACATTATCATGGTTGATTGAATTGATTCAATCCAAGATTGATCATATTGAAATGATTAACAATGATACAAACCCAGACTATGGATTTGCCTAACAGTACATGAGTGACATGATGTCTGAAGATCTGGGACTGACACACTCAAGATGCCAGTTTCATCTGCTACTGATCATAAAAACTTGGTTGCATTCACAAATTGTGATAAAGCTGTTGTCAGTGATGATACCATATTCCTGGGCACATGTGCGGATCAAGGGGACTAAAAAACAGGGCCACTGCCACCTTCCAAGCATATCCCAACAGTGAACTCTGGGGGGTTATTCATGGGACTGGCAACCTTATCATGTAAAATATTTCTACACAAGTCACCATAGTACAAGCACATGAAGTGCTCTAGCATAGACGTCCTGCTAGGGGCCAACTGCTGTGACTGCCCTATGCTTCACATGGATTGTAAATGGGACAAGAAGAAGAATACTTGCTTGAAAGACGCTGCAGGAGTACCAACAATTTTAAACAAAGTGTTTCATCAGCCGATGAGATCAGCCAAAGCACTGCTGTCCATTCATTACAGATACTTTATTTAGGTCACTTAAAGAGCTTCCTGCAGCAATTCATGTTAGAACTGCCACACCCACTATTTGAAACTGACAGCACTGTCAGTGCCCAATGTTCACTAATATCATCCGGACAGACACAATCCTGTAGTGTGATCTACTGACAAGTACTGCACTACAGCAAGGAGGACCCAGGTCCACCTTCTGCAGTACATCTTCGGGTATAAGAACAGCCACTACAATCCGCCACCACAGAATAAATGTTAAAGATTTAAGAACCTCAGCATGAGGAAGATTCATTAACCAACAACAAAAATAGAAAGCTTAAACCATTCAATAGGACAAGAGATTGAATTGACTCAGGAAACAATAGAAAACTTGAGCCATGCAATACAACAAGAAATTGTGTTGACTGACTTAATAATAGAATACATGAACCAATAGGATTGAGTTGGCTGTCTGAGATAATGTTGGTGGGGTTGTGGTGACTGTTACTGACCATCACTCCTGATGGCGTTTTTAAGGACAGCAATAAATGTCTTTGACTTGACCTGTATCCATCCTTCATATGGTGCCCCAGCTCTGATTCACAATTTTCATTTAGGCTTCTACAGTTCTTTGTCAAGTTGTTTAGGTATGCCTCTCTTGTTTGTCTTCCATCTGAGGTTCATACCATGGCAGTTCTGGTGATGGTGGTGTCCTTAGGACACAGCCAACTAAGTTAGGCGCTTGCCGGTTATGATGGAGTGCATATCTTCTTGGCTGTTCCAAACTAGTAGTTCTTGGTTGGAAATGATATTTAGTCAAGGGGACAGCATGGGCTAGTAAAGTGACACAGCTCACAACTTGAAGGTGTTGGGTTCGCTCCCCAATCACAGCACCGGCCATTACTACGGGGAAGCCAACCCTTAGAAAATGCAGGAAGAAGCAGACCCTTACATAAAATTCATGCCGAAGTTGGATGCACTGGGCTGATAGGCGCTAAATAAAAACATAATGCAATGCACACCACCTTGGGGAATAGTAAATAAGGCTAACGCATACAACAAAAATAAAAAAAATCTTCAGTCAGAAAATGATGTGAAAGACGTGTGGAATGAAGAAAATTTTGATGTTTTATTTTCTGCTACTCTCCAAATTGTGCACCATACAGAAAGTGTACAACTCTTGTACATTCTAAGCTATGGTGTTTTTGATGTACTGGCAAGACTCCTAAATATTGTTTAAGCTAGCATAGGCTATTCTGTATTTGTTCATTATGCTTTTGATGTCTTTGCCTGTTCCACTATCTGGTACAAATGTGTCTGTTTTTGCTACATCTTGATTTTCTATTGTAAATTGCTTATATTTAGTGTCACAATACCTGTCTTTTTTATTGTTTAATCCCACTGATTGGCTATATGCGCTCAATCATTCCGTTTTTCTTGAATGTGTTTGTGTATGTATGAAAATAATGCAATGTCATTTGTGTATTCCGGTAAATGTACTTTGTGTTCAACGATCTTCATAAAGTCTCTACCGAAGATAAATTAAATGTTGTGGATTGACAGTAAGACTTACCGTCTTGGCATGTTTCTGGTCTTTGTAGCAAGATAAGGAAGGTCCATGAAGTACCACAAATAATTTGTCCCATGACCTGTTGTACAAGTCAAATGGAAGATTATCCTCAGCAAGGTTCAACAGTAAGATGTACATATTACAATGGTCTGCTCTAACCTTTTCCATTCTTTTTTGGGAGTTTTTAAGGGTAATGAAAAACATATTTAGGCAGTAGCTACAGTGAAAATCAATAACAGTAAAGACACGTACAATAGCTAGCAAACACATGATGATTGTGAGTGAATCCCTAGTTGATTGTTGCCATGCAAACACAGGATGATTTTGAGTGAATCCCTAGTTGATTGTTGCCATGCAAACACAGGATGATTTTGAGTGAATCCCTAGTTGATGGTTGCCATGGAAACACATGATGATTGTGAGTGAATCCCAAGTTGATGGTTGCCATGGAAACACATGTATAAACAATTACCTATTGCCAGCTTTCTTTTCTCCCACTTCCAATTCCCGTTTCCTGGACAACACACCCTCCTCATGGACTGCCTCAGATGGTGCAGATGCTTCTGTGAGGAGTATTTTGAAGAATCATTTTAGAATGCATCAAGTGATTTTGAGTCTCATGTAGATATTGTACCGAAGAAATGGTTTAGCATGTCTGTTCAGGTGAATATATTATACTGAAAATATGGTAGAAGCTTTTACATGACGCTATTCATGTGTAGATATTATACTGAACTAGCCGTGGTACTCAGCGTAGTAAAACAGTTATGCAAGTATTCTATTTTTTAGCATGCCCATCCCCCACTAGACTCCAGTTACACCCCCCCCAAAATGAATTAAGCAAGCCTACAAGAACCCAATTCTCATTTTGAATGCAACAAGTGCACATTTCTTCAGAATTAATTTGATCTTCCTGTTATTGAAAAAAACAATCATCCTTTTAATGTACATTAGTTGTATCAGCTGTGGTACCCCATGACACAAATTTGTAGAGAGATGACTGTTGTGCATGCGACATGCCACAACAGATCTCTATATGGTCATGGGGTACACATTTCTATTTCTTTGTCAACGATTAGAAAAATCATACAGAATTTTCCTGTGTATCTTCTTGGTTCTAACGTGGACTAGAACCTACAAGAAACCAAAAGGAATCCCTATGCCAAATGTAATGCTATTAGAACATTAGATGCAGTTGTGCATGAGGAACATACTTTTTTTTTGCAGACACAAGCTGACTTATAGATAAAGATAAATGGTACAGTTTTTATATGACACTGTTCAGGTGAAAATATTATCTTGAATAAATGGTATAGGTTGTATATGATTGTTCCGGTGAAGATATTTTACTGAAGAAATGGCATAGCTTGTACATAACTCTTGACTGATCAGATGATAGTATACTAAAGAAATAACTTAGTTTCACGTAATTCTTCAGATGAATATAAAAGCCATTCTTGAAGAAATGAGAAAATGACAGGGTAAAAGCTCACACCTTCAACAGCATGGTTATTCCAGCAATGGTACATGACTACAAGGTATGGAACCTACAAAATGCAGATACAGATACTGTACTGTTAAGCAAATGCAGATACAGATACTGTACCGTTAAGCAAATGCAGATGGCGGAGCATGTGATGCATATGCCTGACACAGATGGACATGAAAAGTGATGCCATATGTCCTACAACTTTAAACACACACGCAGACATCCACCAAATGAGATGGAGAGATGGCCTGGAGTAAATCGCCTCGTCCACCATGGTGTTCCAAGGTTAAAGACCACATTGAGCTACCTGGCAACAGGTACTTCATATGCCTGTTTGAATACCAGGATGACTGATTTCAGATGATAAAACCTTTAAATATTTGTACATTCCCATTAGCAGTGAGTTCAAAGTAGTGTCCAGGGAGGAGAAAATAGTGTGTGCAATGTTATTAAAGGCGCCTCAAGAGGATTGTGTATGTACCTTATCAAGTAAAACAAATTGCTACAGATAGCAGCACTTGTAAAAGTGCACATAAAACTTTGACTAAGTGGATCAACCAGCTACAGTGGTGGCCCATGTGGATCAAACCAGAGACAGGAAGAGGAAGTAGTTTTCTGTACAGCTACATCAGTTATTAATAGTTTACTAAACGCACTCAATAACATACCTACTTTAAGATGGGCTATTTAAACATGATACACTGTAAAGTTTGCCTTCTTTTCAGGCAGAATGTGATAAAAAAATGAAACATTGAATGGTTAGTTTTCAGAACCATCTGATGTGCTTAACATCTAAACACGTTTCATAGTTGGATAATTCTGATCACTTTTTATTTGTCACATAACAAGGAATAACTCTTCACAAAAAAAACACTACAATCTAGAAAAACATAATTAAGGAGTAAAGAAATGTATACAGATAGTTACTAATGACAGTCAGTGGTAGTCAAGGAAATAAACAAATATTTTCCCAAATGATCTTATTGGTTAGATAACAAAAATATGAAAGTATTTTAATAATTATAAAAACCATTTGAAGACAATGAATACACACAAGTCTAAACTAAGTCCACACAGAAATAAACAAAGAAATGAAGAAAACACAAAGATATTTGTAATGTTAACAGGAATAGGTACTAAAGCTCTTGTTACAAGGTCCCCATTCTGCAACCTATATTACCACCCAGTCTGGACTTAAAGCCATTAAAATAACCAAGAGACCAACCAGACATCCCAAAACTGGGTAACTCTTGACCTCGAGGCAATGTCAGTGGAGATGATGTTGGGGTAGGTTTCTTCCCCTTGTCTCTGCTGCTGAACAGTTTAGCAAACGGGGATTTAGATCGAGGTGGCTTCTGAACAGTTTCCTCGGGCTCCGGGCTCAATTCATCCATTTCTTCTCTCCTCTTCCTGCTGCCTGATCAAAATCAAGTTTGGTCAACATATTTAGCTTCATTATGTTCTCCTTGAGAGCACCAAATAAATGCTAGCATCCATCCAAGCCCAGGTGCCAAGGTTAGGTTATTCAAGCCAAAAAAGAAAGGTGTTGATTGCACTTTATGCAGGTGTTACTCCTTTGATAAACCCAAAACGCCAGTGAAAATATTTGGATACAAATGATAAATGCAGGTATACAAAATGTGCAGAAATGCTAGCTAAAATGTGCTGAAATCAAAAAATAAAAGGTACAGCTATACAGTCAGTTAGAGCAATGTCACTAATCAGGCAAACAACTCTACCAGAACACTCAACTGATATCCTCCCTTTTTCTGGCACCTAGGAACATGAGTTTCTCATTCTTCTATTTCATGTTTTATATTTGGGGTACTTTTACTAGAACTTTCTTTTTAAATACATGGTTACTCTACAATGGGTTGACTTTAGACCTGCATTAATGATGATGTACATTTGTCTGCTTTGTTGTAAGTGACTGGCAGTGTCGAAGATTGCCATCTTTTATCTATTTTTTCAAGTTTTGCCTGCTGTCACAATGTAATACAAAAAATGCCCCTTTCTATAACACATATTCATCAAATGCGCACTGCATCTTTCTGATGTGTATAAGCTACCCTCAGTATGTCCAACTAGCTACATCTGTGTGCACTACCTCGAGGTGCTGAGACGACTTGCGTGTCTTGGTGATCATGGAAGCTACCTATACGGGAGCCTTGTGCTGCTGACAGGCTCAACTATGACACAACTTCCTGTTCAGGATGAACGCCAAGAAGAATAGTCCAGAAAAGCAAATTGTCAGACCTATTTACAACTCAAACGAGGGTCAAGTAGGGATGTCTTTCTTAAGGTCATCGACTGGGTGATGCGGCAAACAATGGAGAGTAGTAATACGAGAATACAAAAGACATTTGATAATCACCTTGAAGACCTCCATTTTTCATTCAATATATCTCCTTCATAGGGCTCTCAGTCTCTATATAAAATAAGACTGTTTAACATGAAGTCAGTCCTGCTATATGGCACACTTCAGGTTGCAGACCTACATGAACAGATGTCTCTGTTGCATACTTCACATTATACTGCAGGAGATAATGGCAAACATGGATCTGTGGGAAAGACAAGGACCACAACCAACAGCAGGACAGTGGGAGAGAAAGTTCAGATGAATAGGGTACACCTTCAGAAGAAAACCAGACGGTACAACCAGACATGTGCTGGAGTGGAACCCCCAGCGGAAGAAATGACTGGGGAGGTTGAGAAATAGCTAGTGAAGAACAGTGAAAGAGGAAGTGAGGTCAGTTGTTCTCATGGGCAGAACTAAAATAACACAAAATAGGAACAGATGCAGAGCATTTGCTGCAGCTCTATCTTCTAAGGGAAACCAGATGCATAAATGGTGGTAATGATTAACAATGATTGTCCAGTCAATCTTTACATTCCTCTATAAAACCACATCTCATGATGACATATGTTTTCTTGATCATAAGCTGCATTTCTTATCTGATACTATTAGAGAGTCAGAATTGTCTTCATTTCATCCACCTTTTGTCCCCATAGGTCACTACTGCAGCTGATTCTTTTACCTGCCGAGCTTTCAAAGTGGTTGATAATAACAGCAATGTTCTTTGATAAAGTTGCCAGCCCCAAGCACAGATCTTTTAGTTGCCTTTTATAACAAACTTGGAAGGTGACAGTGTTCATCCTATGTTCAAGTGTAAAGTTGCCAGCCACAAGCACAGCCCTTTTAGCTTCACGAAGGAAACTGCATTTCAGGTCTTCACCGATCCCCCACATGTTTTCGAGCATGCTCACTTCCCCAGGCCAGACTGCCTCTCTTTGATCTGCGTAGGTAGGGCAGTCCTGCAGGATATGGTCTGGTGTTTGCTTGGGTGCTCCGTAATCACACTTGGCAGTATCTCTGAAACTCATTCTGTGGAGATGGGCCTCGAGTCTACAATGTCTAAAGATCTTTGTCTGCCCATCTCTGCCAAGTTTGTCTATGATGTCATTTTCTGGCTTGTATTCTTTGTGCTAGTCTCTCCATTCTGTCCTCATGGATTGTTTGATGAGTGTCTTTGCTTCTTTATAGCTCTGTGGATGGGGAATCTGCTTGTCACCACTTCCGGATTTTGCGAGCCCATCTGCTGTCTCGTTTCCAGGAATCCTACAGTGGGCCGGAATCCATTGTAGGGCTAAATCTGTTTTTTTGAGACATCAATCCTATGTTGTATTTTATTTCATGTGAGAGTATCTTGTTTGTGGCTTGAGATGGCTTGGAGTACACTCCTGGAGTCTGTTAAAATGACTGTTTTCCTTATATTTATGTTTTGGCTGATAAGAATCTGAGTTGCTACATGAACAGCTCTAGCTTCAGCTCTGAAATTGGTACAAGGCTCTCCTGCTGGTATGGAGTGATCTTCTATGTCGCCATTGGAGTGTTTAATGTAGATTCCACTGCTTCCCCTTTTACCGCTCACTGAGGCAGATGTGTATACTTGTTTCCAGGAGTTGCTAGGGTACTGTCTCTTGAGCTCCTGTAGAACGTGCATTTTTTGCTCTGTTGCCGACTGCTCACTTTTCTTCTTTAACCCTGGAACCTCCAAGATTATTTTGAATCGGTCCTGGCTCCGTGTCCAGAGTTCTGGAATGCCCTTTTAGCCGTCTTTATGACAACCTTGGAAGGTGACAGTGTTCATCCTATGTTCAAGTGTTCCATTCACTTTGATGGGTAATGTATTTATTTCTGGCTCTAATTAGCATCAATATTACAAGCGTGGGCATGCAAATATTAAAATACATGAAACCTGCAGGAAAGCATACAGCAAGATATATTCAACAGTGATATCTATATTTTGTCAAGCACAAGTGTGGACCCCCAGCAGCAACTACTGATTTCCAAGCATGTCATAATAGATGAATAAATAACAATGTGTGTGTGTGTGTGTGTGCATGCAGCTCGCAACATCATCATGTCAAACAGATTATTACAGGAACCACTCTTGCAAAAGTGCACAAAGTGCTTTAGTCCAGACTTCCTGTAAGGAGCCAGCTGCAGTGGTGACTTTGTATGGAGCAATAATAGGACAAGAAGAGGAAACATGAAAAGGTCAGTCAAATGTTCAAGAAACAGCATGTTTTTGTTAGCAAACAGAGAAAGCTAAATACAAAAACAACTAACTGAAGTCAACTTTCAAGAATATAGAAATACCAATTTGCCACCAACCAAGTGGAGAGAATCTACCAGAATGTCACACAGTAATGAGACACATATGAAGACCAGCAAACAAAGAGAGTTGATGAGGTAGGTTTGCAAGCCCAGTCAAGTTCACCTAGCAGCTATATATGTCAGTTGAAAATAAGCAATATAATGGTATGTACAAAAGATGAACCTATGGCATAGCAGAACATCAGATGAACCTCATCAAAAAGAACATCAGGTCAGGTCAGGTCATCCCGTAACCGGTGAGGTCATTGGGGCACACATGAAGACATCCTCACAACCCCACGCCACCCTTCTCTGTCAGCTGCCGCTGCCTGTGCCTCTTTTGGTCAGAGATTGGTCCATTCTTTTATGTTGTCCTCCCACCTTTTTGGCCGACCTCTTCGTCGTCTGCCTTGCACCTTTCCGTGCAGGATCATATTTGCAAGACCATTTGATCTCGATATGTGACAGTAGCAAGCAAGTTTCCTTCTTTTGACAGTTGCCAAGAGGTCTTCAAAAGAACATCAGATACAACGAATTCATTTTCTGGAACCCTTGGTTGGTCATTGACTAAGGAGTCAGTGAACATTACAGATGACAGTGCCTCTCATGGCAGTTAACCAGTGAACATTACAGATGACAGTGCCTCTCATGGCAGTTAACCAAACTCCTGACACTCTGCTCTGTCTACGACCATCATTTGTACGGTTACAAATGGTTCTCCAACAAGATGTTTTAGGTATGCCTCTCTTTCACCTTCCCTCTGGATTCCACTGTATGGTGGTCATACCAGAATCTGCGACCACAGATGCAGCATAGTGAATGCAGTCAGTGACTCAACATCAGGATCACCAAACCAGAGCTGGGCAAGACCCTATTCCGTCTCTTGGTGGCCCTGGAAATAGACTGCACTAGTGTAGTCTGACTAAAAGAATAGGGATTGCAGTGGGAAGCCAAAACTGTTGTGTGTCAGGCCGAAAGGTGCAGATATTCAAGCCTCGTAAATTTCAAGATGTCACAACGTCCTATTCGGTGATGAACGCAGAAGAAAACAACACCAGGATCTACCCTGAGGGCAGGGGACAAAGAATAATATCTGGTTTGGCAAAATTTACTGATCCGACATGTTACTCAGGGTCAGGGAAAATATACTGGCCAAGGCCCTCACCTCAGCTTCCTAGTAGCCCTGCCTGGAAACGGGCCGTTTTCATGGCAGCCTGGCTAACGGGGTGAGAGATCGATGTGATCCCCGCAGTAGTGAGCGACACACAGATGAAGTCAAGTATAACACAACCGCTTGGAGGACCCCAGTCCAACTTCATCAGCATGCTCAGGATGTGAGGAAAGCTACTTCAACCCGTCACTTAACGTCCTTTTCAGGGCACACAAAAGAGTAATCCTACTCATTGTGGGCATGCGAAACAATAGCAGCCCTGAGAGCATGACCTATCTAGTCCCAATGTTCAACGGTTACAATGGTGAGTATTTCTGACTATTTTCATGTCCTGTAATAATTTCTCATGATACAGAGACCTTTGACTGAATGACCAGAACAGATATATGGGGGAATGAAGGGAGAGATAGAAGAAGATGTAACACAAAAACTGAACTGTTTCACATGCTGAGGTTAAACAAAAAGTAATACTAGTAATAAAGCTGCTACAAGTAAGCATGAATGTGTTAGGAATAAAGCAAGCAAAAATGTAACTGCTGCAGTCAACTACAAAGTGATGTCAAATCTGCGTGCTCAGATGGAAGCCACATAATTCTCAAATTAAATAGTTCAATAGATACATCAAAATGACTAACCCTAGAAGTCATTTTTTATTTTTTTTGCGTTTGTCTTATTTCTCTATTCCACAAGGCAGTGTGCGTTGCATTATGTTTTCATTTTGCGCCTGTTGGCCCAGTGCATCCGACTTTGACATACATGCATTTTATGTAAGGGTCTGCTTCCTCCTGCATTTTCTAAGGGTATGCTTTCCGGGGTAATGGCCGTACTGAGATGGGGAGCGAACCCAGCACCTTTAGATTGTGAGCCGAGTCACTTAACCACTAACCCCCGCCGTCCCCACTGAAGTCATATTAAAAACATCAAATGATTTGCTGGAATGCACTCATGAAGTCTTCTTCTTAGACTAAACAGGTCCTTGAAGCTTCTAAAGCAACAACTTTCATACCCAATAGAACCACAATCACAAATGAGTTTTACTTTTGGTGATTCAGAAAGCCAAAGTGGCATTAAATAATACAAATATGATATTTAAAGCTAGAGTAAAGACTAGTTATATGACTAGATTCTCAGTCAGATTATATGACTAGATTCTCAGTCAGATTATATGACTAGATTCTCAGTCAGATTATATGACTAGATTCTCAGTCAGATTATATGACTAGATTCTCAGTCAGATTATATGACTAGATTCTCAGTCAGATTATATGACTAGATTCTCAGTCAGATTATATGACTAGATTCTCAGTCAGATTATATGACTAGATTCTCAGTCAAAGCACCAACATTTAACTGTCATTTGATCCATTCATATGTTTGTTGGGGCAAATGTTAGGTTTGAACATCTGATGTTAATAAGACTTGGAGGAGGAAATAGACATTTGGCATGCATACTGATATGTCGCTAAACACTGTATATATTTGATACAATTCTGCCGCAGTTGTCTTATCAGATACAGCTCACCGAAGAGGGTGACAGTGACAGTAGATATTCTTTTCTTCTATTTTTAAATTCCCATATTAAATACGCATGTGTTTGTTCTATAACTAGCATTAAACGCATGGCCATCATTTCTTCTTTGCCAAATGTTACTAGTTACTAACGGATAGAATGAACCCACAAATTGGGTAACTACATAATATAGTTGTAGATGACAAATGGTCACTAGGATTAATATCATGTGAAGTTAAGCAATAGATGTTACAAGCAGCAAACACTATTAGTCATACATTTATTTCATCCATCTCCAGTTCAAAGATATAAATGCTGTTAAGTATGAAACAATGGGCCACTTTCAACTAGTACCAGGCACATCGTGTAGAAACATGCGCATCGTGTATTCTCATGTACATCATATAGAAACATGTACATCGTGTAAAACCATGCTCATCGTATAGAAACATTTACATCATGTAAAAACATGCACATCGTGAGAAAACATGTACATCGTGTAAAAACATGTACATCGTACAAAAACATGCACATCGTGTAGAAACATGTACATCGTGTAAAAACATGTACATCGTACAAAAACATGCACATCGTGTAGAAACATGTACATTGTGTAGAAACATGTACATTGTGTAAAAACATGTATATCGTGTAAAAACATGCACATCGTGTAGAAACATGCACATTGTGTAAAAACATGTACATCATGTGAAAACATGTACATCGTGCACATCATATAGAAGCATGCACATCATATAGAAGCATGCACATCATGTAAAAACCTGCACATCGTGTAGAAACATGCGCACACACTCACAGACAAATGAATACATACAGGCTCTCTTTCTCGATTATAATACAAAATAGATCATACGGAAAAGGTGTTACAAATACTATTCTATGACTACTAGCATCTTTAAAAGGTGGCTTTCTATTGTTTAATTGAATGGAAATCTCTTCTTTAACTGAATGGAAATCTATCATTTAAATGAATGAAAATCTCTTGCTTAATTGAATGAAAATCTCGTCTAAATGAATTAAAATCTCATCTAAATGAATGAAAATATCTGGTTTCATTGGAAGGAAATCTCATCTAAATGATTGAAATCGCTTGTTTAAATGAATGGACAATTCTAGTTTAAATGGATTGAAATCTTTTGTTTAAATGAATGGACAATTCTAGTTTAAATGGATTGAAATCTTTTGTTTAAATGGATGAACAATTCTAGTTCAAATGAATTGAAATTTCTTGTTTATATGGATGATTATTCTAGTTTAATTTAATTGAGATTTCATTTAGATGGATAGACAATTCTTGTTTAAATGGATAGAAATCCCTTTTTCAAATGGATGAAGTATTCTCGTTTGAATATATCAAAATCTCTTGTTTAAATGGAATTAAATTTATTGTTTAAATGTATTGAATATCTTGTTTAAATGGATAGACAATTGTAGTTTAAATGAATTAAAATTTCTTGTTTAAATCTCTTGTTTAAACGGATGAAAATCTCTTGAAAATGTTAAAATCTTTTGCTAAAAAAACCGTGTACTTGTTCAGAAAGATGAAATATATTGATTTAAAATATGGAAATATCTTGTTTAAAAGGGCTGAAATCTCTTGCACAAAAGATGGAAATATCTAGGTTTTTTTTTTAAAGGTGACAATTTATTTGTATTTTGAAAGGTTGAAATGTATTTCTTTAAAAATTGAACAAATCTTGTTCAGGGTGAAATGACCTTTTTTAGATGATCTCTTGTTTGGAATTATGTCAATTATCTTGAGTGATTAGTATTAAATACAAAAATATACAAATGTATTTATAATCCTTGCCTGAGATTCTCAGGGCTAATGATAATTTAAGTATTATGCCGAGACATAAAGTGAAATATGACATCTTGTTACAGATTACGAGAGTATACAGAAAGAAAAACTGACTGATACACCAGAACCTACTTCCTCTTGAAGACTTCTGTGGAGGAGTAGCAGATGGAGTGGGCTGCCAGCGCTCGCTCTCACGAGGGGAGCTCCCATCGATGCGAGCGTGAGAGCGGCGATGGGCTGTATCATCTCCCCCTGCACCAGCATCTGCTGACTGTTGTATCCGACGCTCTGAAGCATGCACAAATTTACTGAACAAGCATGCAACATTCACTAGACAGAGGGTTACATACATGGGGAAAGATGACCCCCTAAATTCTAACATTCACATTTTCTATTAGAAAATGGCTCAGATCAGGTGTTTCACTCAAAGACTGTGAAGGCTGTATGAATGAATGTTAATGAGCCAAGGTCTGAATGAGGGAATGTTAATGAACAAAGGTATGTATAGAGGAAATTTAACGAACAAAGGTATGTATAAAGGACAGTTAATGAACTAATATCTGAAAGAAAGAGTGTTAATGAACCAAGGATTGTATGAAGGAATATTAACGAACCAAGGTATGTGTGAAGGAATGTTAATGAACCAAGGTAGGTATGAAGGAATGTTAATGAACTAAGGTATGTATGAAGAAAAGTTAATGAACTACGGTATGTATGATGGAAAAATAATGAACCAAGGTATGTATGAAGGAATGTAAGTGAACTAAGGTATGTATAAAGGAATGTTAATGAACAAAGGTATGTATGATGGAAAGTTAATGAACCAAGGTCTGAATTATGAAAAATGAATGAACTTATTATGAATTAATTAATGCTGAAGGTGGTGGTGGATACATTGACCCTCATAGATACTAGAGAACAACAATCTGTCACACTGCAGCATGCAATGACCTCATAGTCTGTCAGTACGCACTGATTAATTCTCCAGATATCTTGTTTAACTGGCTTCAAACCTACACCTGCTAAACCTAACCTCACAATGCTCCTGCCCTGACTATGATGCTGCAGTATAACCTAAAATGTGACCATACGTGATGAGCTGCACCATATTATGTAATGCTCAAGAGTAGAGGAAACCCTGGTATCACATGAACGCTCTATAGGTATTTCAGTAACTGTTACACTATTGAAACTTAGTGTTTGTAAGGTTCAGTTGAGAGCAGATGAGCAGTGCCAATGTGTTATTAGGGTCTGCAGGGAAAGCCAGAAATAGTTGGTACTGTAAGCTGGCAGGCATGTTGTGAGAGGTGATTAAAGAGGGTTGGACATGGAGATGGCTACGCTATTCTGTAGAAACTATAAACCACAAGAAAAGACAAAAAGACTCCTACACGCCAGGGTAGGAGAAGAGAGACTAAATAGTAGGAAATTGACAGTAAAGTTCTGACTATTCCATTGTCTCAAAGAGTTGAATCATTCTAAAAGAAGTTAAAGACATCAAAGCATGCTGCCTTTACAGCTACTGGTAGAAAAGATCAATATGAAATCAGCATTTTGTGGTGATTGAGTTGCGCCACATCACATATGTTCAAACTATTTTACTATCAGAACACATGCTTGTACTTCTATGACTCAAACATGGAGGTTAAATAACAAGGCAGCTAGTAAAACAATCAACTGACAACATCAACAAGTCAGGAACATTTTGTTATTAAACACATGGTTAGCAATGCTAGACAGAAATGTTAGGGTTAGTGAAATGGAAACAACTAAAACATTCATGCAGATCCCAAAAATTGGATCATATTCTCAACCCTTTACTCTCAGACAATGACTGACACACACAACATACAGAACCCCAAAACTGGATCATATTCTCAATCTTTCACTCTCAGATAGACAATGACGGACACACACACAACATACAGAACCCAAAAACTGGATCATGTTCTTAACCCTTTACTCTCAAACAGACAATGACGACCATACAAAACTAAACTTTTGCCATGCATTGAAGCTTACTGGTGACATGAAATGTCACAGAATGTTAAGAGAAATTCTCAATGACTTTAAGCAAAGTTTGCTTACCCTCTAGTTCCACATCAACTCTCTCATCAGTACTGATGGACAGGCCTGTTGTGTCTTCTGTGGTGTCTGGAGCTGACTGACTGAGGGGAGCAGCCTGGGACTGCACTGGTTGTTCAGGTTCTACAACTGGTTCTGGTCTGAAATGGGCACAAGCAAAAGTAGTGCCACAGTAGACACATGTTTGGGAATGAAGTGAAAGAGATCACAGTACAAAGTTAACACTTTTGTTAGTCCATGTGACTAATTCCCTTCTTTGCTGGCTCCTCTTCCCTAACTGTAAATCATGTACTTATTTGTAGCTGGGTAGACTACTTAATTTTATCCTGTTTGGATATTGAGGCCTTTTAATAGGGAGGAAAAATTTGGGCCAGTGCACCTACACATGTGATATACAAGAGAAATCAAGAGATTTGTGCATGGAGTTAGCAACCTCAACATGCAAAAACACATTTCTACATAATGAAACCACACCACTTCAAGAGCAAACAAAGTGGTGTTGTCACAGACTTCCTGTAAAGAGACATCACAGTGGTGGTCCTATGATTTGTATAGATCAGAACAGAGAAATTGGTGACTGAAGTTTGCCATGATTGGTACATGCTCTGACACACACATGTTTGAACTACTTCCCCAATACCGACTTATTTAATCATGATTTGGGAAGCACAGTAATTCTGGGTGTTGATCAGGTTTTACAAATACAAAATTGAATGTTTGTGTAAGAAGGAAAAATAAAATGGATCAATTTATGAAAATAAATGTTTACATAAGTAACATGTACATTTAGTTGCTCAATTCTTCCCAGAAATGTTTGTTAGGGTGGACAAGTTTTGACTAGTGAAATTATGAAAATGTGCCAATTACAAGTACTAACTCTGGCATTTAAGCTTTTCAAATCCCCAGTACAGAATTCCAGCAGCAGTAGGAACACAATCAATTCTGCTATGTGTATAAGATACCACTTTTTGACAGCAATAGACATTCTGTTTTAAGTGTGACAGCAACCTACATGTTTCAGCTCATCATGAATGTGCACCAAATATTTCTCAAGTCATCAACTACAATTCTTGCATGTAGAAAGGTTAACATCTTACTTTTGGGGGCAGCTGAAGCACATGGTCATGTAAATCTAACAACTAACTTTGAAAATGAAGAAGTTAGGAAAACTTGCCTGGGTATACAGATGGTAGGAACTCTTCAGTGTAAAAGTAATGATGCCACAATCACTTACATGGGTGCTGGAGGTGGTAGGAACTCTTCAATGTTAAAGTAATGATGCCACAATCACTTACATGGGTGCAGGAGATGGTAAGTTAAGTAAGAACTCTTCAATGTTAAAGTAATGATGCCACAATCACTTACATGGGTGCTGGAGGTGGTAGGAACTCTTGAATATAGCGATGCCTCCTTTCATCCTTATTTTTTCTGATCTCCTCTTCGTGACTCCTGCCATATTCTTCTGCTCGTTTCTTTTCTCTGTCTTTAATTTCAAACTGAAAGGTGTATCATAAAACCTGAAATTATTATACAATCTAACCTGGAATATAATTTTAAAGGCATTCAGGACAAAGATATAACAATTCAAACCTGTGACAGCACTATCAATCCTTCTCTTTCTAACTATTTTTCTTACTCTTACACTCACACTTACTCTGTGACGTATAGTGATCTACCTTCTACCTTACTTTTCCCAGTACAACATCAACATAAGACATGTGAATATTAAAACACATTATTCATTCCATTAGACGAGAGTGCAATACCTTCAGGCACATAGTGGATGTCTCTATGCAACCTCTGCTTGAACTATCTCTTGCTTCTGGTTTTAATGGGCCCTTAGGCGCCTCCCTAAACAACATGGCAGCTGATCAAGAGGTACTCTATCCCCACCCAGTTGCCTAGCGAGCCACTCGAATCACTATTGTGCCTGTACCACTTGCCAATCTGACAATCTCCTCCCACTGAAACATATTCACTAAACTGACTTTCTTGTCACCCCTGACAGGCTCCTCCCACTGAAACATATTCACTTAACTGACTTTCTTGTCACCCCTATCAATCTGACAGGCTCCTCCCACTGAAACATATTCACTTAACTGACTTTCTTGTCCCCCATATCAATCTCCTCCCACTGAAACATATTCACTTAACTGACTTTCTTGTCACCCCTGTCAATTTTACAGTGACAGTTTTGTCATCAAATTTTGTGTCGCACAGTAACTTTAACCCATTTTCTGTGACTAGTTAATACAGCAAATGGGCTGGTCTAGTACCTGACCATTCTTGACAAGTCTCCAACTTACCACAGTAAAAATTTATCTCCCCTGCTGTGTTACTTAACTTAACATCTTTATACTGGTTTAGAAGACCCTGCAGAGTCTGTATACAACCAGTTACATTTACATCCCCTTGCTCTAAAATCTATGCGCATCCAGTTTATTCTTAAATGCATTAACTGTCCCTGCCTCCACTACCTCCCCTGGCAATGCATTCCAAGCAGACACCACTCTCTGACTAAAAAAAATATTTCCTAATATCTAACCTGGACCTCTCGTTACAAAACCAGGATTTGCCAATGAAGGCACGATGTGTGTGACCTTTGTTTGAACTGCTCCCACCTGAGTTGAAATACCCTATTAGTTCTCACTAATTTCGGCTCTCCGAGAATAAGTTGCTAGCCACATGTCCTATACTCCCATGTCTTTTCATATAGTGTTCCTGACACCTGAAACTCTGTTACACAGTACATGTGATGTAATGGAGAGAAAAGTGTATATCTAGATAAAAAGTGAAGAGAAACAATGAATAGATATGTTTTACATACCGTGGTTGGCTTTTCTAATGCAGCAAATCTCTCCTCTTGTGTTGCAGCAGACTTTTCAAATGCCTCATGTTTCTTCAATAAGTTTTCTACAGCGTCTAGTGTGTCCTGGTATGGGATATACAAGAATATTAAGCGTGAAGCGTTGGACAATTGCACATGATAAGTTAACAAGACTCTACAATTTTATAGACTATATAATATATTCTGTCAACAAATAAATATCACCAAAATCTGAGTATTGTCATCCATGATAGGATCTGATGTATATTTGTTGTGTTTTTATTCATTTGTGTATCAATAAATTTCTCAGTAACGGGGGTGGGAAGGTGGTGTGGCGTGTGTGTTTTTGTTTTGTCAAAGATGCAGCAGTGAATAAGCTGACATCAGCCCCTGTGTACTCACTGCTGACTGCTTGCATCAGGGCCAGCAACCTATAGCTGACCAAGACTCTATTCCACCTGCAAATGACGGTCCTGGAAACAGAAGCCATGCAGCCTGGCTAAGAGAATAGGGGTAAAGGAAGGAAGGTGAACCCAGGCCCTAAACTGCAGTGCTGGAGCAGGATGTGTCAGGCCAAAAGATGCAAATATCACAGCCTCGCTGTAAACTATGTCACGAACATCCTTTACAGGACTCATGCAGGAGAAAAATCATGCTAATTGATTTTCTTATGGTCTTGCCAGTGTTTACGTTTCTCTGGTTATTTAATTGAATTTGATATAACACTTGCAATCTGAGTGTGAATTGAGAGCATTTTGAAATAATAAATAATCAACATGGGCATCATGCTGTAATACTGAATTTCTGTTGAGAGGGTAGTGTACAAAGTTCTACAGACAATCAATAACCAGGCCCATGTTGGCTCTATGCTACAATACTGAATAAGAGTTGAGAGGGCAGTGTGCAAAGTTCTTCATTTCTTCTTCTTTGCGTTCGGTTTCATATGCTCGTTTTATGCCACCAGATGGACTGCCTCCTTGAAGTGACACATCAGTCGCAGGTCCTCAACGGTTCCCCACAGATTGTCTTGTATGTTTCTCTCCTCGAGCCAGGTCTTCTCGCGGTAGTCTTGGTGCAATGGACATGTTTGCAGGATGTGTTCTGGAGTCTGGGGTCCTCTCTAACATGTGCATTGTGCAGTCTGTGTTGCTTTCATTTTATGCATGTGTGCATTTAGTCTGCAATGACCTGTTCTGAGGCAAAAAATTATGGTATACTGTTTCCTATTCAGTCTATTGATTGGGTCCTGTGGGTATTTACTGTTTGTTCTCTCTATCCACTGTTGTTTATATTTTTTTTTAATGTTTGCCTTGACTTCTGGCAGTGACATTGGGTGGGTGAATTGTTCTCTTTGTCTTCCCTCCCTGGCTAACCTGTCCGCCCATTCATTCCCAGGTATGCCGCAGTGAGCTGGAATCCACTGGAGGGTGATTTTATTGTGGTCTGAGAGTTTGTTTAGCTGGCATATCAGTTTCCTTTCCATACTATTTCGTGGTTCTCTTTGTGTGGCCTGCAAAATTTGCATGCAGTCGCACAAAAACACTATTCTGTTATCCTTTAACCCCTTTTCATCCAACAGTTTGACTGCTTCAATTATTGCCCGTTGCTCTGTTCTTAGATTTGTTGAGGGCTCGCCGGCAGCACTTGCTTTTCTTATAATAGTCCCATCCTGTAGAAATATGACGAGTCCCGCCCCTCCTTTCCTCAATGCTTCCTCTGATGATCCATCTATGTAGACGTGCGCCCACATGGGTTGAGGATAGGCGTCTCCAATATGCTTTATGGTTTTTTCTCTCTAAATGGATGGTCTGATTCTTCCACCTTTCTATCGATACCTGGTATTTTCGCTTCCACCATGAAGTTGGGCTGTTGGTCTGTATTTTCATATACTTGTATCATTTCCCATGTCGTTGGACATTTTGATATGATGTCACTGTTCCTGGCTGTAAGGGCTTTTGATAGACGATTGAAGCTTGTTCTTTTTATGTGGTTTTTTGTTAATTCATTGACTTTTCCCTGCATTGGATGTTTATTCATACACTTGTATTTTTCTGTCAGGTTTAGTATTTTTCCTTCTCTGCGCTCACCGAGGCTCTGGAGGCCTGCTACTTCAAGTTCTCTAATTGGGGTGCTTCGTAGACCTCCGGTAATAATTCTGAGTCCGGTATTCTGTGCCTTGTCAAGTTTCTGTAGGTTGGTCTTTGGCGCTGTTGCATAGGCACCTATGCCATATCCCAGTGTTGGCCGTACGTATCCAGTTCTTCATTTAGAGACAATCAATAACCAGGCCCATGTTGGCTCTATGCTACAATACTGAATCAGAGTTGCGAGGGCAGTGTGCAAAGTTCTTCATTTACAGACAATCAATAACCAGGCCTTTGTTGATTCTATAGTACAATACTGAATAGTACCTATACTACACACATTCAAAAAGGCAGCCGATACATATGACTAACAACATCATCTCAAATAAACCACTATGGCCAAAAATAATGAATGACTTTCTCTGTTCAGGCTACTTTCTGCAAGCAATCCCAATGGACATGTTAATCCAGGCTCCTTAACCATTTATCATACTTCATTTCTCTTGAACAGGAGCATATGGTCACTTATTGCAATTGGTCTCCTTGCAGGAAGCATATGTCAAAGATGTATGTGCCTTTATCTAGTATTTTCTGTAACATGTTTTGGTCTTCTTGCGTAGGCTGCCAGTTTAACACTCCATTTCTGAGCTGCTTTTTGTGATAAGTATAGCAGACTGCAGTGGCACTATTCTTTCTTCCTCAATAAAAGGGACAGGAGATGCCTCAATGAGAAGAGAAATAATCAACATACTCAAAAGTGCATCAATATTGGAACAAATGGAAGATAATATCAAGCCATTTGATGAGAATGCAGCTTGACAAATAGAACAACACAAAACAGATGGAGAATAAGAATAACAAGAATGATGAATGTCAAATGAAGCAGTTTAACTACACTCAAATTTATCTGAATGTCTCAGTCAACACTAGCTTTCATAGGATTGTAGGTGTCTCAAAGGTTAATGATCTATGACAGCACACATGCAAGCACTTACACCAAGATCCTGGTTAGACAAATATGGCTCTTGTGCAATAAGCCAGGCCTCTGCCACCGCAGCATCCCTAGCAAACTGGTATACTTCCAGGACTGGAACAGACAAGAGAAACTGATATATTCCAGACTAGCATCATCATGTTTTTTTACAGTAAACAATGTGCACACCACAATAGTAACTATCAAAGGGTGACAACCTAGCACAAGTTGTCTGCAGACACTGCATCCATTATGACTTGGTTTCTTACTTTGGGTTTTATTATCTAACAGAAAAACAAATTGCTTTCATATTTGATAAATGCCCTGCTGTTATTGTGGTAGATATATACAATCATGACCTTTACAGCTTTGTTACTTTGTATGAATTATAATTTTGCTGTTTGAAATCACATGTTGCTTAAACATGTAGTCTTCTAATATTATTTCTTTCATTTATCATTTGTCATCTGTCCCAATATTTCAGATTTGCCTTCCTTGTTTGCCACAATGCCATTTATATCAAAAGTACACCCTAATAATATGTTAGTGACTTTGTTTATCTAAATCCCCATTTTCTGTTTATTTGTTGTGCCCCATGAAACCCAGTCCACTTATAAACAAATGCCACATGTTGACTAGTCTTTCAGAACATCCTAACTTATTATTATCTCTTGGACTTCCGCTAATCTTCTCATTTGTTTACTCACTGTAAATTACTCCCATGCCCATATCAAATGTAACATTGTAGAGATGACTAGACTTAGTCGCTCCTTTTTTACCATGATGTGTAAATGGCTTTTCTTTGTATTGTAGCTTATAGTGTATTTAGGATGTGATAGCTGACCCCATGCCTGATCCTCCTTAGTCACTTCTTACAGCAAGCCTGGCAGGCTACAGTGTTGTTTTTCTTGACTTTTCTTAATGGCCCTGGTTAACCCACAGGAGAACATTGTAGAACTTCTATTTGCATTCACAAGGAATTGGAAAGTTGTTTTTTGCATGACCTATTCTGTTATTTAGTGTCATTGTCATGTGACATAATTTAACTTTGTACATGTTTTTGCAGTGTCCCTCCCATTCACATTGAAGCTACATTCTGGAGGAGCAGAACTGTTTCTTGGAGGTGGTATTACTAGTTTTCTTGCTTCTTAGGTTTTTATTTGTACTTTTCGCTGCCATCAAATACCTCTACAGAAATTGGTTAAGCTGATTATACAGCAGACACTGCTGGTGGGTGATAAAGCTTTGTAAAAGTCTAGATCTTCATTTTATGACTTTAGATGACCAGATTCTTTGTAAAAATAAGGTCTTCATTTTATGACTTGAGATGACCAGATTCTTTGTAAAAGTCTAGATCTTCATTTTATGACTTGAGATGACCAGATTCTTTGTAAAAGTCTAGATCTTCATTTTATGACTTGAGATGACCAGATTCTTTGTAAAAGTCTAGATCTTCATTTTATGACTTGAGATGACCAGATTCTTTGTAAAAGTCTAGATCTTCATTTTATGACTTGAGATGACCAGATTCTTTGTAAAAATTAGGTCTTCATTTTATGAATTTGGGTGACCAAATTTCTTGTAAAAGTATAAATCTCTTAATTTTTTGAAGTTTGTGGACTAGTTCCTATGTACAAGACAAAATGTATTCATTTCCGACAAAATTTATTCATTTCCGAAAGTGGGTAACCCAGCTGTTAAAGTCTAGATTTCCTAATTTTCCCTTCCTTACCTTCCCCAAGTGTTAGCGAAGTACCAACTTACAGCTGGATAGACAGGAGCATGTCAAAACTGAAGTAGCAAGTAAAAAAGTGATGGTTATTTCATGAGTTAAAAGAGAGACAGACAACTTGAAACTCACTAAGCTGTAAGTGTTCCCATCTCTCCTTCCACAAGTCTGTCATGTCTAGTCTCTGCATGGTCAGCTGAATCAACTTCTCTCTGACCTATAACAAACAAATTAACGAGACTCAGCAAAGTCATTGTCCTGCCAAGTGAAATATTTAAATGAATAACTACTGTCCTCCTTTAATTATACAAATTGATGCATTTAAGAAACTTGCAAATAAGACAACTTTCTTCCCTATCAACAGTGACTACCTAAAGGCAAAGGCAATCACGTACCTTCATAACGTCATACCAAAGCGTTGCTTACAAATTATTAGAAAGATAGATAAGGAAAGGGACCTAGGGGTTATAATAGATCATACAGGAAAGGTGAGTGAGCAAGTTAAGGTAGCAGTGAAAAAGGCAAATGCAATGTTAGGGATGATAAAAAGAAATATTAAACATAGGAGCAAGGAAGTGATCGTCAAACTGTATAAAGCTTTAGTTAGACCTAGATTGGAGTACTGTGTACAGGTGTGGAGTCCTTATCATAGAGGGGGCATAAACATGCTAGAAAGAATACAAAAAAGAGCGACAAAGATGATAGTGGGATTCCAGAATTACAGTTATGAGGAACGACTCAGAAAAACCGGCCTACAGTGTCTCGAAGAGAGAAGAATTCGTGGTGACTTAATACAGGTTTATAAGATGATCAGAGGAATCGATAAATTAGACTATAACAAGTTTTTTAAAATACAGCCACCTACAATAACACGAGGGCATAGCTACAAGCTGATTAAAGAGAGGTCCAGGTTAGATATTAGGAAATATTTTTTTAGTCAGAGAGTGGTGTCTGCTTGGAATGCATTGCCAGGGGAGGTAGTGGAGGCAGGGACAGTTAATGCATTTAAGAATAAACTGGATGCGCATAGATTTTAGAGCAAGGTGATGTAAATGTAACTGGTTGTATACAGACTCTGCAGGGTCTTCTAAACCAGTATAAAGACGTTAAGTTAAATAAAAATGTTTGTGTTAATTCTTTTCCTGCTATGATGCTAAAATGTTTCCCATTTATTTCTCTCTGTGTTAGTTAATCTCTCGTGCTAGAACTTTGTTCAACTTTTACATAAAATGTCCACACATGTGAATTGCTTCTTCCTGATGTGTATAATAAGTTGTCTTATTTTCACAGAATTGAACACTTTGTAAAGGAACTTCACTCAATAGCTGTGTTCACATCAGTCACAACATCACTCAATAGTTGTAATGACCCCTGTAAAACCTAATTTCACTCAATAGTTGTAAAGACCTCTGTAAAACCTAATTTCACTCAATACTTGTAATGACCCCTGTAAAACCTAATTTCACTCAATAGTTGTAATGACCCCTGTAAAACCTAATTTCACTCAATAGTTGTAAAGACCTCTGTAAAACCTAATTTCACTCAATACTTGTAATGACCCCTGTAAAACCTAATTTCACTCAATAGTTGTAATGACCCCTGTAAAACCTAATTTCACTCAATAGTTGTAAAGACCTCTGTAAAACCTAATTTCACTCAATACTTGTAATGACCCCTGTAAAACCTAATTTCACTCAATACTTGTAATGACCCCTGTAAAACCTAATTTCCCTCAATAGTTGTAATGACCTCTGTAAAACCTAATTTCACTCAATACTTGTAATGACCTCTGTAAAACCTAATTTCACTCAATAGTTGTAATGACCTCTGTAAAACCTAATTTCACTCAATGGTTGTTATCATAAACAAAGTGAAAGTACAAACCTGTTCTTGTTTGTAATGCTGTCGATTGAGTAGATCTCGGCCTAGGTTGGTGCAGATAGCAAAGTTTTCCTCCCGGGCATCTATTTCAGCCTTCAAGCTCTGGTGATTGTTCATTAGGAGCTCAACCCCTGACACATCCCTGATGTTAGATTGTATAGAAAGTAATTAAATATCAAATGTTCAGAAATTAACAGACTCAAATTTTGTCAAATAAATACAAATATCTTTAAATTGTAAAATATATTGTATGGCCTGGATATATATATTAAAAATTCGCTATCCGGCCTGAGCTTCTAATTAAGTTGCACATGCCTGGTCTACAAGCAACACACTTTGTGAGAGGTCTCTACTAATTTTGTTTCGACTTAATTTAGCTTTGCAATAAACAGTGTAAATGATTGTAATTTAAATTGGGAAAGCTAAGAGGTGAAGAATAGTCCTCACTTTGGTAACAAACAATCTGTCATTTCTAACTATGAAGCTAACAAATGAGCAGCCAAGGACCCAATTAATGATGGGCAAAGACCTACTGTATACCTTTAGAAATCTCTGACATTCTTAACACTTTGCAAATCTCCTTCACATACAATATAATTAGAGCAAAACCATGATAGGACTACAAGAAAGTGACACCACCAGCCTGAAGTGACACCACCAGCCTGAAGTGACATGCAGTCAATTGATCAAAGTATCACAATGAACCACAAGATTTTCTCAGGTGTAGCTGACAATAACAACTTACTATTTTAATTATGAGAAGATCATTTCAAAGTATGAGGCCATTTATTATTGCTGTAAGCTGGTGTTTTTTTGGCATGGCTTCTTGATTTCAACATTCAAAGGTGGGATCTTACACAACTTCACATACCTTGGCTTTTCTTGTGTATTCATCTGTCGGATGATGTCATCGATCCACAGCAACAAGTCCTTAGCCATAAGCATGAATCTATAATAATCTGAGGCATCTGCCAATGTCAGCCTCCTTCTCTCTACTAATATGTGTAGGTTCCTCCAGGCCTCCAAGACTTCTCTCTCTCTGTCTACGATGGTCTGAGCATTCTCCCCAGCATATCCAGCTTGAAGTCTGACTGATTCTGTTTGAATGGCCTCAACCTAAAATTATTAACAAAAACTGAGGTAACATTCTATAATGCTGAAGATACATATTTACGAAAGACAAATGTTACATGTTGCTGTTTTGTCCCATAGCTACTGAGCAAGCCTGCTCTTGGCAGCCTAATGCCATTCTTATATAGATACAGGTCTTCTTCAGTTGTTTCACTGCTCTGTACAGTGTGTTGACAAAATGTCAGCAGTGCTTTTAAGGCTCTTTTCCTCATGTCCGCAAACGCCTTGCACTCAATGAGTAGGTGTCTGTTTCCTAAGGGTGAGAGCAATATCTGCATATGGGCAGGTGCTGTGACGGTCAGCAACCCTTAGCAGACTGCTAGCGTCAGAGCCAGCGAACCAAAGATGCCAAGACCCTTCTCCACATCCACGAGGTGATCGCCTGGATAACGGGCTGCAGCAGAGCAGACTGGCTAAGGAGAAGGGATTGAGGAGGGAAGGTTAACCAGGTAGCCAAAAATTCCTGCTGAAGTTGGATGTGTCAGACTGAAAAGTACAAATACTGCAGTCAAGATGTAAACTATGACACTCTGTTCTCTAGACAATATCCTGCTACTTGGAAAGCCCTTTGGAGTGCTAGTAGAGGGAGTTTGAGAATGAACAAAGAAGAAGATAACATGGTAAAGGTAATCCCTTAGTAGACAATGCTGTCGCAGTTGAAGTGTTAAGACTTCATTGTACTAGGCCACAGCTTTTCTAAAGTGAGGTGGCCAGTTCGTTTATAATCTTTCCTAACAATAAGCAATGTACCCATTTACAGCTGGGGCAACTGAAGAATGTTCGTAACAGAGATAGAATCCAGAACATTATCATGAGATGTGAGTGCTATACCACTCCGCTATTCAGATATTCTAACAAAGTATACCCAAAGATAAATAAATATATACAATCTGTGGCTAAAAGTCATAAATCTATAGATATTTTCTCCCTGAAATGCTAACTGAGCTTACCTGAGTACCAAGGGTAACCAGGTCATGTTCAAAGTTGGCATGCTTCCTTTGCAAGGCTGCAACACTTTGTGCATCCCGGCCAAGCTCTTCAGGGATGTAATTCTGTTTCTCCTGAAAATCATAAGAATGGTTATTCAATAAATATTTGTATGTTTATGTTGGGCACTTGAATGTACTAACACGTTTACAAAATCTTGACACATTTTCAATCACAATGGCGTGTATATATTTTCAGTTAAGCCATCTAAGCCTGGGATTCTAAAACCTTTATGTCCTCAAACTTTATCTGAAAGTGAACTGCATGCTTGCGCCACCCATTCTTCCTAATTGAATCAATGAACCAGTAAAAAAAGCAATAGTAAAAAAACTTCAGTGAGTAGCCTCACATTTTCCTCACAACTGTGCACCACCCCTGAGAGGGCATACTCCACAGGTTCACAGTCCCTGATCTAGACGATGCATACAATGAAATAAATGATATTGAAGAATGTGTCCTGTAGCTGCAGATACTGATGTAGTTGATGGATGGTTAGAGACTCTTTATGATGATAGGTCTTTCTTTAGTTATATAATTGGCAGTATAAAGGCACAATTTAATCGTTGAGTATCATACAGAAAGATCAAGAACATCATCAGAAATCAGTATATACACCAATGGAGAGAAGACAAACATAAGCGGGAGACCAGATCCAATTCACCAACTCAAAAGAAACCAACAAACTACTTTATTCCGCCTGAAAACTGGTCACTGTAGACTACTAAAACATTTATACCGACTAAAGATCTCACACACACATGAATGCCCATGTGGAACAGAGGGCCAGAATACTGAACACATTCTACAAGAAGGCCCAGACTATATGGAAATGAGATACCAGACCTGGCCAGATGTTGCGGAGCTCAGACAAAAACTGTGGGGCGACTGGTGGGTCTTCCTTCAGTTATACGAGATGGGGTGACTAGTAGGTCTTCCTTCAGTTATACGAGATGGGGTGACTAGTAGGTCTTCCTTCAGTTATACAAGATGGGGTGACTGGTAGGTCTTCCTTCAGTTATACGAGATGGGGTGACTAGTAGGTCTTCCTTCAGTTATACAAGATGGGGTGACTGGTAGGTCTTCCTTCAGTTATACGAGATGGGGTGACTAGTAGGTCTTCCTTCAGTTATACAAGATGGGGTGACTGGTAGGTCTTCCTTCAGTTATACGAGATGGGGTGACTAGTAGGTCTTCCTTCAGTTATACAAGATGGGGTGACTGGTAGGTCTTCCTTCAGTTATACGAGATGGGGTGACTAGTAGGTCTTCCTTCAGTTATACAAGATGGGGTGACTGGTAGGTCTTCCTTCAGTTATACGAGATGGGGTGACTAGTAGGTCTTCCTTCAGTTATACAAGATGGGGTGACTGGTAGGTCTTCCTTCAGTTATTCGAGATGGGGTGACTAGTAGGTCTTCCTTCAGTTATACAAGATGGGGTGACTGGTAGGTCTTCCTTCAGTTATACGAGATGGGGTGACTGGTGGGTCTTCCTTCAGTTATACAAGATGGGGTGACTGGCGGGTCTTCCTTCAGTTATACAAGATGGGGTGACTGGTGGGTCTTCCTTCAGTTATACAAGATGGGATGACTGGTAGGTCTTCCTTCAGTTATACATGATGGGGTGACTGGTAGGTCTTCCTTCAGTTATACGAGATGGGGTGACTGGTGGGTCTTCCTTCAGTTATACAAGATGGGGTGACTGGTGGGTCTTCCTTCAGTTATACAAGATGGGGTGACTGGTGGGTCTTCCTTCAGTTATACAAGATGGGGTGACTGGTGGGTCTTCCTTCAGTTATACAAGATGGGGTGACTGGTGGGTCTTCCTTCAGTTATACAAGATGGGGTGACTGGTGGGTCTTCCTTCAGTTATACAAGATGGGGTGACTGGTAGGTCTTCCTTCAGTTATACAAGATGGGGTGACTGGTGGGTCTTCCTTCAGTTATACAAGATGGGATGACTGGTAGGTCTTCCTTCAGTTATACAAGATGGGATGACTGGTGGGTCTTCCTTCAGTTATACAAGATGGGGTGACTGGTGGGTCTTCCTTCAGTTATACAAGATGGGGTGACTGGTGGGTCTTCCTTCAGTTATACAAGATGGGGTGACTGGTAGGTCTTCCTTCAGTTATACAAGATGGGGTGACTGGTGGGTCTTCCTTCAGTTATACAAGATGGGGTGACTGGTAGGTCTTCCTTCAGTTATACAAGATGGGGTGACTGGTGGGTCTTCCTTCAGTTATACAAGATGGGATGACTGGTAGGTCTTCCTTCAGTTATACAAGATGGGATGACTGGTAGGTCTTCCTTCAGTTATACAAGATGGGGTGACTGGTAGGTCTTCCTTCAGTTATACAAGATGGGATGACTGGTAGGTCTTCCTTCAGTTATACAAGATGGGGTGACTGGTAGGTCTTCCTTCAGTTATACAAGATGGGATGACTGGTAGGTCTTCCTTCAGTTATACAAGATGGGGTGACTGGTAGGTCTTCCTTCAGTTATACAAGATGGGATGACTGGTAGGTCTTCCTTCAGTTATACAAGATGGGATGACTGGTAGGTCTTCCTTCAGTTATATGACACAGGGTGACTGGTAGGTCTTCCTTCAGTTATATGACACAGGGTGACTGGTAGGTCTTCCTTCAGTTATATGACACAGGGTGACTGGTAGGTCTTCCTTCAGTTATATGAGACGTGGTGACTGGTAGGTCTTCCTTCAGTTATATGAGACGTGGTGACTGGTAGGTCTTCTTTCAGTTATACAAGACGAGGTGACTGGTAGGTCTTCCTTCAGTTATATGAGACGTGGTGACTGGTAGGTCTTCCTTCAGTTATATGAGACAGGGTGACTGGTAGGTCCACCTTCAGTTATGTGGCACTGGTCACCATCCCCGTAACTAATCTGAGCTCATAATAAATGAACTGAACTTCTTTATTCTGTATACAACCAGTTTCATTGACATCACCTTGCTCTAAAAGCTATGCGCATCCAATCTATTCTTAAATGCATCCATTGTCCTTGCCTACACTACTTCCTGTGGCAATGCGTTCCAAGCATTCACCACTCTCCGACTACAAAAATATTTCCTAATATCTAATCTGGACCTTTCTTTAGTATTTGTAGCTATGCCCTCTTGTTCTTGTAGGTGGTTGTATCCTGAACAAATTCACAACATGACAAATTTTTTCTCCAAATTAATTGCATACAAAAAATTTCTAAATTAAAGTATATTAAAACTTTACGCAGACTAGATCATATTTTTTTTTAAATAACAAGAAACTAAATTAATATTTTAATAATAAAAATCTACATGGTTTTTAAAATAGCATTAAAGTGAAATATTTCTAATCAAAGTGAAATAGATCTATCACAACTTACAAATATTCTTTCCAAAGCTTCCTTGCAGTCATAGAAGAATTTGTGCAGTTCCCATGAAGTCTGCAGCAGTTCTGTGCGTGTGTCAATCAGCTCCAGCAGGTCAGCCCATGCATCATTGACGTTGTCCTTCCATTCTGCAATGACTGCGGCATCAGAGTGTTCAGATGCAATTAGAGCATCGCATATCTCATTAGCAGATGCAACACGTTCTTGACCAATATTCTCGGTGTCACGGGCAAACTCCTTGAAGCGCTCTTTGAGAAGCTGCAGAAGAAGCATACAATGGTGAGAACAATGAGACCCTACATGATGGAGCGAACTTACTGAGTTCTCATAGTAGGAATTAATGTCTACAGTACTGAAAATAATTGACCACTTCCCCAAGATGTACTCAAGAAAATTATACACTATTACCAAAAGTCATGACATATTTGAATGAACAGCAGAAGTGTAATATAGAAGGGACTGGCTGAAAAGTATATCAAGCACTTCTACAACCATGAAAATTTCAATCTTAACCCTACCAGACCTGAGGCACTGAACCTAACTGTCCCCCAAACCTGGGTTCCTGAGCTTTAACCCTACCAGACCTGAGGCACTGAACCTAACTGTCCCCCAAACCTGGGTTCCTGAGCTTTAACCCTACCAGACCTGAGGCACTGAACCTAACTGTCCCCCAAACCTGGGTTCCTGAGCTTTAACCCTACCAGACCTGAGGCACTGAACCTAACTGTCCCCCAAACCTGGGTTCCTGAGCTTTAACCCTACCAGACCTGAGGCACTGAACCTAACTGTCCCCCAAACCTGGGTTCCTGAGCATTACAGAGAAAAAAACCAACATGATATAGAAAAATGTTAGTTACATGCAAACAAGTGGTTAGAATAAGTTGTAACTTGGAGACATTGTAGAAAATAGGTTTACCTTTCATCTAGCGTCAATATTCCACCTTTGTGTGCCAATCCACCCAGCAAAAGGCCAAGAATCTGTCTCGAGTCATAACATTTTGAAATTTGGGAGTAAACCCAACAAAGAGCCCTCATTTGTCCAATAATCCCGATAGCTGGGCTTTATACATGAGTATTCCATATAGATCCTCAGTCCAAGAAAAGCCTTCATTTCTTCCACTGTGGCATCCTTGAAATTTTTGGCATTGTAGGAGTTGGGCTTTGCTATATGCAATTGGTCACCAATTTGGTGTTCCTGGAGGTTGGTTTTCTGTCAAATTTTGCCAGAAAGTATCATCCAAAAACAAGGATGAAAAGTCAATCGGTTCACTCTCCTCTGTGATATATATATCCAGGAATGTTCACTGGGCCTTTTCCATCCTCATTGAAATTCAGATCTGTAATTGGTGATACAAAATTCCTTGTCCAACCTTCATCACCACCTCTATCTCCCCCATCAGCTGTTTGAGGGACACGCCTCCCTTCTCTTACTATCGATCTAGCTCTAGATCTATAAGGTTCAAGCTTCTCCTCATCAATCGAACTCTCACTGTCTTTTTCACTTAACCTGTAGCACTCCAATGTCCGATCCCTTCTAACCAGCTCGGCCTGCAAAAACGGTGTGCGGAAAAAAAATTTTTTTTTTTTGAACGGAGTCACTCCTGACAGCCATTTTTTACTGCTGAGTACGTCCTCCATATATACACGATATTTTGCCGGTTAAAGTATCGTATGTGCGATTACAAATGGCTTTTGAACAGTTTTAATTTTGTATACGCCGTTTGGAGCAAGCCGACTTTTTGCGAAAGGGGAAGTAGGTTGTTGAGAAAGATTTTTATCGCGTAGATCTGTTTATTTTGTTTGTTTAAATGAAAGAACTACGTTTGAATTGGAAACTAACAGTTGTGGCGATATTGTAAACACAGTATCGATACGTTGTTGTGGTTTCCATGGTTTTCTATCGAAGCGACTAGGCCTAGTGGTCGAGTCCAAATTTTTCCCGAGATTTTCATAAATTTTCAACTTCATCTTTTTAAATCTCAAAAACTAACAAACATACAACAAAAACAATAACACCCACATGTTCGTTATGCTATTGTGTATCTACACGCCAGAAAATCATATTTATTGACAAACAAACATAAAAGTTACAAATTTTGAAAGACGACTACCACGGCGACTAATTAAGAAAATTAATTAGGTCAAATTTTTTTCATAAATTATGTAGCGTGCCTAAGGTTAAACTGAAAAAGTATTCTTGATTAAATTCGGACTCCTCAGAGTCTGAATCAACCAAATTATTGATCACCTGTTGGACTGTCATAAGCCTAGACTTACTTTGCTTTCCTGTTGAAGTGCTTGGTTCATCAGCCGCTCGTTTCATTGTCAATTTTCCGAATTTGTTCACACTAGTAAACATCACAGAGCTAAAAATCCTGTGTCTACATTTCAAACTGACATCTCATCAAATTTGCTCTTCAGTCAGTCATTTATAGATGAAGAATATTTCATTGGTAAAACAGAGACTAGGCATCTAGACTTACACAAACATGCTCATAATCCTGTCCTGGTTCATTGGAACCTGCCACTACTGATTTGTCTGCAATCCATTCCAGCAGGTCATCTATCTCCCTGTGCAAAGTGTACAGTTTGAAGACTTCCTCCAGCTTGCCTCTTCTCTCCCCAGCCAAATCTTTCAAGCCTGCATACAGCTTATCAACCTGAGACTGCCTCACAGCAATCTGGTCGCTGCAATGAGAGTTGAGTCACATTCAGTAACACAAGATGACCAAATGTGTCTATAGATCTATTTATCAAAATGTTAGCACAATTTGTATAATGTTAATGAATTTTATTTTGCAAAAAACTATTTGACAAACAGTTGTTGCTTTTGATTTGGACTAAGAAACAAATCTAAAAGAATGAGGCTAGACTGTAAACAGTTAAGCCAGAACAGACAACAAAATACCAATGTTTCAGTGAAATATTATCATAAGCTTTAACAAGCGGTAGGGTTGGTCCACACACAAAAGTCATGAGACAAAAAAGAACAACTAAACTAAATGACTAAATGTTATCTGAAGCTTACAATTGTCTGTCCATCACTTCTCAAGCATAGACAAGGTCATTTACAGTCAAGACATGATTATGTTCCTTTAGGATTGACTTGTCTTCTTTGTCCCACCATTCTCTTTGTTCAAAAATGATTGAATTATTTTTGTATTGTTTCTTAAGAGGCCATAAATGTCATTAAATAACGTAACATATTCTTTAATGAGTAGAATGACACCTGAATTCCTTCCCATCTTCTGGACTATGTTAGAACTTTGTACTGATATGGAGCACACTAACAGTTACATAAAGATCAGACTCTTCAACATTGCTGATCTACTTCTAGCGTATCCCGATCATGTAAACCACCTGGCAGGGACAAATTCTTTCTCCTTTCATTATGTGGCTAGTAACATCTATATAGACTAAAGATCTCACACACTAATGAATGCTCATGTGGAATATGAGGCCATAATCCCAAGTACATTCTACAGGAATGCCCACTCTATAGGGAAATGAGATGCCAGACCTAGCCAGAGAGTGCAGAGTTGAGGCACAATCTGTGTAGTCGCTCCGACCTGGTGAAGACTATAGACTTCATCATACAGACTGGCCTACAGATGTAGCCTGACCAAAGATCCTGAACACAAAGAACATCATGTCGCCAGTAATATAACAACTGATAATAATTTGATTACAAAAATATAATAATAATAATACTAACAACCAATTTCAATCCTCTTTACAAGCAGCAATTACACAAACTTTGTCAACAACAAAGTTAAACAGATTTGATACCTACTTATTGTGAAAATGGTTCACTCCATTAAATATGACCAACATTTCTAGGAACATACTTCAAAATGACTATTTTAACATACATATTTCAATGTTCCAAGTATGACTTTAGTCAGAGCTTTCAAAGTGTAAGGTTTTTAGCAGATTTCCATACCTTTCAGGATGATCATCTTCCATAAGCTCTCTGCTTCTCTCTCCCAGTTGTCTGACTACCTCAGCATAATCCTCCACGTTATTTTCAAGGGTCTGGTGTTTCTTCATCATATTCTGTGCACCAATCTCATCCTTTGCTCTCTCTTCACTCATCATGTACAGCTCCTGCTCACTCATCCAGGCTTCTGCTTCTGATGCATCGAAGTAGTACTGAGAGGAGAAAGTATTACATCTTCAATTCTATGCCAAAGGAACCAAGCAAGACAAAAACATCAAGACATTTTCTACAGTAATACGTATCTACCAATGATTTGTATGTGTAAGCCAACCCTAAAAAGGAAGTTTCAAATGCAATTACAAATATTATTTATTCTCTGGTTTTGAAATGAAAAAATAAATTATATTTAATATGAAGTCTGGTAGTACGGGATGAAATGTCAGTGACAGTGGATATATTGAGGTCAGATTTCGATAAAATTTGGGAATGGTTTGAGAGCTGGCAAATGGAATTTAATGTAGATAAATGTAGTTATTCACATAAGTATATCCAGTATGGAACATAATTACAGAATGGGAAAGAACAATATTAGAAAGATAGAAAAGGAAAGGGACCTAGGGATTATAATAGATCATACAGGTGAGTGAGCAAGTCCAGGTAGCAGTAAAAAAAAGACAAATTGCAATGTTAGGTATGATAAAAAAGAAATATTAAAAATAGGAGCATGAAAGTGATAGTCAAAATTGTATAAAGCATTAGTTAGACCTAGATTGGAGTATTGTGTACAGGTGTGGAGTCCTTATCATAGAGTGGATATAAACATGCTGGAAAGGATACAAAGAAGATCGACAAAACTGATAGTGGGATTCCAGAATTAGTTATGACAAAAGAAAAACCGGCCTACAGTGTATAGAAAAAAGAAGAATTCGAGGTAGACTTAATACAGGTTAAAAGATAATCAAAGGAACAGATAAATTAGACTATCACAAGTTTTTAAAAGTACAGCCGCTTACAATAATGAGGGCACAAATCATTTAAAGAAAGGTTCAGATTAGATGTCAGGAAATAAATATATTTTTAGTCAGAATGGTGACTGCTTGGAATGCATTGTCACAGGAAATAGTGGAGGCAAAGTCAATTAATACATTCAGGAATAGATTGGATGCACATAAGTATTTTTAGATCAAGTGAATGTAAAAGAAACTGATTATAAACAGACTCAGTAGAGTCTTCTAAACCAGTATAAAGAGATTAACTTAAGTTGGACATTATTGTACCAGGTCTTCAAACTTATGAGATGTGTGACCAGTTCTGGAGGATCAGTTACACCATTGTAACAAGCCTCCAACCGTACATTCTTCTTGGCCTTGTCTGGATAGTTCAGTGCAGAATTAGATATTCATTTACATATAACAATTTACCTATTTAAAAAAATGTATATAACACTTTGAAAAAATAAATTAAACAAGTCATAAAACAGCTATGTCATCTCACTGAAGCCAAGAGAGCAGAATAGTAATTAGAAATGAATTTTCTATTGCACACTGTTGTAAATTATAATTAAATTTGAGAGTGCAAATCTGACTAACCCTGTACCACAATTCAATTCACATTTTGATCAACCAGTGCTATAGAGCCAGTGAGAATATTAACACAATATTGTCCACCTCAATGGCAAATGAAAATTAGACCCAACTTATGTCAGCTCAAATAATACCTGTTGAGCAATCTCTGACAGCTTCAGTCTATGGTTGCGGTCATCCACAGCATCCTTCAGTTCCTGCCAGCGCTGCAGAAGGTCATCTATGAGGGCTTGGAATTCTTCCGACTGGTAGTGGCCAGCCCCGATCAATTCCTGGCCTACTTGCACCACTGACATGATGCGAGGTTCATGGTTGTCAATTTCAACTTGCAATGACTGTTAGAACAAAAATGAAGGTAACACCAAAAAATGTTGGACATGATTAAATAAAACGTGGAAGACATTGAGTACAGAATTATCAAATAATGTGGAACATAATTATCTTAGAAAAGCAAGCAACAATGGCTTTCAAATACATAATTTTCCCCTCACAAATTCTCTAGATCACTAAACATTCTAGACTCTTAATATATTTATGTTCATCTTCCATACAAAGAATTTAAAATGCTAGATTACATTTTTTAAAATGTCATCTATCTAATCTGTCCAATGTTATCAGTCTACACCATTCATGTATATGTGCATCATTATCTAATCTGTCCAATGTTATCAGTCTACACCATTCATGTATATGTGCATCATTATCTAATCTGTCCAATGTTATCAGTCTACACCATTCATGTATATGTGCATCACTATCTAATCTGTCCATTTGTATCATTAGACTACGTTATTCATGTGTATGATACCCATTAGACTACGTCATTCATCTGTTTGACTATCATTAGACTACGTCATTCATATGTATGACAATCATTAGACTACATCATTCTTGTGTATGAAAATCATTAGACTACATCATTCAACTGTATGACAATCATTAGACTACGTCATTCATGTGTATGTGTTATCTCCCTTCGAGTGCCATCATTCTGGTGGTTATTTTCAATACCCTTCCACTGCTCTTCACCAGGCATTCCGTCCCCTCCTCACGCATATCTTCGTCTGTGAGCTCCAAACCAATGCATATCTGGTTATATTCTTTGTTTCCTTTCTAAGGATATGCCTATTAACTGTTCATTTTAATTTAATTTTCTTTCTGCCCCATGACCAAACCCTTCAACACCATCTCTTGAAACTTGTTTGGCAGGTTACAATGCTACTATTCTTGTTTCCTCTTTCATGCTCTGGTAGCACACCAATGATATTAATTAATCGATATCTAATTCTGAAAGCAAAGTTTTGAGTGCAGATTGGGATCAAGTTGCTGAGCAGTGCATGAGCTATAGTGACCAGCAACCCAAAGCTGACTGCTAGTGCCAGGACCAGCGAACCAAAGCTGACTGCTAGTGTCAGCGACCTAGAGCTGCAAAGACTCATCTATACATCTATGTGTTGTGAACATGGATTACAGGTTGTAACAGGGTAGACTGGCTAAGGAGAAGGGAAGACTAAACCCGGTATACAAAAATGTCCCACTGAAGTTCGATGTGTCAGACCGATGTGTCAGACCAAAAGGTGCAAATATAGCAGTCAAGCTGTAAACTACAACACACGCATTCCGTTCTCCGTACTACATTCTGCTACTTGTAAAGCCCTTTTGAGGCCTGACAGCGGGAGTTTGATGAAAATAAGAGGATTCTTACATGATTCTTCTTGATAAGCAGCTGGACAGACAGCAGACTGTTGCCATAGTCTTGGTTGGTTGCCTGAGGCATCATTTCCTCAATCCACATTTTCTCATCCTCCACATCACGCATGAACTGGTGGATACGCTTAACTTTCTCCAAGTTGGCGCGGCGCATCATCAGTGGACCCTGGATCTTGGCAAACCTGGTCATATATTTAAACGATCTTTTTATATGCATGCTACATTTTGAACTGAAGTGCAAGTACAAACAAAGTAGTTCTCAAACTTCAAATATGATAGTAGGCTCTTATTTTGGGAAGGGGTGGGGTGGGTGTGGGAAGAAGATATAAAGACCAGGGATACTGCATCTTACTATGTATGCCATAACAGATGACTAAGTAGGATTGCGTATGGGTCTGGGAACCTCATAATGCAAAACAGTGTTACCTAAACTTCCAATGAGAGAGCATATAAATACTTTGATAGAAACTACCTGCATAGAGATAACAAGCAGTGGTAGCGCTATGCTCCAATCGGAGCCAAATATAGTTTGATGATGATGAAATAGCGGCAGCTATTCTTAGCTAAGATGACACTTAAGAGGTGTGCTATGTTTTGTATGATGTGACTTGGAACTGAAGACAGCGATGATTCTTGTCAGAAATAGACACTCACCTTTGAGCCACCAAAGCTCTCCTAGCTTCAATCTCCTCATCTTTGTCGGGCTCCAATTTACGCAGATGCTCACTCTGTGTCTCTAGTTCCTGAACTTGTTGCTCCTTCATCTTCATCTGGTGTTCCAGATGCTAATGATAGACACAAAATGATCATCAGATACCCATGCTACAGAAGAATCTTTAAACTGCATGTAATATCTAATGAATAAATGACAGTCGTGATCACATAGAAAAGATGGACAACTTCTGACAACAAATGTGAGCCCGCAGCATTCTCATCCTCAAAATGACCAAAGGGACTGAATTCGCAACACAGAAATCATTTGCCGAACCATCTTCAATGACACTGATACCTCATTGATGGGCGGTGCATATGCCTATGTACACACGGACAGAAAAAGTAACGTCTTAGTGGTCCTACAACTTTAAGTACTGGTGCTGATGTCCCATCAATGAGATGGAGAGATGGCCAGAGTAAAGCTCTTGGTCCAACATGGTACTTCAGGAAAAAAAGACAGTAAATATTTAATTACCTGGCATCAGGCACTTCATTTGTCTGATTGAATACCAGGATTACAGTGCTAAAAGATAGAAACAACTACTAACAAAAAGTCTCATAGCATTTCTTACAATGAATAAATGTGCAGGATGTTTTAACATTCCAGTGGTAACTGGGGAGCATAGAGTAAGACAGGTGTAAGAGGTTTAGTTGGTGGTGCTAGCAAGTTCATCAGTCAAACAAATTGCTAGAGAAACCAGCACTGCAAGAGAGCACATAAGTGTAAGGGTGCCAGCCAACTGTAGCTGTCATCTCATGTTTCAAATGTAGCCAAAAGGAGACAAGAAGAAGATTGGACTGAAAAATATCACCTGAATTCTCATTGATATTGTCAACAATTCTCAGACATTCAGCAAATGTTAGTTAGGAACGACAGAAACAAATTGTCTTTATCATTATCATAAAACTGGTAAGGTACTTTGACATTGCCACAACTAACAACTTTAGCACTGATGACTACCAGCTTATATCTACTTATCAAACACTGATGTGACTTTTCTATTCTGCATACTGCCTGTGTAACTTACATTCTGTTTTTGTACTTGGAGGTTGACAGTGGTGAGATCTTTGCCAAAGTCTTCCGATGTGACAATCTGAGACTCCAGAGAAGTAACCCATCCATCTACATCATCACAGCTTTGCTGGTAAAGTGTGGATCTGTTGGCATCAAACAGCCGTTCACCCTTCTCCTTGGTGGTTGCTTCTAGGTCCTCCCATTGGTTAGCAAGGTCTGCCAACATGGGCTCAATCTGGTCACGGGTATCAGGTTTGGCTTGCATTATTGCCTCTCCCTCCTGGTAGAGAAACAAATGTGCAGATAAATTCAAGATTTCAAGGTCATTTTACAATTGAAATACAGTACAATAGCAGAAACTGCCATTGGGGAGAAAGTGTTAGGAATTCACTTGGGTACAAGAGATCACTTTATGTTAGATATAGTGAACCGTTTCCTCCATTACCTTGTTATCCATTTATGTGGAAATGGGTTGAACAATTTCTTTCCTCACTACCTTGTCATCCATCCACATCTATATGTCAGGTACCCATTTACAGTTGGGTAGACTAGAGCTTGTCACTTTCTGCAAGTGAACTCAGTACCTATGTTTGCTGTGAGAAGCAAGCACTCAAGCCAATTATGCCCCTCAGGATCATCAGCAATTATTTAACCAGTTTGTTACAAGACGATATGATCAAAGATGTCCACCTCAATCAACAATCAATTTAATGTTATCTGGTTTCCCTTGATATTATACCTTTTTATGTCCAAAACTAATCTCCTACAGACCAGGCGTTATAGGCATTTGGACATACAGACAGACCCTGTCTTCTGTACATTCTATATTTGTAAACTTGAACATGCATCTTTATTATTCCTGTGTTATTATTACTTTATAATTTTGTTATATAGTATAGTACTGAAGATATACACCATTAGATATAACAGTAATGCTCATTCTATAGTTTTCAAATCTGTTATTGAGTGTGCCACTAGTATAAAATATGATCTGATGCATATAGGTTTCGATTCTACAGAACTATCCACAGATTAATTCTGGGACTGTCTGTATATCCTTTATCCCTACATTTAGTCCTACTTGTCCTCACTTCTTTATGTACTCATGGGTCTTTCCTTCCTCCTCTTTATCTGGGAGGTTCTACAACAGTTATTATCCTTTTGTCAACTATACTTTGCCATTCTAAGTTGGTCATAGTGCAGTCATGTGGAGAAAATTGTTCTGTGGCAAGCACATTTTTAAAGCAATTCTGTGGTTCACATATCTCAAAAATAATTCTAGCTTTTTTGGCTGTATTACGTTTTTCGTCCGCCTTATTTATCTATTCCCCAAGGCGGTTATGCGTTGCACTGCGGTTTTTATTTTGCGCCTGTCGACCCAGTGCATCCGACTTCGACATGCATTTTATGTTAGGGTCTGCTTCCTCCTGCATTTTCTAAGGGTTTGCTTCCCCGGGGTAACGGTCAGTGCTGTGATGGGCATCGAACCCAACACCTTCGGTTTGTGAGCCGTGTCACTAAGCCATTAGCCCATGCCGTCCCCAAATTCGACAGTATTTAAACAATATATCTTTAGAACACATATTTCTATTCAAATCCAATTCAGATTCTGACTGAAACAGACGACAGTGAAAGTGGTAATGCTTTTATGGAATAAAGCAACAATTTCAACAAAGGTGATGAGTAAAATAATATTTTAAATGACGTGGTATCCCTCAATCCTCATTAATGACACTTAATACTTCATAATACTAATACATACTTCCATTATGAATATATATATATATAATTATATTTTTTGAAGGAAAATAAAACACAGAAACAAACAAAAATTTGACATGGAGTTGCTTGCACTGGTCTTGAACTAAGACACAACGTGTTTAAACGTGATGGAGATAACAGAAGCACAGTGCATTGTGGTAGGTTACTTTAACAGCCACTTGGGAAGATAGGGCTACAATTAAAGAAGGAAATGGACAAATCTGTACTTCATAAAAACCCAAGAAGATGACATCCAACCACACTCCATAATAAAAGGGCTATACAAGAAAAAGTGGCAGAAAGAACAGCCGAAACACCACACTGAGGATGGATACTTCCAGCTGTCCAGATAAGACCAGGTTATCATACTTTGTCCCTGAACTGGCCACCTGTACAACAAATTTTAGATAGGTACCACCAACCTATATCACTGTAGCCAGCCAATCATGACTAGCCAGACAAACATGACTAGCCAGCCAAACATGACTGTAGCCAGCCAAACATGAGTGTAGCCAGCTAAACATGACTGTAGCCAGCCAAACATGAGTGTAGCCAGCTAAACATGACTGTAGCCAGCCAAACATGAGTGTAGCCAGCTAAACATGACTGTAGCCAGCCAAACATGACTGTAGCCCATTTACTTCTGCACTGCACAACAAATCTGAGCTTATCCTGGAGGACAAACTGTACAGCGGTATTGAGACCCTGAGAAAGACAGCAAACTTTATTGGAGAACCTGGAGTCCCAGTCTAAATGAGCAATGATCGCAGAAGAAGACGATCAAATTCTGCTGGAAAAGAAAGAATTAAATGTCAAATGACAGACTTTTACAAAAGAGTATTAATTGGGTTGTACCTCTGTGGTTCATACATGAGGATGTGAAACGACTGCTTTCCCAATGTCTAGGAAATGCAATTATTGAGTAGTTTTTGGCTGCTTACCTCCACAACCCTATCAAGCCTGTCCTTGTTTGCAGCAATCTCAGACTCAAATGCTTTGTGCCTGACATATTTGCTATGAAGGTTCTTGGCATCCCTGTAGGTTTCATCTTGAGCTGCTGCCATCTTGTCTTGCAGCCAGTCTCGAAGCTGTACAAATGTGTGACATACAAATGTGTGACATACAAATGTGACATGTCAGAATGAATGTTCTTCTCCATACAATCATAATTATATTACGTTAATATGAAAATAGTCCTAAACCTTTAAACACATTTCCTAAAAACTGTATCCATATTGCACAAATAAATGCACCATGCATCATCTTCTTATCTTTATGTGCCCATTAACCTTCTTATGAAGCATAGGACCATCATTGCAGACGTCTATGCTAAAACACTGTGTTAAAGAGTAGTAGTTTCTGTAGCAACTATATATATATGCCCAATGGCTCTGTCTGACATGCAGCACACACTCCCACATTAATCTCATGATAATTCTACAAGAACTGTGTTAAAATGATCACCAAGATCTCACCCTTCTCATAATGCAAATAGCTCTAGTTGAGTACTAACCTCATCACACTCTTGTAAGAAATGCTGTAAATTGAGCTGATCCTTATGTCTATCAAGTTGTTCATCTGTCCTCTGTCTGTTCTGGTCTCTCCTACATGACAATTCATCATATTTATTGACTTTTTCTGACTGAATATTCATGTTCCTAATTCTTAAAATACATTAATACTCCTTTAAATCTGTGTCCTTAAAAACTAAACAATACAATTAAAATATGTCTTTCGACTGTTACAGCAATATCATTGACATGTACTGCCAACAGCCTATTTCAAATATTTTGACCAGAAGCCATTTCTACATACTTTATGACCAACAATTGTCTATATATGTAACGAATTATTATTTTAGTCAATCAACCAATGTTCTCTAAGTGCCAAACACGGTACATAAGGTTGAAATCAGTGCTCCCCAGTTGATCTGTGTGACATCACTCTTTCAATTTAATTTTAGTACTGTCCATAAAGTTAAAGATACTTTGTAAGCAAATTTCTAAACTCACTTAATTTCAACATATTTCAAAGTCCTTTATCTATTATATTTCATTATGTTTTATAAGCAACTTATAGGGTCGAAGATGAATGAGCTGAAAGCAGCCAGTGACTGCTTGGATCAGTGTCAGATAGCTGGCCAAAATCCTATTCCGCCTCCAAGTGGAAGCCCCGGAAACAGGCTACACTAGTGTAGTCTAGCTAAGAGCATAGGTAGCACAGTGCGAAGGCAAGTCCAGTATCTGAAAACGCTAACTGAAATCGGATGTGCCATGCTGAAAGGTACAAACATAGTTGCCTCATTGTAAAACTATGAGGCAACATCCTTTTCAGGACAAACGCAGATGAGATATGCAACATATAAAATATCCTTATAAGCATCTATTTGAGAGGCTCTTCTTCATGCATAAGTTTTACATATATTAAATGTTACCATTTTGTACAAGTGTAGTACATTTGAATAGAATCTATAATTACCTTTCACTGATAGATTCTGCCTTTTTGTGAATCTTGTCACGGTCATAGTGGTTCTCATCACTAAGTCTGTTGGCAAACTGTAGCACTGCATTGATTTTCTCATCATTGGCATCAATTGTAGTGATGAAAGCCTCATGGCGCTTAATGACGTTCTCTGCAGCTTCAACTGTAGTCTGTTCGCAGAATTGAGGAAAGTTGCTTTTTTTTAGAACAGTGAGTTGTTGTTTTTTAGAAGAATAAAATCAGGAGAAAAAAAAAATGCAATTCAATAGGCTTTTTCTCTATACATGCATTGACTGATCACTGTAAGCTGGGCCTGAGCAAATATAAGGTCATGTTGTTGTTTGTAAATGCCCACAATGAGCCAATTATATCTTTTGTGTGCTCTGAAAAGAACGTTAAGTGGTGGGTTGTAGTAGCTTTCCTCACATCATGAGTGTGCTGATGGAGGTGGACTGGTGTACTTCAGGCGATTGTGCTATGCTTGGCTTTATCTGCGTGTTGCTCACACCGATCCCTCACCCCTGTTAGCCAGGCTGCCACGAAAACAGCCCGTTTCCAGAGACATCTACTAGGAAGCCGAGGTAAGGGTCTTGGTCAGTATGTTTTGCCTGACCCTGACCAATATGTCTGACCAGTATATTTTGCCTGACCAGATGTTAGTCTTCCTCCCCATTAAGGTCAGGTATACAGCAGGATACGTTAAAAAACATTTATATTATTAGAATGTACTAGAATGTACTTAATATAAACAGTCCAAAGTAGACCTATAGCAGACACTGTCGGTGAGGATGGTGCTAGAGACTTCATTGTATAAGCTCTTAAACTTTGACCAGTTCCCATTCTCACAGCAATGTCTTCCCCAACCATAAGTCAGGTACCAATTCACTGCTGTGTAGGCTAACAAAAAGAATAAATATATGTCTTTCTTAACAATGTCTTAAGAAACAATTATTTGAATACAACAAAGCAAATACATGTAGAGTACCAGATCATGGCACAATCTATCCAAACCAAAGCTGGACATGACACTACAGCACAAAATATAGTTGCTTGCAGCTAGTATGACATGACAAGTTTGTATGACATGACAGGTTAGTATGACATGACAGATCATTCAGTTATCTTGACATTGCCAAGTTAAGAAATCTGAAAGCTGTGTAACGTTATCATCTCTGAAACATGTCTAGCTTGGGTGTCAATTTTTAATACTAAATTCTAAACATAAATTTAGACATTATAAACATTAACAATCTGTGAACTGAACAAGTTGTTCACTTATGTCAATTTGTCTTTCTGTCGTCAATGATGACGACTTGTGTATTGTCACATCCTGCATATATAAATACATTGTATTTAGAAATGACAAGAAATCTGACATATTATTTGTGTTTTATTCAAAATATAAAACAATTATAATAACAAACTGAACACAACATTACAATAATTGATCAACATATTCCAAAAAATTGAACACAACATTACAATTACTGATCAACATATCCCAACAAACTGAACACATTACAATTACTGATCAAGATATCCCAACAAACTGAACACATTACAATTACTGATCAACATATCCCAACAAACTGAACACATTACAATTACTGATCAACATATCCCAACAAACTGAACACATTACAATTACTGATCAACATATCCCAACAAACTGAACACATTACAATTACTGATCAACATATCCCAACAAACTGAACACATTACAATTACTGATCAACATGTAACTACAAACTGAACACATTACAATTACTGGTCAAGATATCAGAGCAAATGTAACACTGACCTATTATTTTTGTCACTCAACATTTAACTACTTAAAAACACTGGATAAAATAGCAACAACAAACACAACAAATCAGCAGATACCAACACAGTAAAATGAAGGTATAACATTAACAAAATGTAAGTATGATAAGAAATTATACAATATTGACAAATGTGGCTAAAAATAATGGTCAACTCAGCCATTTCTGCTGTCATTGTAAGTAAGCAAAGATTTAAGGTGAGCTCACTTTACAATCAATGAAAATATCATTATTCAACTGAAATCAACAGTTTTTATTTTAAAATTTAGCTGAAAATGAAAGACATCAAGCTTGACATAATTTACAGTACTGAAGCTTTGCACATTTTTTGGTCTGTCTGTCTGTGTATGCGTGCGTGCATGCATGTTGAAAAGCTTTCAAGTGTTTTGCATTTGAATGAACAAGTGCAAAGGCCCTCAAGATACAAACATAGCAACATGGAAAAAATACTTCTTAGAGCTCATGTCAACATTACATGGCAACATAAAGTTATCAAATGCAGGAATGTTACCATCAGATGCTAGCAACAAAATTTTCACTGTCAGCTATCTATAATGTAATATATTGATATGTTGGTCAGTCCTGATGAGTTGTTCAGCGAATAGCATGTAACTTTTGACAATGACCAACTTTGAGTTGTTAGACCAATGTTTATGTCAAGCCTTCCCTGTCTGTCGGTGTCAAACTTCCTTCTGATTGTGTTCACCTTTTGGTCAGCATGAAACTTGCTGTGCTGAGAATACGAGGTTGGGAGAGGTATCGTGTAACCTCCTGAAGAGGGAAGGGGGGGGGGAGAGGAGGAGGAAGTCGGCTTCAGTCCGAGCAGAGAGGTCCCTGAGTAGTGATAATCTGGACTGAATTCTGGTGTGTAGTTAAGCGGAATGTTGAACTCCGTCATGGACTGTTCTCCCCCGGCTTGAGCATGAAATGCAGTGAAATGTAGCATAAACAGAATAACCGATCGAAAGCACATCAATTCCACAGAATAAAGTCCTTGATACCACTTGCTGAAGGAGTTGTGAAATATAATCCAAACAGGAACAACCAAACTTCAGTAAACTCGACATAAACACCGGAGCGTGGCCATCTTACTTTATGCCAAATCACGGTAAAGACTGGATTTTTTTCACGTGAATCTTCTGGTAAAAATTCTCCTGATCTTTTGGTAGTGAAATAGGACTCCCGTGTTCAGTGTCATGCCCATAAAAAAATTCCTATGCAGCTGGAAACCGAAAGGAGTAGGCTTAACAGCCACTGCCCGGACAAAATTCAAGTTAAAAATCTACCAGGGAGGGCTACTAGGAAGCCGAGGTGAGGGTCTTGGCCAGTATATTATAACGGCCGCTCCCGGACAAAATTCAAGTTCAAAATCTACCCAAGCTATATGAACCATTCCCCTAGTGGTTTGTTAAGAGCAGCTATAGATGGCGCCTAACTGGCTGCGGGTCTACTTAGCTCTAGTGTTTGAGTCTATTAAGATGGACTAGCACATCGGTTAAACCACCCTCCAAGAAACTGGTTGTATACAGACTCTGTAGAGTCTTCTAAACCAGTATAAAGAAGTTAATTTATATCATATGTTGCAAGTTGACACTATTATCTAACTGTCAGCACCTATCAGGACATAAATCTGATCTTTGCTGCATGCAGTTGATATTGTTAGTTAAATAACAGTTCATTCGTGCGAGGAGCCGATATAAAAATCCTGAAAAATGTACCTGATCTTACTTATGATTTGTGTACAAAAATTCACAAGTTGTTTTATTTCCTTTTTCTTTTTTAAATTAGGAGTTTTGTTTTTTCTCAAAGTGCCATCACTGAGGTCTGCATTTAAAAAAGATTCAGTGTGTCGGATGCGTGTTCTTTGCTAAAACATGTCAAAACTTGATTTAGTTAACAATAATTGGAATTTTCAACTTCACGTGCCTTCAGTAAAATGTGAAAATTATTTCACATAATAGATGAAACTAAGAACACCTTTCCACGTGGATTATTTTCTAAAGAAAACTACCGTTTTGTTCATGTATGGATATAGAGCTGAGTTATTCAGCTGTCAGTTAACATTTTTGGTAGTTGTTCTTAGATGATAACAAAACTATGTCACTTATCTTTTGTGCACTAACCCCCAAATATACAATCTTGAATCCATTCTATTCATCATTCATTTGTGAATAGTTTAGTATATAATATGTGACATGCTAATGAAACATTATTGAAGATAAAGAGGTCTCAAGTGATATTGTGTTATATTGTAAACAAAAACTCAACAGTGAATGAGTTAAGACCATACAATTTAGAACTGGCTTATATATATAATCACATTTCATTTGCAAGTGTAATCTACAGTTAAAAGACCAACATTTTCAAAGTAAAGTTTTTAAAAAAAGGCCCTTGTAAAAATCAACAGATATATTTTCTATCAGAACAAAAGTTCTCACATTTATGTTTAAAATCAAAGATGCAGATTCTGTTGTTCTGAAGTAAATGACATTCCCTAACATAATTGTGTCCAAACAGGTCATGAGGAATAACTTGGTCACTTCAAGTTGCCCATGCTGAATTCAACTCAATAATACAATAATAATGGCATCATGACAATCAGTTCAAGATTAAAATCAACGACTACAAGAGAATTAGTATTCATCTATGTTGTCTATTAGCACATGCAAGAAAAGTTAGACAAAACAGCAAAAGTAGCAACAATAGAACTGCAGACAATGTGAACACAAGATAAGAAAATTGAAACAAATCAAAAGACCTTTACTGGTCAGACAGTTCAAGAAATAGACAGCTTTAATTATTTCAGAAGTAACACTAGCAGAAGAAAGATGAACATGCCAGAGTTAAACAATTGAGATTAGCTTTCAACATTCTCCACACAGTAGAGAGCTTTGCAGTTGGTACCCATGAAATAAGACTAATGCCAAATGTATCATGCTCCTTGGCTCATTCATAAGCGTGCACTTAGCCAAGAATATCACATCCAATAAGATGGTATTCAAAAGATGTCGCTCATAACAGATTTTAGATGGACACAAGTTATAAAAAAAAGGTTATGGGGGAGAACAGGACAAAGACAAGTGGGACAAGAAATCTTGGGAAGAAGGTGTTACTGGATAAGTCACAAACTACTAAAGTCCCAAGCCAATGTCACCAGGTAATCTCTGTCATGCAACCCACAGGGGAAAATGAGGCAATGGAAAGTCAAAGAACAAATGGAGATCTAGAGTTTGATACAAGGAGAATATGGAGAAGCTGGAAATAGCACAGGACTGGTCTGAGAGGGTTGGTTGATGGCACAGGACTGGTCTGAGAGGGTTGGTTGATGGCACAGGACTGGTCTGAGAGGGTTGGTTGATGGCACAGGACTGGTCTGAGAGGGTTGGTTGATGGCACAGGACTGGTCTGCTATGAGAGGGTTGGTTGATGGCACAGGACTGGTCTGAGAGGGTTGGTTGATGGCACAGGACTGGTCTGCTATGAGAGGGTTGGTTGATGGCACAGGACTGGTCTGCTATGAGAGGGTTGGTTGATGGCACAGGACTGGTCTGCTATGAGAGGGTTGGTTGATGGCACAGGACTGGTCTGCTATGAGAGGGTTGGTTGATGGCACAGGACTGGTCTGCTATGAGAGGGTTGGTTGATGGCACAGGACTGGTCTGCTATGAGAGGGTTGGTTGATGGCACAGGACTGGTCTGCTATGAGAGGGTTGGTTGATGGCACAGGACTGGTCTGCTATGAGAGGGTTGGTTGATGGCACAGGACTGGTCTGCTATGAGAGGGTTGGTTGATGGCACAGGACTGGTCTGCTATGAGAGGGTTGGTTGATGGCACAGGACTGGTCTGCTATGAGAGGGTTGGTTGATGGCACAGGACTGGTCTGCTATGAGAGGGTTGGTTGATGGCACAGGACTGGTCTGCTATGAGAGGGTTGGTTGATGGCACAGGACTGGTCTGCTATGAGAGGGTTGGTTGATGGCACAGGACTGGTCTGCTATGAGAGGGTTGGTTGATGGCACAGGACTGGTCTGCTATGAGAGGGTTGGTTGATGGCACAGGACTGGTCTGCTATGAGAGGGTTGGTTGATGGCACAGGACTGGTCTGCTATGAGAGGGTTGGTTGATGGCACAGGACTGGTCTGCTATGAGAGGGTTGGTTGATGGCCTATGAACCCAAACGTGATGTGCAAATAAGCAGAAGCAACTAGAGCTTCATGAGAAGAAATGAAGACGACAAACCCCCCCCCCCCCCCACAAGCAACAAAAATCAGCTGCGACCAACAGGCACAGTCTTATGTTCCTGAGAATGAAAAGAAGGGATGATAGCAACAAATATTTATATAAAAAATAAAGAGAATTATGATCTGTTTCTATTGCAAAGTATGCAGTCAGAATAAATGAGCATACAAAGTACTTCAGACGACAGCATGCACATGTAATAACACAGAAACATGCATAAGCATGGCTTACAGCCATCTGTAACAACAACAACGCTGATCTGTAATTTGAAGACATTTGGGGGTCACCAAAATATTGCAGCCAATTGATTGAAACAAAGTATACATTACACTGACTAGCAAACAGATGGAAGATTTCAGTTCGGACGTTAGGTCCTATGTCAGACGTTAGGTCCATCACTGCAGAGGAGCTGAGAAAATAAAGGGAGCAAGGAGATACCCCACTCACATGCATATGCTACGTTTCTGGCAGAACGTGACGATCCTGGGACACAGACACACTGGGCTGCCTCTCTTCCGGGATACTTGAAAAACGAGTACATACAGTCCATCATATCATATCATATCACCACACCCTATAGACACGAGTGGTGAAGACTCGATAGTCCTGCAAGACAACTTCTATAAGAGAGACAACTCTGACCACAAACAACTGCTGCCTTGCAGATAGGCTGGGGACAGCCAAAGGCTAAGGAGGGCATCCCTACAGAAACGCCTGTTGAAATCAGATGCACTGGGCCACAGGCTTAACGAAACAGTGCAACGTATATCGCTGTATGATGACATTACAACCTAACAGAAAAAAGTGTGGTGCTCATCCTGTGGAGTCCCGCCAGGCAGGGGCCCACCCAATGCTACTGGTGGTCACCCACCCATGTGCTATGGAGTGAAGGCACAAGGTGATGGGGCAAAAACTATTGACCAAAAACCCAAGACCCTCAGAATACTACAGTGGAATGCAGAGGGAGTCATTAACAAAAAGCTTTCCCTAACACATCACCTGCATGAAGGCAAGATTGACGTGGCATGTATCCAAGAAATGCACCTCAACAACAACCACAAATTCTCAATCAGAGGATACCAGACCTTCCATCTTGATAGAGAAGGTCACAAAGGAGGGGTTCTGATACTGACACGTAACTGCATACCGAGTAGCGCAGTAGCTGTCAATCACACTGAATTGCAGAAAGCGGAAGATGACGTCTCAAATGCTAGGAACATGGCAGAGAGAAAGCATTCTATGGAGGCAAATATCGCCCTCAAGGCCATCACGGCGAAATACAAAAGAACACTAAACCAAATAACAAGAGACAGCTGGAAAAACAAAACAGAAAGCCTCAATTTAGATAAAGAAGGGAACAAAATTTAGTCAGAGCCATGAATGACGAAACTCCATCAAATAAACAAATTACCATCAAGCAGGGCGACAACATGCTTACTGGAAAAAAAAGCAGCAAACGCCTTTATAGAACATTATCCCAGGGCAAACCACATTGATGTCCCTACAGACAGGCATACAGACATTAGTGAAGAACAAAAGAGCCACGACAACATCAAGATGGCACCGGAGGAGCACATGATGGCAAAAAGATAGAACAGATCCAAATGGATGCAGGCCCATCAGTCTACTGAGCTGTGTAGGAAAACTGATGCAGCGTATGATAAACACCAGACTGGTGTGGCATCTGGAAGAAAAACGCATACTAATTCCACAGCAAGAAGGTTTTAGACAGCACAGATCTACTGAGGACCAGATCACTCTCATAGCCCAGGAAATAGAGGATGCTTACCAGGAGAAAAAACACACAGCAGCCGTTTAGGTGGACTTAGAGAAGGCATTTGACAAGGTGTGGAAAGAGAGACTTAAAGTCAAGCTACGAAGAAGTGAAGTTTGTGGGAAAATGTACAGATGGATCAGCCACTACCTAGAAAACAGAACAGCCAGAGTTCAAGTACAAGGGCAGATGAGCATAAAGGTGACACTTGAGCAGGGAGTACCCCAAGGGGGAGTACTGTCACCCAAACTTTTCCTGGTGTATATAAACAACATCACAGAGAATATACCAAGAAGAGTCCACAGCTCCATGTTTGCAGACGATCTGGCTATGTGGACCTCTGAAAAACATTTCACCATAGCAAGAAATCGGATGCAGCAGGCCCTAACATCGTTGGAGGAGTGGGCGAACTCATGGCTGGTCAAAATAAATGAGGAAAAAACAACATGTACAATATTCTCGCTTTCAAATAAACCACAGAACACCAAAATAAGTCTTAATGGCAAATATCTGCGGCCAAATGACAACCCAAACTACCTGGGAGTCACATTTGATCGGCGAATGACATGGAAAAGTCAGATCGAGAGAAACCGAATGAGAGCCAGACAAAGAATGGAAATCATGAGGAAACTTGCTGGCACAAGCTGGGGAGCAGACGAAAGTATACTAAAGAAACTGTACACTAAAAGAGTGAGACCAGTTCTCGAGTATGGCATTGCGGCTTGGACAACAGCAGCAAAGGCGAACTTCGATAAAATTAGCAAACTTCAAAACCAAGCCATGAGAGTTATAACAGGAGGCATGAAGTCAACGCCAATTGTAGAATTTGAAAAGATTACAAATCTGCAATCCAACACTGACAGAAGAGACTGCAGAGCCCAGCAGCAAGCAGAGAACCTCAGAAGACTGACAGACCATACAATGCATCAGAGACTAAATAGATTTGGAAATGGGAAACTAAAGCAGAGAAACTTTGCAGAAATAGTCAAAGCAAAGATGAGCGAAGACCCTATGAACACCGTAACAATACCAAAGCCCATCCCTACTGTACGCAAACCTACCTGGAAGCAGTATATCATTCCGGAGGTGGTAGAAAATATACCAGGTATTGGAAACAAGAACAGCCAGACTGAAAAAGAAAGAAGAGACATAACCCTCAGGTACATAACGAAAAACTACCCAAGCATGGACTGGACCCATGCATACACCAACGGTTCTGTAACAAACAACACAGAACGGAGGGGCAGGGGTATTCCTGAGCCTACCAAATGGTGGAAAAATAACACTGTCAGTGGCAACTGGAAAATTCTCAAGCAATTTCAGAGCGGAGGCAGAGGCACTGAGGACTGCAGTAGAAGCAATGCTAACAGGCAAAAGAAATGAAAGCCAGATAGTCCTGTTTACAGATGCCCTGGCCATAGTCACAGCACTAAAAAGCCAGAAAAATACTGAACTTAATGATTTAAGAGCAGTCCGCACCAAAAATAGTGAGACAGTGGATTCCATCCCACTGTAACATCCAAGGCAACGAGGAGGCAGACAGACTGGCAAAAGAAGGTGCAAGACTACCACAACCAGATTCTAGTGTGACCTACGAAGAGTCCAAAAGGCTTATTAGGGCCAGATAGATGGCCAAATGAGAAACAGAACATACTGGCTACCAAAAAAATGATGCCTATAACCAGTTGAACAGAAGAGAGCAGGTCGTGGTCTTCAGACTCCGCACAGGCCACAACAGACTGAGGTACCACCTATTCAATAAACTGAAGAAAGGTGGCACTGACGAATGCACTTGTGGTACTGGGAAAATGACCGCTGAATATCTGCCGACATTCGAGGACCAGAGAAAGCACATGTGGCCATCACCAGTGGCAACACTAGACAAGCTCTATGGCAGTGTCGACAGCCTCAGGATGGCCGCTGCTTTTTTCGAAAAAATACAGGTTGACGTTTGATAGCGTACGAAGAAGAAGAAGACGTTAGGTCCTATGTCAGACGTTATATATCAAGATATTCTGGCCCTTTCTTACTAAATGAACCAACGACGCCACATTATTGTCATCTGACATATTACCAATTAAGAGCAACAATGAATTGCATGGATTTGTCTGACCAAGGACATATTTTTGTGTTGTCTGCACTTCAACAAAGGTAAATAGTAGGAAATTCTGTGACTGAAACATGATCACCTTCCATCCATTTCTAGGAATGTGAGTACAGTGAGAGTAACAAGTGGTATTCAAGCAAGAAACTAACATGTGCACATGCACACACAATGATGAGATAATAAAATTAGTGGAGAAAAGATACACATCTATTGAGGTTACCTGCTTGTCTAGGGGTGCAACCTGTAGGGGCGGCCACAACATAAAATAGTTTGGTTCAATCAAATATACAAAAGGAGTCCACAAACAAATTAGGGTAGACTAAGACAAGTAACACATGACAGACAACACCGTGGATCTATTCACATGTCAAGATGGCTCAATGAGAAGGTCCAGGAGGTTAATGCTTGTAGAAATGTTCTTGTTCTTCAAGTTCCAAGCTGACAGGTGTACATCATGGCATCTCTTCTCAGTTTTCTGTTCTTGATCTGATACAGTCAATGACTATCACACTTGATGGCAAGCAAACAAACTCCCTCCACCTGTCTGCAACCATTCACACCCCCCCCCCCCTCTCTCTCTCTTTGGTGGACTATAACATGGCCGATCCTATTTCAGTGCCAGTCAGTGATAATGGTGGGCATATCCATCCATGATTACTTGTTTTGTCCCAGTGTCTTTATATCACATACTTTCACTGTTTTTCCTTTTACTAGTGTGTTTGCCTGTTACTGTGTATTTTAACATTTCTTTTCCCAAAGCATAGACATCACAAACATTGCCTGTTTCTCCACATAATGTGACTTACTGAGGTACCTATCCCAGTGCTATGCCATTTCTATTAGCAGCTTCCCTTCTACCCCTGGGGTTGTAGAAGTCCCTTTTTATGTATACTTGCAATGGAGTGTGCAGACAAACAGGTGATTTTGATCTGTTGTGTGCCATGTCATTTGATGACTAATAACAAGGCTGCCAACTACTCCTGCAGTCCTCAATCTTGTGATGTGAATAATTCATATGAGCAGCTATTCCAATGTCCTGTGTGAGAAAACTAAGTGCACATTCTACTCTTGGAAGTACAGTATGTTTTTATAACAAGTACAAGGGAGGAAGACTAACGTCTGATCAGGCAAAACGTATTGGCCAAGACCCTCACCTCGGCTGCCTAGTAGCCCTTCCTGGAAAATGGTTGTTTTCAAGGCAGTCTGGCTAACGAAGTGAGGGATCGACGTGATCCCCGTAGTAATGAGTGACATGCAGGTGTCCAAGCATAGCACAACAGCCTGGAGGACCCTGGTCCAACTTCATCAGCCCGTTCGGGATGTGAGAAAAGCTATTGCAACCCATCACTTAATGTCCTTTTCAGGGCGCATAAAAAAGTAACCTACTCAATGTGGGCATTTGCAAACAACATAACAGGCACAATGTACAAACAAGGGGGTATCTATTAAGTACAAGCTGAATAAATGAATTCATGCACAGACATACAACAATTTGATAAAAAGCCATCAATGATGTAGAGACAAACAATTAGACAAGATACACTTTTCTGGAGTCCTGTTATCTACTTACCACAAAAAAATCTAATCTAGTTAGATGACAAACAAATGTCTGCTACTGACAAACATTTTATTCTATTCAACTCAGCATTATCTATTTGCTTTGTCAGCTCAAACTACAACATCAATAATCAATACTGTGCTTTTTCCCAATACAAGGTGATCATCGAAGGAATTACAGGGGTTCAGATTGTTGTTGTGCCATCTACAGCCTAAGATTTTGTTGTTGTGCCGTCTGCAGGTTATAATTTTGTTGTTGTACCATCTGCAGGTTATAATTTTGTTGTTGTACCATCTGCAGGTTATAATTTTGTCGTCGTGCAGTCTGCAGGTTATAATTTTGTGGTTGTGCAGTCTGCAGGTTATAATTTTGTTGTTGAACCGTCTGCATGTTATTATTTTGTCGTGCAGTCTGCAGGTTATAATTTTGTCGTTGTGCAGTCTGCAGATTATAATTTTGTCGTTGTGCAGTCTGCAGGTTATTATTTTGTCGTTGTGCAGTCTGCAGATTATAATTTTGTCGTTGTGCAGTCTGCAGGTTATAATTTTGTCGTCGTGCCGTCTGCAGGTTATAATTTTGTCGTTGTGCAGTCTGCAGATTATAATTTTGTCGTTGTGCAGTCTGCAGGTTATAATTTTGTGGTTGTGCAGTCCCAGCCTAAGATTTTGTCATTGTGCAGTCTGCAGGTTATAATTTTGTCATTGTGCAGTCTGCAGGTTATAATTTTGTCGTCGTGCCGTCTGCAGGTTATAATTTTGTGGTTGTGCAGTCCCAGCCTAAGATTTTGTCATTGTGCAGTCTGCAGGTTATAATTTTGTCGTTGTGCAGTCTGCAGATTATAATTTTGTCGTTGTGCAGTCTGCAGGTTATAATTTTGTCATTGTGCAGTCTGCAGGTTATAATTTTGTCATTGTGCAGTCTGCAGGTTATAATTTTGTCATTGTGCAGTCTGCAGGTTATAATTTTGTCATTGTGCAGTCTGCAGGTTATAATTTTGTCATTGTGCAGTCTGCAGGTTATAATTTTGTCATTGTGCAGTCTGCAGGTTATAATTTTGTCATTGTGCAGTCTGCAGGTTATAATTTTGTCGTCGTGCCGTCTGCAGGTTATAATTTTGTCGTCGTGCAGTCTGCAGGTTATAATTTTGTCATTGTGCAGTCTGCAGGTTATAATTTTGTGGTTGTGCCGTCTGCAGGTTATAATTTTGTGGTTGTGCCGTCTGCAGGTTATAATTTTGTGGTTGTGCCGTCTGCAGGTTATAATTTTGTGGTTGTGCCGTCTGCAGGTTATAATTTTGTGGTTGTGCCGTCTGCAGGTTATAATTTTGTGGTTGTGCCGTCTGCAGGTTATAATTTTGTGGTTGTGCCGTCTGCAGGTTATAATTTTGTTGGTTATGATTTTCTCTTCATACAGTCTGTAGATTATGATTTTGTCAACGTTCAAGTATGTATACTACAATTTTTTCCTGTCGAAAGTGAAATTATTTAATTTTACCCACTAGAAAAAAAAAAACCAGGTCGTTGCCAGGATCTGAACTTGTGCCCAAGGAGCCAAGATGCAGCAGTGCATGAACTGACAGTGGCCAGTGACTCATAAATGGCTGCTTGCATCAGGGTCAGCAAATCATAGCTGACCAAGATATTATTCTGTCTCCAAGTGGCGGGCCTGGAAACTAGCTGTCTAATCTGGCCAAGGGATAGTGATCAGCGATAAGGCAAATGCGGTATTCAAGAAAGGCAGCTGAAATCAGATGTCTCAGTCCAAAAAGTGCAGATATCGCAGCCTCGCTGTAAACTATGACAATGTTCCTTTCAGGACATATGCAGAAGAATAACTTGTCTCCAACTACTTGGTCACCCTCCCTTTATTTGCTTTCTAACCATTTCAAATCTTATGAAATGCAGTTCCCAAACATAATGTGTATTAGATCCATGCTGAAACAATCAAGAAACCAGACTAATACAAATCCCAATATACCACTGAAAATCGCCCACAACAGACCAGAAGTACTGCACCCGAATATACACATGCAAGTTCTACTTACGGGAACATCCTCCTTAGACAAGAAATTATCTTGTTGATTGAGCAGAACCTCTGCTTGCTTGGCATCCCTCAAAAACATCTGAGGAGAAGAGGCAATTCCAATGTACAAGGTTCAGCACAAATTAAAATTCCAAGCCATTTATTTTTTCTAGGTTACAATATTCACTCAGTAAAAACAAACAATATAATATGTCCCAACATATGCCAGATAAGTCACAATAAACACTCAATACGCATTCCTTTTCACATCTACTTCCAACGAAAAATACACACTACAAATAACATTAGATTATGTGATGCTGGGGGGCTTGGCTTCGTTCGTTCTCAATCTCCTTCTACCAAATCCTAAAAGGGCTTAAGTAGCAGAATGTAGTCCAGAGTTTACAGCTTGACTGCGATATTTGCCCCTTTCGGTCCAACACATCCGACTTCAGCAAGCATTTTTTTAGTACTGGATTAGCATTCCCTCTTCGATCCCTTCTCCTTAGCCAGTCTGCTCTGTTGCAGCCTGTTATCCAGGATCACTGCGTGGAGGTGTAGAAGGGTCTTAGCAGCTTTGGTTCGCTGGCCCCGACGCTAGCAGTCAGCTATGGGTCGCTGATCACTGCAGCTCAGGCGCTGCTCAGCATCTTGATCCCGCTGGGGGATTTGATCAGTCAATGTATCAGCTTGAAGTGGTTGATATAGTATAGCGGTAAAGTTTATGTTTTTCACACCAACTCCCGCTACCAGTACACTCCAGCTGTAAATGGGTACCTGATTTACTGTTAAGGATGGAAAGGCAGCAAACAAAGTGACTGACCGTTAGATCAGGTCATCCCGTAACTTGTGAGGCTGTTGGGGTACCCATGAAGACAAGTAGCAGGATGTAGTTCGGAGAACGGTGTGCGTTGTGTTGCTAGTTTATAGCTTGTCTGCAACATTTGCACCTTTCGGTCAGACACATCCGCCTTCAGAAAAACCTCCGAAATAAGCTGTTGCCTCATACAATGAAGTCTTTAACACGTCATCCTAAACAGTAGAGTCTGATATGCGACTACCTTGACATTTTTACCAGTCAGACGGATCTTCATCTTGATTTGACTTAAGCCTTTTGGTTCCCCCTGGAACAAATAGCTTCAACACCTGCTTTCCTACCATTAATATTTTGAGCCTTCTCCTTGAGCTCTGCCCAAGTAGCTTCAGCTGTCTAGATCTCTTTCACTACTCTTCACCAGGTGTCCTTTGCTTTCTGACCCAGCTCGTCCCAGCCAATGTATTGTTATATTGATGTTTTCTTTATGAGGGCATGTCTTTCCTGTCTAATAAATGCATGGGAATGTGTGTGTGTTGTTTGTGTGTGTGTGTGGTATGTGTGGTACAACTAACTGAATAATCCTCTCATGGAAAACTACCCTCTCCACCTACCTGTAGACTCAGAGACTGGGACAACAATTGTTGCCTGTTCTCCCACATCTGTAGAAGTTCGTGCCAGCCATCATCGAGAGCTTGAAGTCTCTGTCAACATATGAACAAACATCAGTCCCTCACAGTTGAAGGTACATATCAAGTGTCATTCTAAATGTTCATTTGTAACAACATTATACAGGGAATCTTTTCCCAGCTAATCCCCACTCCTGCTGCATGCTCATATTATTAGCAGGGTGTCTGTACTATAGATCAGACTGGTCCAACTGCAGTTTTTGGTAAATATGTTTGTGGCATTCCCTCATACCAAACAGATACTTTTGTAATTATTTGTGTGTGACTGACTGTATGCAGTAACACTATAAACATAAGCTGGTTGGAAGTTCTTCGCAGAATGAGTTACACAATTCTAGTGAAACATATTCCAATAAGTTTAGAAAAGATTTGAGGAAATATAATTAAAGCTGGCAAATTTGATGAAGATTGTTTAGTTAGAAATGATATACATTGGAAGTCAAGTTCTGAGACAAATGAATGTTACTATTTATAAACTGCATGTTTACTTCCAATAATTGAATGTTAAGTTGAGAAACAAGTGAATGTTAAGTTCTCAGAGAAGCCAATTTTAAATATGATATTCTCTGAGCTTACATTCTGTTTGATATATCTATTATGATAACTGGCCTCACCTGCTGATGGTTGGGAGCACCATAGTTGCAACCACATTTCTCTGATACAAAAATCATATTGCTTGTGGTGGTTGTTGCTGAACGCTCATATTGAAAATAATGACTCTTCTGTGTGCCTTGAAAAGGGCATTAAGTGGCGGGTTGCAGTAGTTTTCCTCACATCCTGATAGTGCAGAGGAAGGTGGAACTGGGTCCTACAGGTGGTTGTGTCATGTTTGGCTTAAACTGCGTGTCGCTCACTACTATGGAGATCACATCACAGCCGGACTGTCATGAAGACAGCCCATTTACAGGGAGAACTGCGAGGAAATAAAGCGGGGGTCTTGGCCAGTATATTTTACCTGACACTGATTAACATGCCTGATCAGTATGTTTTGCCTGACACTGATTAACATGCCTGATCAGTATGTTTTGCCTGACACTGATTAACATGCCTGATCAGTATGTTTTGCCTGACACTGATTAACATGCCTGATCAGTATGTTTTGCCTGACACTGATTAACATGCCTGATCAGTATGTTTTGCCTGACACTGATTAACATGCCTGATCAGTATGTTTTGCCTGACACTGATTAACATGCCTGATCAGTATGTTTTGCCTGACACTGATTAACATGCCTGATCAGTATGTTTTGCCTGACACTGATTAACATGCCTGATCAGTATGTTTTACCTGACGCTGATTAACATGCCTGATCAGTATGTTTTGCCTGACACTGATTAACATGCCTGATCAGTATGTTTTGCCTGACACTGATTAACATGCCTGATCAGTATGTTTTACCTGACCAGTCAGTCTTCTCTCCCCATAATTTGTGGTAGAAGATGATAAGCAACTGATTTAGTGGTAGATTATACAAATCAAAGAAAATATGACGATAGCAGACTTCCCCCTTAAAACATACACAAACACAGTCCCCTTCCCCAAGAATGTGATATGATGGAGAAGTCATTCACCTGTCTAAGGAACATGTACTGAGGGTCTTCTTCTCCTTCTGTGACTTTGTCCCCAAACTCTTTAATCTTGGCATACTCTGGTGCGTAGGTGTCTATTTCATCCCGCAACTGCTGGTGCTGGTTGAGGAGTTTCTCTGCTTCTGCTAAGGAAGTGGGAATGTCCTCAGAGGCCACAGTCGTCTGAGTGCGAGACAGCCATGACTGGAAGTGGTCAAGACTTCCCAGGAAGCGCTGCAACTCTCCAGCTTCTCCAAGTTTCTCATCACGCTCTTTGAGCTGGAAATAATCATTATATTTGTTTAACATTGCATGAAGTGATATGACACAATTGCTTACAAAACTATCGAGCCTAAAACACCAGAAAGTTTCAGAGCAAAAGGAAGACCTAGAAAAAGATGGACTGATTGTACTAATTAAACATTACAGAGGCAGAGATAAGTCACACAAATGGAATATAATAAAGATTGCACCTGCCCATGACTATTAATAACATAAGTGGACAGATGAGGAAATGATTGAACTCACTAAACCTTGACCACCAATCACGTAAAAACTCCATTCCTCAGGGCGTCTCAGCAAAAAACCCACACAAAATGGACACAAACAAAACTAGTGCTCAGTTTGAATTACTCTTATCTCAAATTAGCTGACCAGATCATCTCCAATGTTATGTCTGCAGCAGACATAGGCCTGAATAGATTTGCAGGAGACCAACTTACAATAAAAATGGACTTGATACAGTGAGTGGATGTGCTCCCTCTCACAAACACCAAGGTACCAGGAACAGGACTAGATCTAGCTTGATCATAAACCAAATTCATCACTCAAATTGGCATCACATTCAATTTTGAAACTACTTTCCAAATAGTCATCATCTAAACCTAATTAATCAGCCTCGAAATTATTGAGCACAAGTTCAACAGTTTGTTCTATAGTTAGCCATATCCCTGATTTTCAACACTTTTTCATAATATAAATTATTTAAACAATTCCTAAATATTATCAGCTTATGTTCACCGTGATATTAATGTACCTCTCTGCAAGATGTGTAGTTCCAGATGTCACTATTTGTAAACACATTTCCACGTTGGGGCATACATGACAACACATAAAATATGAGAATGGAGATCCAGCTGTGAAGTGATCTTTTTAATACGTGCCATAATCATTTTGGTATCTCAATCCTTGCTTCAAAAGGTACAAAAAGGCAGCCAACGATATAGGCAGAGGGCGGACATAGAAGGCGCCAAACCTTTGGGATCTTTGGTGGAACTTCTTTTTTTTCTTCTGTGTTCGTTCTCAATCTCCCGCTACTAAGCCCTGTACAGGTTTTCGCAAGTAGCAGGATGTAGTCCGGAGAACGGAATGCTAGTTTACAGCTTGGCTGCGATATTTGCACCTTTCGGTCCGACACATCCATCTTCGGCGAAACTATATTCCTGGCCGTGCAGATCTTGGCTTCACAGGGAACCCATAGTGGGGACATTGACATTGGATAGAGTGAATTATTTCGGTTGATCAACGACGGCCTATAGGATGAAGAAACTGCAATCGATCAACTGGCTATACCCAGATTGCAATGTTTTGGATGCATAACCGGGTCCAGCAGAGAGGATGGAGCAGGAATGTGTACAACCAGCGAGCTACTAGAATTATAAGTATCTACACTCTTCACCCCTTTCTGAGGACTGAGCACTTATGGATCTACCCTGGGCCAAGTGACAATTCTTAATAGAAGAAAACACTGTTGTTAAAGAAGCAATGTGTTTTCTGCAGTAGTGAATCTAGACTAGACACTTACTGGCAATGAAAAGATGATGTTCCCAATCACTAGCCAGCAGTGAGAAATACTAACTCCAAGAAGATGATACACTTCAATGTGGTGAGTCAAGAGAAACAAGACAACTATTGGCTGCCCTATTTGTATGGTGTCACTAGAATAAGAGAGTGCTGTGTTTGACTTTGGAACTGACCATGTCTTTAAGGTCCAGCCAGACATTGTTGATTTCTGCAATCTTGTCTCTGATGGCTTGAGCTTCCTCTGGTTTTTGTTCCTCAAGCCTTTCTGCCTCACCTTGAAGAGACTCGAGCTAATGGAGATAAAACGTTATGTTATGAATATGCCAAACATATCTACTCATTGCTTGCTTTAACTGTCTCTCCACACAATCTGCAATTCTGTTGCATTCCATTCAGTTTATTGTTAACTTGCTCACATGTCATAATACCAGCTGTCCATCATAGACCACCTTTCTCCGTTTGACATTCATGTTTGTATGCTATAATATTTTTCACTGTTTCCCTCTCACAACATGAACAAAGACATTTGAGACAAGGCTGTCTCATCTGTATATTGCCACATGTGGATGGCATTAGCCCTTACTAGAAGGTAAGATAAAACACGGACACTACTATATATGTAGTAATCAAATCCGTTGAAGAAGGGCCTCATCATGTCAAACAAAGTGATATAGAAACTAGTCACTAGTTAATACTTTTGTATAGGCTTCCTTCAAGGATGCCAATTGCAAAACTAGTGGAACAGCCATCTTTAAACGGTTACTTTAGTGTTATGCGACTGTCTGCACTGCAATACTCCCTGCAGGGCACTTTTGAAGTCCTTAGCAACAATACTGCCAACTTACATGACACTGACACAAGTGTTTCAAATTTATATATTGACAAGTCTGTGTCTAAAATTAACCTTAGCTTGAATGGCAGCAAGATCTCTCTCCATCGTGCTCAGTCTGCGTTGCAGAGTCATCACTCCAGCCAAATCATTGCCGAGCTCATCTGTGGATTCAATGACCTTGGCCTTCTCATGTATCCAGCTCTGTAACAAAGAAAAGTCAAAGTAAAAGGCATCCATGACAAAAGACAACTGTTATCACTGATATTATTATCTACTCTATGCTTACAAGAAAGAGAACGTATTTTTTTGTGTGTGGTAACATTTGTTTACAGATTTGCACTCAAAGATATAGTTTCCCTCAACTAAAGTCATCAAATTTACTCGCCACTATTTATAGAGCACATCACATCTTATGTAGGATCATCAAATGATCCCAACTGGTCATTGGGACATCAGCATCACTGTTGACATGTTTCATATGTAGGGAGAATGGCGGCTGCCCAGCAACATGTTCTCCCACATGACAGTCCCTCCAGGGCCGTCATAGGTAAAGTGCAGGCCCCTTACTGCTGGACGGGATAGTACAGAGAAAAACCTGGATACTCTAGAGATGCACCTTTCCAAAGCCTAGTATGCCACACAAAGGTCGCCACCCACAAGCATAGTACAAAAAACCAAATGCACGACCAAAGGATGGCCGGGCCAGTATTGACAAAGAAACACCCGATTATGATTCCAACGTAAATACTAACCACGATGTGACCCAACTTTCAAGTCCTCCAATATAGCTTGCACAGCAATGTTGGGCCACCAGGCAGACTCTCATGAACCAACTCAAACCATTCAAGTATGATATCATAGACTCAGCTAGACCCATGCAGGGACACAAACACACTCAAAGTGGTCCAAAAATGGAGATGAACTACAACATTTGTGCAGCTGAAGGCCAGTACAACATTGGCAGTGTTGACATCATCATTGCTAGTAAATGTACATGAAACATCCAGTCTGACCAGATAGTCAACTCCAGAATTGCTACACTCAAGCTGCAAGTGAGAGACCAGATGAAACCACTCCTGCTAGTCCAATGCTATTGCACCCATAGTTGGTACAAAGACTCGGTAGAACGTTTCTACGAAGAACTAGAGAAACAAATACAACAGCCTGCATACACAATTATATCATCATTGTAGATTTTAATGGGTTCAAACAGGAGAACAAAATTTACTTTGGCAGCTTCTCAGAAGACAAATGAAATGATAGTGGTGATCGCTTGATGATCTTTGCTGTGATGCACAAGCTCCACATCATGAATACCCACTTTAAAAAAAACTGGCGGGGAAGCAATGGACAGGGCACTCACCAAACTGGAAGAGCAAGACTGAAATCGATTACGTGCTCAGTTTGTTACCAATGTTGAGACTCTGCACCGACTTAGTACAGGTCACAGACCGATCAGGACGACAATGAATCTCAACACTCTTCCTTTCAAATGGCGTCCCCAGGGGTCCACAACACTAGATGCTGTAAAGTTTGCGGACCTCACTAAAAACCAAAATTGACGTGTTGTACGAGATCTACCTGCCATCTAAAACAATCAATGCACGTTCTGAATAGTTGCACCACCGCTGTCAAAAGACCCAAAGCAGCATCAGGTACCCGTGCCAGTATGGATACACAGCAACTTCTTGCAACTAGCAAAATGCTAAGATCAGAGATGGGCTCGATAAGATCGCCCTCTGCGAACTAAACAAGAAGATGAGACACAGAAGATTATGAGCTTACGTCTGATAAAGGCCGCTGAGACAAGAAGAAGTATCATAAAATGCAGGAAGACACTACAACAAAAGAAGAGCAACACAACAGCCCTAAAGAAGGAAGATGGTACATCATTGATAGATAGATAGAGAGAAAATGCATAAAGTTCTACACGGGTCTCTTTGCATAAAAAAACAGTAGTGATCAACAAACCACTAAATATAGATTCCAAGTCACTATCTGATATAGGCAGCGACAAGGTCCTGCACACGACCCAACACCTAAAGTCAGGCAAATCGTTTAGTCTGGACAGAATGTCAAGACCAGGGCTCACACCTTCAATAGCATGGTTATCACAGCAATGGTATATGAGTGTGAGGTTTAGACTACACAAATCAGATGTAGAGAAGCTCCATATTACAGAAAGAGCAATGGAGCGAAGAGCCCTAAATATCTCCCTAAGAGACCACATTTGAAAAACCGACATTCACAACCAAACAGTTCCGCAATGTCGTCAACTGTGTCAATGCGGAAGTACAAGTTTCAAACGTCCTTTGGTCTCAAGGAAGGTGGGGCCATTGCCTAGTCATCGGAGATCCCATGTACACGCTGTGCAGGTAAAAGAACCCCTGGCAGTAGAAAATCTATAAGAGTAGGCTGTTAGCTTCTGGCCAGGAATAATTCTAAAAACGTTATGAAATTTCCATCCAATACACAATGTACCTTTCCCCCAGGTCCAGTAAGCAGCAGGAACTAAAAATTGTCACACCTCTTCCTCCAACAAAAACATACTTCATATAGCCTTCGGCTACCTGGCAGCAGATATACACGTTTGAATACCAGGGATTCCAAATATCCAAGCTCCATTTGTTGATATAAAACACCAGTAATATAACAGGTTGTGATCTATGGTAAAACTCTACAGGTTTTACAAAGTGTTACCATTCCCAGAGCTAGATGAAGAGCAAGACAATAATGGATGGAATGTGTTGAAGGAACACTGCCTACATATGGACAACAAGGCTGACACAGATAATACATGAAAGAAGACTGCACACACATATGATGATGTCTTTTGACACAGGTGGATAGACTTGATAAGGTGTCTCCATTGGTGACACAGGTGGATTGGTTAAATTGATAAGGTGTCTCATGCATGTTTTGGAACCACTGCTATCCAACTTCACATTCATACAGTAACTTAGGCAAACATTCTGTGTTCTATATTCTGACCTTTACACATATTATTTGTGTACTACTTTCTACTCCAACAGCACAACCTGGCAGATCAAGGCACAAATGATTTTTGGTTAGCTATATCTGAAACTTACTATTGTCTCATTGCACTCAATGTTAAAGTTCTGGAAGCCATGAGCAACATTGATTTCATCTCTCTTCTGATCAACCAGCTCACGGAGATTGTTCCATCTGACAGAGAAAGTACAAATATAAGCCTCAATATTATCAACAATACATAGCAACACAACATTCTTCTGTCTTGCCTATTTGGACATCCCTAGTGGTATAAAAAAACAGGCAGGCCAAAACACACATGAAGAAAGCTCAAAACAGACACTAAAAAGATCAGAAAAGTGTGGAGGGGGTCAGTTAGAATGATAAACAACTAGACTTGGTTGACTAAATCTGCTCCCCATAAAGGAAAGATTTTGATGATTGATGACACTTCTAGTTTGTTCCAGATTATTATTACAATATTAGCAGGTCATGTCTACACGATGAAGGACATATATTTCTGACAAATCCTAAAGAAAATTGGCATTCTGGTGATACAACCTATAGAAATTTGGCATTCTGGTAATACAGCCTATAGAAATTTGGCATTCTGATGATACAGCCTTTGGCATTCTGGTAATACAGCCTATAGAAATTTGGCATTCTGGTGATACAGCCTATAGAAATTTGGCATTCTGGTGATACAGCCTATAGAAATTTGGCATTCTGGTGATACAGCCTATAGAAATTTGGCATTCTGATGATACAGCCTATAGAAATTTGGCATTCTGGTGATACAGCCTATAGAAATTTGGCATTCTGGTGATACAGCCTATTGAAATTTGGCATTCTGGTGATACAGCCTATAGAAATTTGGCATTCTGGTGATACAGCCTATTGAAATTTGGCATTCTGGTGATACAGCCTATAGAAATTTGGCATTCTGGTAATACAGCCTATAGAAATTTGGCATTCTGGTGATACAGCCTATAGAAATTTGGCATTCTGGTGATACAGCCTATAGAAATTTGGCATTCTGGTGATACAGCCTATAGAAATTTGGCATTCTGATGATACAGCCTATAGAAATTTGGCATTCTGGTAATACAGCCTATAGAAATTTGGCATTCTGGTGATACAGCCTATAGAAATTTGGCATTCTGGTGATACAGCCTATAGAAATTTTGCATTCTGGTGATACAGCCTATTGAAATTTGGCATTCTGGTGATACAGCCTATAGAAATTTGACATTCTTACACAGCCTATAGAAATTTGGCATTCTGGTGATACAACCTACATAAATTTGGCATTCTGGTGATACAGCCTATAGAAATTTGGCATTCTGGTGACAGCCTATAGAAATTTGGCATTCTGGTAACACAGCCTATAGAAATTTGGCATTCTGGTGACACAGCCTATAGAAATTTGGCATTCTGGTGATACAGCCTATAGAAATTTGGCATTCTTACACAGCCTATAGAAATTTGGCATTCTGGTAACACAGCCTATAGAAATTTGGCATTCTGGTGATACAGCCTATAGAACTTTGGCATTCATACACAGCCTATAGAAATTTGGAATTCTGGTGATACAGCCTATAGAACTTTGGCATTCTGGCGACACAGCTTATAGAAATTTGGCATTCTGGTGACACAGCCTATAGAAATTTGGCATTCATACACAGCCTATAGAAATTTGGAATTCTGGTGATACAGCCTATAGAACTTTGGCATTCTGGCGACACAGCTTATAGAAATTTGGCATTCTGGCGACACAGCCTATAGAAATTTGGCATTCATACACAGCCTATAGAAATTTGGAATTCTGGTGATACAGCCTATAGAACTTTGGCATTCTGGCGACACAGCTTATAGAAATTTGGCATTCTGGCGACACAGCCTATAGAAATTTGGCATTCATACACAGCCTATAGAAATTTGGAATTCTGGTGATACAGCCTATAGAACTTTGGCATTCTGGCGACACAGCCTATAGAACTTTGGCATTCTGGCGACACAGCCTATAGAAATATGGCATTCTGGTGACACAGCCTATAGAACTTTGGCATTCTGGCGACACAGCCTATAGAAATATGGCATTCTGGTGACACAGCCTATAGAAATTCTGCATTCTGGCGACACAGCCTATAGAAATTTGGCATTCTGGCGATGCAGCCTATAGAACTTTGGCATTCTGGCGACACAGCCTATAGAAATATGGCATTCTGATGACACAGCCTATAGAAATTCTGCATTCTGGCGACACAGCCTATAGAAATTTGGCATTCTGGCGATGCAGCCTATAGAAATTTGGCATTCTGGTGACACAGCCTATAGGAATTTGACATTCTTACAGTCTATAGAAATTTTGACATTTGAACAGTCTATAGAAATTCAGGAGATGTTTATTCTATTTTTAAACATCACTGAGGTATAAGTTTGACATCTTCAAATGTATTTGCAATTTTGAAAGAACATTTTAGCTATTAAGGCCTGGGATGTTGTTGTTTAATGTCCACAATGAGTAAGTTTAATCTTGTGTACACCCTAAAAAAGACTATAGTGGTGGGTTGTAGTAGCTTTCCTCTTATCGCAAGCATGCTGATCAAAGTGGACTGCGGTCCTCCAGGTGGTTGCACTATGCTTGGCTTCATCTGCGTGATGCTTACTACTACGGGGATCACATCGATCCACATCTCGTCAGCAAGGCTGCCTTGAAAACAGCCTGTTTCCAGGGAACGCTACATGGAAGAGAGATTGTGGTCTTGATCAGTGTATTGACCCTGATGTGACATCCAGGTCAGTATGTTCTGGTTGACTGGACTAGTATCTCAGTTCCCTAAGACCTGGGATATTGGGCTCTAAGGTAATGCACATATCAGTGCAATGTCTGAGGCTCATATCTACAGTAATAATAACTCCATTCAAATACATGCATTTCAAAGTCTGCACAAATTGTAAACTATAGCACCTGAAACTGGACAAACTGAATCTGTTTAAACACTTGAAAATATCCAGGTAGAGAGAATTTAGCCCAGTTCATCATTTTCATAACATCATTCAATCAATCGTTACTCTCTGTGCATAGGCCATGGACAACACCTCGCCAGCGTGCACGGTCCTAAGCTGCTCTTTCTGCCTTTCTCCAGGCCATCGACAACACCTCGCCAGCGTGCACGGTCCTGGGCTGCTCTTTCTGCCTTTCTCCAGGCCATCGACAACACCTCGCCAGCGTGCACGGTCCTGGGCTGCTCTTTCTGCCTTTCTCCAGGCCATCGACAACACCTCACCAGCGTGCACGGTCCTAAGCTGCTCTTTCTGCCCCTCTCCAGGCCATCGACAACACCTCGCCAGCGTTCACGGTCCTAAGCTGCTCTTTCTGCCCCTCTCCAGGCCATCGACAACAGCTCGCCAGCGTGCACGGTCCTAAGCTGCTCTTTCTGCCCCTCTCCAGGCCATCGACAACACCTCGCCAGCGTGCACGGTCCTAAGCTGCTCTTTCTGCCCCTCTCCAGGCCATCGACAACACCTCGCCAGCGTGCACGGTCCTGGGCTGCTCTTTCTGCCCCTCTCCAGGCCATCGACAACACCTCGCCAGCGTGCACGGTCCTGGGCTGCTCTTTCTGCCTTTCTCCAGGCCATCGACAACACCTCGCCAGCGTGCACGGTCCTGGGCTGCTCTTTCTGCCTTTCTCCAGGCCATCGACAACACCTCGCCAGCGTACACGGTCCTGGGCTGCTCTTTCTGCCTTTCTCCAGGCCATCGACAACACATCGCTAGCGTACACGGTCCTGGGCTGCTCTTTCTGCCTTTCTCCAGGCCATCGACAACACCTCGCCAGCGTGCACGGTCCTGGGCTGCTCTTTCTGCCTTTCTCCAGGCCATCGACAACACCTCGCCAGCGTGCACGATCCTGGGCTGCTCTTTCTGCCTTTCTCCAGGCCATCGACAACACCTCGCCAGCGGGCACGGTCCTAAGCTGCTCTTTCTGCCCCTCTCCAGGCCATCGACAACACCTCGCCAGCGTGCACGGTCCTAAGCTGCTCTTTCTGCCTCTCTCCAGGCCATCGACAACACCTCGCCAGCGTGCACGGTCCTAAGCTGCTCTTTCTGCCCCTCTCCAGGCCATCGACAACACCTCGCCAGCGTGCACGGTCCTAAGCTGCTCTTTCTGCCCCTCTCCAGGCCATCGACAACACCTCGCCAGCGTGCACGGTCCTAAGCTGCTCTTTCTGCCTCTCTCCAGGCCATCGACAACACCTCGCCAGCGTGCACGGTCCTGGGCTGCTCTTTCTCCAGGCCATCGACAACACCTCGCCAGCGTGCACGGTCCTAAGCTGCTCTTTCTGCCCCTCTCCAGGCCATCGACAACACCTCGCCAGCGTGCACGGTCCTAAGCTGCTCTTTCTGCCCCTCTCCAGGCCATCGACAACACCTCGCCAGCGTGCACGGTCCTAAGCTGCTCTTTCTGCCTCTCTCCAGGCCATCGACAACACCTCGCCAGCGTGCACGGTCCTAAGCTGCTCTTTCTGCCCCTCTCCAGGCCATCGACAACACCTCGCCAGCGTGCACGGTCCTAAGCTGCTCTTTCTGCCCCTCTCCAGGCCATCGACAACACCTCGCCAGCGTGCACGGTCCTAAGCTGCTCTTTCTGCCTCTCTCCAGGCCATCGACAACACCTCGCCAGCGTGCACGGTCCTGGGCTGCTCTTTCTGCCTTTCTCCAGGCCATCGACAACACCTCGCCAGCGTGCACGGTCCTAAGCTGCTCTTTCTGCCTCTCTCCAGGCCATCGACAACACCTCGCCAGCGTGCACGGTCCTGGGCTGCTCTTTCTGCCTCTCTCCAGGCCATCGACAACACCTCGCCAGCGTGCACGGTCCTGGGCTGCTCTTTCTGCCTTTCTCCAGGCCATCGACAACACCTCGCCAGCGTGCACGGTCCTGGGCTGCTCTTTCTGCCTTTCTCCAGGCCATCGACAACACCTCGCCAGCGTGCACGGTCCTGGGCTGCTCTTTCTGCCTTTCTCCAGGCCATCGACAACACCTCGCCAGCGTGCACGGTCCTGGGCTGCTCTTTCTGCCTTTCTCCAGGCCATCGACAACACCTCGCCAGCGTGCACGGTCCTGGGCTGCTCTTTCTGCCTTTCTCCAGGCCATCGACAACACCTCACCAGCGTGCACGGTCCTAAGCTGCTCTTTCTGCCCCTCTCCAGGCCATCGACAACACCTCGCCAGCGTGCACGGTCCTAAGCTGCTCTCTCTGCCCCTCTCCAGGCCATCGACAACAGCTCGCCAGCGTGCACGGTCCTAAGCTGCTCTTTCTGCCCCTCTCCAGGCCATCGACAACACCTCGCCAGCGTGCACGGTCCTAAGCTGCTCTTTCTGCCCCTCTCCAGGCCATCGACAACACCTCGCCAGCGTGCACGGCCCTGGGCTGCTCTTTCTGCCCCTCTCCAGGCCATCGACAACACCTCGCCAGTGTGCACGGTCCTGGGCTGCTCTTTCTGCCTTTCTCCAGGCCATCGACAACACCTCGCCAGCGTGCACGGTCCTGGGCTGCTCTTTCTGCCTTTCTCCAGGCCATCGACAACACCTCGCTAGCGTACACGGTCCTGGGCTGCTCTTTCTGCCTTTCTCCAGGCCATCGACAACACCTCGCCAGCGTGCACGGTCCTGGGCTGCTTTTTCTGCCTTTCTCCAGGCCATCGACAACACCTCGCCAGCGTGCACGGTCCTGGGCTGCTCTTTCTGCCTTTCTCCAGGCCATCGACAACACCTCGCCAGCGTGCACGGTCCTGGGCTGCTCTTTCTGCCTTTCTCCAGGCCATCGACAACACCTCGCCAGCGTGCACGGTCCTGGGCTGCTCTTTCTGCCTTTCTCCAGGCCATCGACAACACCTCGCCAGCGTGCACGGTCCTGGGCTGCTCTTTCTGCCTTTCTCCAGGCCATCGACAACACCTCACCAGCGTGCACGGTCCTAAGCTGCTCTTTCTGCCCCTCTCCAGGCCATCGACAACACCTCGCCAGCGTGCACGGTCCTAAGCTGCTCTTTCTGCCCCTCTCCAGGCCATCGACAACACCTCGCCAGCGTGCACGGTCCTAAGCTGCTCTTTCTGCCCCTCTCCAGGCCATCGACAACACCTCGCCAGCGTGCACGGTCCTAAGCTGCTCTTTCTGCCCCTCTCCAGGCCATCGACAACACCTCGCCAGCGTGCACGGCCCTGGGCTGCTCTTTCTGCCCCTCTCCAGGCCATCGACAACACCTCGCCAGTGTGCACGGTCCTGGGCTGCTCTTTCTGCCTTTCTCCAGGCCATCGACAACACCTCGCCAGCGTGCACGGTCCTGGGCTGCTCTTTCTGCCTTTCTCCAGGCCATCGACAACACCTCGCTAGCGTACACGGTCCTGGGCTGCTCTTTCTGCCTTTCTCCAGGCCATCGACAACACCTCGCCAGCGTGCACGGTCCTGGGCTGCTCTTTCTGCCTTTCTCCAGGCCATCGACAACACCTCGCCAGCGTGCACGGTCCTGGGCTGCTCTTTCTGCCTTTCTCCAGGCCATCGACAACACCTCGCCAGCGTGCACGGTCCTGGGCTGCTCTTTCTGCCTTTCTCCAGGCCATCGACAACACCTCGCCAGCGTGCACGGTCCTGGGCTGCTCTTTCTGCCTTTCTCCAGGCCATCGACAACACCTCGCCAGCGTGCACGGTCCTGGGCTGCTCTTTCTGCCTTTCTCCAGGCCATCGACAACACCTCACCAGCGTGCACGGTCCTAAGCTGCTCTTTCTGCCCCTCTCCAGGCCATCGACAACACCTCGCCAGCGTGCACGGTCCTAAGCTGCTCTTTCTGCCCCTCTCCAGGCCATCGACAACACCTCGCCAGCGTGCACGGTCCTAAGCTGCTCTTTCTGCCCCTCTCCAGGCCATCGACAACACCTCGCCAGCGTGCACGGTCCTAAGCTGCTCTTTCTGCCCCTCTCCAGGCCATCGACAACACCTCGCCAGCGTGCACGGTCCTGGGCTGCTCTTTCTGCCCCTCTCCAGGCCATCGACAACACCTCGCCAGTGTGCACGGTCCTGGGCTGCTCTTTCTGCCCCTCTCCAGGCCATCGACAACACCTCGCCAGCGTGCACGGTCCTGGGCTGCTCTTTCTGCCTTTCTCCAGGCCATCGACAACACCTCGCCAGCGTACACGGTCCTGGGCTGCTCTTTCTGCCTTTCTCCAGGCCATCGACAACACCTCGCCAGCGTGCACGGTCCTGGGCTGCTCTTTCTGCCTTTCTCCAGGCCATCGACAACACCTCGCCAGCGTGCACGGTCCTGGGCTGCTCTTTCTGCCTTTCTCCAGGCCATCGACAACACCTCGCCAGCGTGCACGGTCCTGGGCTGCTCTTTCTGCCTTTCTCCAGGCCATCGACAACACCTCGCCAGCGTGCACGGTCCTGGGCTGCTCTTTCTGCCTTTCTCCAGGCCATCGACAACACCTCGCCAGCGTGCACGGTCCTGGGCTGCTCTTTCTGCCCCTCTCCAGGCCATCGACAACACCTCGCCAGCGTGCACGGTCCTGGGCTGCTCTTTCTGCCCCTCTCCAGGCCATCGACAACACCTCGCCAGCGTGCACGGTCCTGGGCTGCTCTTTCTGCCTTTCTCCAGGCCATCGACAACACCTCGCCAGCGTGCACGGTCCTGGGCTGCTCTTTCTGCCCCTCTCCAGGCCATCGACAACACCTCGCCAGCGTGCACGGTCCTGGGCTGCTCTTTCTGCCCCTCTCCAGGCCATCGACAACACCTCGCCAGCGTGCACGGTCCCGGGCTGCTCTTTCTGCCCCTCTCCAGGCCATCGACAACACCTCGCCAGCGTGCACGGTCCCGGGCTGCTCTTTCTGCCTTTCTCCAGGCCATCGACAACACCTCGCCAGCGTGCACGGTCCTGGGCTGCTCTTTCTGCCCCTCTCCAGGCCATCGACAACACCTCGCCAGCGTGCACGGTCCTGGGCTGCTCTTTCTGCCCCTCTCCAGGCCATCGACAACACCTCGCCAGCGTGCACGGTCCTGGGCTGCTCTTTCTGCCCCTCTCCAGGCCATCGACAACACCTCGCTAGCGTACACGGTCCTGGGCTGCTCTTTCTGCCTTTCTCCAGGTTGAATTATTTAATTTTAGCTCCTTCTCACATTCTCTTCTCCACGTATTTCTGGGTCTACCTCTCTCTCTTTTTGCCTGATGATTCCATGTAAGAGCCTGTCTGGCTATGTTAGGCTGTGACTTCTGCAGCATATGTCCTATCCAGTTCCATCGCTTAATTTGTTGTTCCAATGGATGATGTTGGCTACTCTCCCAAGTCTTCATTCTTCACCATGTCCTGCCACTTTATGAACACAAGTCTTCATCCCTCACCATGTCCTGCCACTTTATGCCCATTATCCTTTGCAGGCATCTGTTAACGAAGGACTGGTGTCTTTGTTGTATGACCTTGGTTGTTCATGTCTCCGCTCCATACAGCAACACTTACGGGACACTGGCGTTGAATATTCCTATTTTGGTGAATCTTGTCATGACATCATTACAAGTGACTTATTTTATGACCAATGTTTCAAGGTGATCCAACAACACAATAACTATACAAAATATATTTTGCACACATATAATTCACAAAAACCAAGTAATTTAAAGTGGCCCCTACAAGTGTTGTCTGTGATTATGTTCTAGACAACGAGAAAATCAACTCTTCAAATGTTCTACAAATAAATATTCAGCTTACGTATCATTAAGCTGGTTTTGTTGTTGTACCACATCTTCAGCATTTGGATGTTCGGCTTGCATCAGCTGACGTGCCAACTGGTTCACGACAGCCACCTTAGATGCTGTTGCATTCATCTCATGTTCGAAACTGTCGAAACGGTGTTTCATGATGGCAAGCTCTTCAACATCATCAGTAACTATAATGGTGGTTAAGAATTTCTCCTGGTGGTAAAAAGAATTTTTTCTCATTTACAACAACTTCTTGTTTGAATCAAGATTACAGAAAAAAGTCATAAATACAGACAAGAGTAATCAGTTTACACTTCTTTTAACTACAGTAAAAAATTTTTTCAACATTTACAAAACATTTGTGGAAAACAAAATGACTGCAATGTCTCTAAGAATAGATTTGTTGACAATAGGAAAACTACATATTTTGTAAACACCAGTGTGCTCCTTTATACCAGCTGTTACACTTGCTGGTCAATTTAGCACCACAGTTACAATCTAGTCCTTTCTGTACAGATAATAGTTATACATCTTAATGATGATGATGCAGGATGTAGGTCAGTGGGCAAGAAAATGAATACCATGTTGTCCCTTAGCCCCCCCCCCCCCCCCCGACAATGGCCCCCCCTACCATCGTAGACGATGATGGCATAATTTATTTTGCTATCGCTATTTTTAGTAAGGATTAACTGCGCTACTTTTTATCCTCACTCTCGCCTTGAGCCGCCCAACCCCAGTGGCAAGTCAAGGACAAGATGACTAGGGGGCGACTATGAGATGCAGGGGACTCCGCATCACACCCACGAAGAAGGCGGAGTCCGGAGTCGAACCCACACCACCTGATCACAAGGCCGACGGATTAACCACTTCGCCACAGAATCCTTAGCAATGTGAAAGAGTATCTGTGAGACTCATGTCACAGTTGTAGAGTCCATGATTTGATTTCTAGAGCCATGCTCCTGCTCCCCCGTGACAAGATCACTGATGACAACCCTGCAGCAAGATCATCTTTTGCTGATCCCTATGAGAAGGGCAAATGAATTTCATGTCCTCTCCAGCAATATCTGAACCTTCTCTTTCCAGTCAGAATCCCGTGGTGACTGTCTGGTATCCTCAGAATGTCATTCTTCCTCCCCATTGTTTTTGGTTGTTTGCGAATGCCTACAATGAGTCGGTTACTCTTTTGTGCGCCCTGAAAAGGATGTTAAGTGGTGGGTTGTAGTAGTTTCCTCACATAGTGAGCGTGCTGATGAAGGTGGACCGGGGTCATCCAGGCGGTTGTGCTATACTTGGCTTCATCTACATGTCACTCACTACTACGGGGATCATGTCAGTCCCTCACCTCGTTAGCCAGGCTGCCATGAAATCAGCCTGTTTCCAGGGAGGGCTACCTGGAAGCCGAGGTGAGGGTCTTGGCTGGCATATTTTACCTGACCAAACGTTAGCCTTCTTCCCCCCCATCATGAGCCACATTTGCTAGTGACTCTTGTCATATTTAGACGGTATCAATGATTAGAGCTGCTACTACTTATGATTCTTAGGAAAACAAGTTATTCGCTCATTAACTTATGTATCATATATGAAGAATTGTTTCTAGAGCCATCTTTCAAACTGTCCAGGCTACTCCACACTCACCATGCTCATGACGTGCTTTGTCAGGGTATCCAATAAGCCCCCTTGCGTTGAAGACCCTTCTACCCTACGGAAATTGCAATTATTAGATGATATACTTACTCCCAATTGCTTTCTGTGATGTGGATCATCAATTCTACATTGGTGTATACTAAATACAATACGAACCTTTTCATCAATCCAAGTTTCCACTCCATCAGACTCATTGAAAAGTTTGTAAAGCGAAAGAGCGTCAATGAGTCTCTGCTTGTGCAGCTTGGCAAATTCAAGGAGTTCCTGGTAGCGTCTGTCAATTGAACTCAAACGTGCCTGAACATCAGGTGACTCACGATCCTGTCAAGCATATGATGCAATATGTTACAGAATGGATCACAAGCAATTGTTCCCAATACCATATCAGACCAAATAACCCATTCTGGTCAAATGACTAATTCTGGCTGTTCAAACTGTATGACATTCAACTGACATGATTGATATTGGAGGTAGCAGGGAAGAAAGTCAAGGAAACTTTACACCATGACCCACCTTGAACTATCCTGTGTCTTTACTTTCTTAATCCCTTCTCTTCTACCATGGAGTGTAGAGTTCTTTACTTGATATTGTGGTTTACATTTTTTACATGATGAGGGTAACCCTCCTTAGTCCACATTTATGACATGCCTGGCAGGTTACAGTTACTATTCTTTGCTCCCCTTTCAGACATTAATACACAGACATAAATCCTAAGCCTTGCCTTATCCCCTTGTGCTATGAGATGGGAGGAATAGTTTTCTGTCCAGAGCCAGACACATGGCTGAAGTAGTAGTCATCCCATGACGATTTATAATATCCACAACATTTCCTATCCTTTTAATTCTCGGTGTGCCACGGTTGCACTGTGTGTTATAGATGCACAGGTATAGTTGGTCACGCTGCATTTTCATTAGCCGGACCAACCCTTTATTTTGGCCCCATCAATATATTTGGTACAGGGTCTTACTTCAACAATGTTTTGCACCTCTTCCTTACGCATTCTGTTTCTCCTAGTTAAATTTATGGCTTTCCTGAGGCATCTCATCTGAAATGACATGATCTTTCTCCCTAGATCATGTGTTAAAAGGTCCTCTGGTAACAGAATGTTGGCATGAATATACTGTTGATCTGCATTCTTTTTTGTGGACATGTTTATGTTAGGGTGTTTCAATAATGGTGACAGCTAGTATGCAATTGTATTTTGGCACCGGATCTCAATTTCTGTCTAAACCTCCATCCTGTATGAAAACACTGCACAAGTACTTGAAATCCTGCACTTGTTTGATCTTTGTCTCGTTTACCATGTTACAGTTTTCATGCGATCTGCTTATCTTTAGCATTTCTGTTTTTGGATGTATTCATTTTCATACTGTATTGCACACAGAGTTGAGCACAGTCAGATGTTGCAGCAGAACATCTTTACTCTCGTGTAGTAGGCTATATGATGATATCCAAAAAGGTTTTAATTTAACTGATATGTCTGTTTTGTCTTCCTCAGCATTTTTGGGTAGATGCTTCCAGCATTATTCTGCCCATATATATGTGTTGAAGAGTAGTGGCAACAACACACACCCATGTCTCTCCCTGTGCGTTATCTCCATTGCTTCAGTCAGACCACTAGTTGTTCTTATACTTTGGCACCCTTGCTTGATACAGTGATCTAATATTCTTTAATAGCTGTCCCTGTCCTCCTTGTTTTCTAGGATGGTCCATAGTTTATTTCTGTCTACTTTGTCAAAAATCTTTTCTTGATCCATGAATGCAACGTTGAGTTTCCGATCGTATTCAATGTTTGTTTTGTTTAGTCGTGTCAAGGTGAATATTGTGTCTGCAAAAATCCTACTTAGTCAGAAACTGAATTAAGTGAATTCAGCCTCACTCAGCTATGGTTTGAGGATCGGTCAAGTTCTCTGCTCCAAGATTTTCGCTTAGTTTCCCTGTGTGGCTAAATATGAAATCCTCTGGTAGGTATCCCGTAATTTTTTGTTGTTGTTGATTTCATTTTTTCAGAATGTCACTGATAGCTTTCTGCCAGTCTTCAGACAATTTTCTAAAATGTAACATAAGGAACATATGTTCATCCCTTCCACCAAATCCCCCTAGAAGATGCAGAAAAAATGGTGATCTATATACTTAACAAAACACTTACATCATTATTTTACATGGAGGAAAAACTTACTAAAGTATAACTCTATCACTACAATAACTGGCTTCAACATATTAACAACACATGTTTCTTACAAGTATAACTCTATAACTACAATAACTGGCTTCAACATATTAACAACACATGTATCTTACAAGTATAACTCTATAACTACAATAACTGGCTTCAACATATTAACAACACATGTTTCTGACCTGTTCTCCAAGGCTGGCAGCCTGTTCATGTAGCCCTTCAATGACAGACTGGTAGCTCTTGAGCTCTTCTGTAACTTCCTGTGACAAATGTACCAATAATAAGATAAATAATTGTGTGCTATTTTTACATGGGCACAAACACAAACAACTTATGTTGTAACCAAAAAGTTTTCATCAGGGACTAGAGTCAATATAAATATGACAATATCTAATATAGAAGATTAAAATGGGCAACTAATATTTTATGTTATAGTTATATACGTATAACTCTACAAACAGCCAAACAGCTTATAAGAACAGCAAACAAGGAAGTTTGGCTGAACATATAGACCATGGAACACACAGGGAGGAATGTCTAGAGCAGACATATGGCAAGCTCAAATCCAAATGACAGCATCAATCAACACATAAGGAGGGTTCAAAGCATAATTTTCTAGTTGAGAACCAACACATCCTATGCCTACACAAAACCGTTGATCCTCATCTCTTTGAGTGATTGGCGCTCAACAATGTTAGGAAAATGCTTTTCCCTCAAAGTTTAGATAAATGGAATTTTTTGCAAGGTATTAAATAGAAACTAACAAACACGTGCAAAGATAGCATTACATAGCATTGCACCAAAGGGTGAGAGCCAGTATGCTATTGGATCCGTAACAACAATATATGGCTTTCTTAATGCACACACTGTATTGTAGCCTAATTTTGTTGTGTAATATTTTGTTACTAACAGGATATGCCATATTCAGGATATTTGTTGACAACCCCTGGTATTTAGCTTCTTCTTCATAAACATAGCTAATAAGTCATGTGTACCACCATACCATTTAAAGGATAAGCTGCTTGCTAGCTTTCACCTTATTTCTCTATTCCCCCGAGGCGATGTGAGTTGCACTATGTTTTATTTTGCGCCTGTCTGCCCAGCGCATCCAACTTTGACATGCATTTTATGTAAGGGTCTGCATCCCTGGGGTAACAGCCGGTGCTGTGATTGGGGAGCAAACCCAGCACCTGTGAGTTGTGCGCTGTGTCACTTAACCACTAGCCCATGACTTACCCTATTTAAAGGATATAAAACTTGAATCAAATGTGATCTAACAAACAAAGTGGTATGACCTTGTGTTTTTTTAGCAACGACTGCACACTGGCCTCATCCTTGCCAACATCCTCACTGGACACAATGCGCAAGGTGTCCATCAGCCATGTGTCCACATCATCAGCATCAGCGAAAAACTGAAACAAACAAATATATTACCTATACTGGTTTCTGCTATATTGATTGAGGTCAAAACAAACGAAAAAGACATATAGTTTATACAACATATCCTTTTCTATAATAATAAATCATGACTTCACATCAGATCAGTTGCCATCTTTACATCCAAGGTTGGCTGCAATGGCTCTTTGAGTTCTTTCTCTTGCCTTATTGCTGTTAGCAGACAGGCTGCTTTCCTGTTCATCCCATTTATAGCACTTGTCTTCCTCTTGCAGTATCTTTTACTTTTCCTCCCAGAAAGGTTTTCAGACAGGTTTTCAGAAAGGTTTTCAGAAAGGTTTTCAGAAAGGTTTTCAGAAAGGTTTTCAGAAAGGTGTTTTTTTATACGGCCAATGTATTTTTTAAGCATGAATGATTTTGTTCATCAATATTTTGTATGTTACTCCCTTTTCATTCATCAATATTTTGTATGTTACTCCCTTTTCATTCATCAATATTTTGTATGTTACTCCCTTTTCATTCATCAATATTTTGTATGTTACTCCCTTTTCATTCATCAATATTTTGTATGTTACTCCCTTTTCATTCATCAATATTTTGTATGTTACTCCCTTTTGATTCATCAATATTTTGTATGTTACTCCCTTTTCATTCATCAATATTTTGTATGTTACTCCATTTTCATTCATCAATATTTTGTATGTTACTCCATTTTCATTCATCAATATTTTGTATGTTACTCCATTTTCATTCATCAATATTTTGTATGTTACTCCCTTCTTGAGTTATGGACTTATGCTTCCCCAGGGTAACGGCTGGTGCTGTGATGGGGATTGAACCTTTGGATTGTGAGCCGTGTCACTTAACCACTTGGCCACGCAGTCTCCTCTAGTATATTATCATTTGTTCTTATCGGTAAATATGATCTTGAAATTATAAATATATAAAGCCCTAAAAGAATAGCAAATATCAGAAACCTCTCTGAAACCATTACACTTAAGAAGGGGACACCTTACTTGGTAAAAGTCAACTGCTTCATTCAGCCTCTTCTTGCGGTATGTGGCCAAGTCAATGAGGCACTCCCACTGTGTCGAAATATCATTGTTTCTCAGTTCAATCTGGTCTGCTCCAAAGTTGCCATCCTCAATGAGCTCGTTGCTGGCAGCCTGTACCTCCTGGAGGTGAGTGTGGCGATGGGTCATCTCATCCTCCATGGCCTGAAAACAAAGAGAATAGTTCATCATTAAGTGGCTTGTTCAGCTTCTCATGTTACAATCCCTAGGAAACATCAATTATTACAAGCTTGACATACTAATGACAATAGGTCATCATCTCACCCTCCATGGCCTAGAAGCAGAGATCCTAGTATACCTTGACCAGGCTTATTCAGCTAGTCATGTTAAGTAGGATCCATACTAAACATTAGTTCTCCACTATTACAAGCCTGACAAACTAATGACAATAGGTCATCATCTCACCCTCCATGGCCTAGAAGCAGAGATCCTAGTATACCTTGACCAGGCTTGTTCAGCTAGTCATGTTAAGTAGGACCCATACTAAACATTAGTTCTCCACTATTACAAGCCTGACAAACTAATGAGATTGTTGCCAGTAACCCTGACAAACTAATGAGATTGTTGCCAGTAACCCTGACAAACTAATGAGATTGTTGCCAGTAACCCTGACAAACTAATGAGATTGTTGCCAGTAACCCTGACAAACTAATGAGATTGTTGCCAGTAACCCTGACAAACTAATGAGATTGTTGCCAGTAACCCTGACAAACTAATGAGATTGTTGCCAGTAACCCTGACAAACTAATGAGATTGTTGCCAGTAACCCTGACAAACTAATGAGATTGTTGCCAGTAACTGTCACAAGTAAAATCAACAAGGGTGATAACCGCAACAACATAAACATTTTGTGTATGACTGTAACAGCAGTCACAGAATGGTACCTGGAACGGCAAGAACAAAACACTACTGCAACCTTACGATGGTTATGCAAGAAACTAGCAACTATATCATATCAAAGAAATTGTTAAGAAAGCACCACCCACAAAGCACTTTGGTACAGACTTCATGTAAGGTCAGCTGCAGTAGTCATCCTATGCTTCGTGTGGAGCAAAGGATCAGACAATGCAAACATAATACAGTGCACGTCGTGTTTTTAAATATCAACTGCATAGGGATAATTCTTCTTCGTCTTTTGTCCTACTGCTCTTGCCATACGTCGTCGCAGAGGGGCGGGGTGCGTAGATCTTGTTTGGACCAGGTGAGAAGCTTGTGTGGTTGTAAAGTGGAACCTCCCAAGTGTCTCGGATACACCTTCTATTCATCTGCCACAAGGGCAACCACTTGCACGAGGACCCGATACTTCCACGTGATAGGCTCTTGCTGCTGGTTGGTCATAATGCATCCGAACCAAAAGTCCAAACCACTTGATTTGTTAGGCTTCAATCCAGGCATTTACTGTGTTCGTTACAACCATCTGCCTCAACGTGGTGTTTCGGATAAGGTCTTGGATAGACTTGCGAACAGCACTTCGCACACAGCGCATCTCACAGCTCTGAATCTTACTCTTGTGACATTCCAATAAGGTAACACAAAGTAAGAATTACAAATAGTAGGGATAATTATAATGGCATAACAAGTATAATCTGGACCTTCTGTCGTGAGCATGTTCAAGCAAGAGTCTGCTATTTTTGACATGTCAATAGTAACAACAAAAAGTGACAACATTGTCTGCTCACACTTCTATTTACAACTGTCACAAAACATCATCGCTGTTCTTATCTACGTGGACGTGGATCCTGGGTCTGATATCTGGCAGTAAATAGTCCCACTACGTCCTACCAAGCATATCAAAAAGGGGAACTAATGTGAGTGGTGCATGGGGCTAGCAAACTTGTAACATAATTTACTACAATAGCTATCTTGCCATGTGGATGTTGGGAAGAGAAGAATAAAACCACTGCACCTCAATGTATCATATAAAAGTTCACTAAAGAGCTAACTTGTCATGCCAAACAAATTGCTACACAAAGCACCTGTGCCAGAGCACAGAGTGCTCAAGTGCGGATGTCCAGTAAGTAGCCAGTGCCATGTTCAGTGGTGATCCTACACTTCATAAGGAGTGAAATGGAGGAGGAGGAAGAGGAGATGAAGACAGAAGCCATCAATGAAAGAGGTACTATTCTAGTCTTCCTGTGAGCAACCAAAACCTCCTGCTGCATATATCTTGACTCAGTATCTAAGACATTTGTACGTGCAGATACTATAGAAAACTACCAGAGTGGCACCCGGGTTGACTAGAACATGACCAATGTCACCTTCTGAACATGTTGTGAGATAGGGATCTGCTTGGGCTATCACAACCCTCATCATGTAACACCATTGATATGAAACCACCATGATGGGATACAGGCTTCCTGTAAAGGGGCCACCTGCAGTGGTGGCCCTATGCTTCACTTGTAGCCAAAAGGCAAATCAATCAATCAATCAGTCTATGACCAAACTAGACAGCTTCAATATTGCTATCACTTTACCCTGTGTTTTGTAAGCAAGAGGCTGACACTGGTCAAGTCGTGACCAAGGTCAGGTGATGACAAATCAATCAATCAATCAGTCTATGACCAAACTAGACAGCTTCAATATTGCTATCACTTTACCCTGTGTTTTGTAAGCAAGAGGTTGACACTGGTCAAGTCGTGACCAAGGTCAGGTGATGACATGAGCTGTTCCTTTTCTCTGATCCAGCCTTCCTCATCAGCCATGTCCCAGTAAAACTGCCACAGTTTGCGAGACTCCTCCAGACGCCGGCGCCTGTCTGCAGCAAGCTGTCGTAGCTCGTTGTACGCACTGTCAAGCATGCTCATTCTCTCATGGATCATATCTGGACTGCATGGTCTATAGCCTGGAATTAGAAACATCAAATTTAGCAGATAGTGAAAAAAGTGAACTTTGTGACAATAATGTGTGTGATATAGTATACTTTTGTGTTACGATCTAAGATTTGCATTAACATTTATTTATCTACAGCTTATATCAAGAGAGTCTTCTTCTTCTTCGTACGCAGTAAGACAGTAACCATTATTTTTTTTGAAAAAAGCGGCGGTCATCCTGAGGCTGTCGCCTCAAGAGAGTCTGAATAGCAGAGTGGTTAGGGCACTGACTTCTTAAAATAGAGGTATCAGGTTCTATAGAGATTCTCAAGACGGTCCAGTCTACTTTCTGTCAATGAGACCTAGTCAAACAGTCTTCAGCACTCCATCTCTCTCTGATGGCAGTGTCTGTCCGCTATGGGACCACCTTCACCTATTTCCATCAAGACTGACTGCACACAGGGTTTATTATTTGTGTTTTATTTGATCAAAACATTCAGACACAGTATTTTCATCCTCTACAATGTCATCATCACTATCAAACATGGTCTGTTGAACCACCTTCTCCTCCTACAACCTTTCCTTGTTCATACAATCCCTTTGAACTTCCACATATGATGTCTAGGGTCTAATCCCAGATTTGTCTGGGATTTCAGCTATTGTTTGATTTTATTTGTGATTTTTTCAACTTATGATACCTGAAGAACTGCTATGATATTCTTGAATAAGTCAGATTATTTATTTCTCAGTCACCTGATTCACTTTCTCAATATCCTCACTCAGAAGGCATGTTCTGTTCATTGGTTTGTTGCACTCTAAACATATGATTGAATATATGAGGTCTGATAAAAAAAGTAACTGGCCTTATTTTCCTTTGACCAATAGCTGCTCTGTGGTGGGCTAGCATGGCATGCTACCTTGATATCTTCTAAGCATGTGTGATTTTTTTGTTTTTTGCCAGATTGTGCAACTCACGAAAACCGTCTGCAGATTGCACTTAACATTCAGGATTTGTTGCTGAAACACAGCATTTGACAAGTTCAGTACACCCCTCCAATACAAAGACATGGCTCATTGTGACCTTTTCCAAGACTCAAGTTGTCCTTCAAAGCCTGGAGCGTTCATGGCATAGAAGAAATCCAGACAAATGTGATGAAGAGCCTGATGGAGATCCCCCAAAATGACTTCCAGTTGTGGGAGCACCCTGGGAGAAGTTTGTCAACTCAGAAGTAGCCGATTTTGAAGGGGATGAGGTTTTCAGCTAAATATATAGGTTAGTTATTATCCAGCCTAAGGTCAGATACGTTTTGATCAGCTCTGGTAACCTAACTATATACTCATACTGAGAGCTGCAAGAACTGGACATGTCAAAGATATTTGGAGCCATGACCAACAAAGGCGGGCAAATATATTTAAGTATGATAACAAGAATGATTGTTACTACTGCTGCATTAATAAGATTGTCTTTAAATATGTTTGACATTGACGGGTCTGTGTGATTTGGATATTTTTCCCAACTGAAAGAAAATGTCTGGTCTTCATCAATGAATCAAAATTCTTTTCAGCTTCCTGTGGTCCAAGTCTACAAACAAGCATAGGGGATAAAGACAAAGTGATGAGATGACAGCAGTCTGTGACTCAGGATGAAGATACAGTGATGAGATGACAGCAGTCTGTGACTCATAGGATGAAGACACAGTGATGAGATGACAGCAGTCAGTGACTCATAGGATAAGACGCAATGATGAGATGACAGCAGTCTGTGACTCATACGATGAAGACACAGTGATGAGATGACAGCAGTCTGTGACTCATAGGATGAAGACACAGTGATGAGATGACAGCAGTCAGTGACTCATAGGATAAGACGCAATGATGAGATGACAGCAGTCTGTGACTCCTAGCTGACTGCTTTCATCAGAATGAACCAGAGCTCTCCAAGACACTATTTCGCCTCCAAGTAGCGGCCCTGGAAACAGGCTGCATCTTCTATGCAGCCTAGCTGATAGAACAGGGATCAAAGAGAGAAGAGAAAACAAATGTACTGTGCTGAAAACAGATACGTTGGACCAAAATGCAGATACCGCAGCCTCACTGTAAACTATGACACAAAAGAACAAAATATCCTTTGAATGTCAAATGACAAAGATGAAGCAAGTACACACTAAGTTCTCCTATAGTTGACTTGTTCATTTTTGTTGAAGATTTTGTGGCTTAAAGTTCTGACAGAATGTGCTAACCTTATCCTCCTCATTTGCCTCTTAAATATTCCTGGTAGGTTACAGTGTTACCAATCTTTACTCCCCTTTCAGGTACCAAGAACTTGTGGCCCAAGTCCTTCATGTGATATATTCCAATAACAAAATTTGTAATGGTAATATGAATTAATGACAAATATGTCACACACACAAATAACAGTTGAACAATCAACATGAAAAAACCACTGCAGTTGGTCGTGTCTGAAATAGTGATTACCTCCAATTTCTGAGAAATCGTCATCAATAAATCGTTGTGCCTGTGAGTTGACGTTGGCCACACGCTCAGCCACCACATTCACGTCTCCCTCCAGCAGACTGTGTTTCTGTAGTAAATCTTCAACACCCATGAGATGCTTGCCATAGTCTTCTGACATCAGGCGAGCCTAAATGAAGAAAAAGTTGCAATAACTATTATTTTATCCTTCACTCCAGCCGTAGCTCAGAGGCACAACTACAACTGGCCTCATTCAGGAAGTCTGCACCTGCACATTTTGCATGCTCTTGCAGTGATGGTCTCTGTAGCAATTTAATGTACACGATGACGTTAGTAGTTCCATGAACAACAATCTTCAGTCAACTTGCATGACATGAACCTAGAGGAGATTGTCCTATTCTTTCCTCATTGGTAAGGAACCCTGGTATCCACACTGAGATACAAGAATCATCACGGAGAGTTGTCTCCAAAGAATTGCATTGATGACAACCATCAGACTCAATACAACAGACAAATGAATGCTCCAAATGAAACAGTAATCTTACTATTTGAGATGTGGTCTGTCATATCCATGTTAGTTCCTATTGACAGGATGTAGCAGCTATCACTGAACTGTTTTCATTTATGAAAGTGTTCATGTGTTTTGCCCATGAGAATCAGACTTTCTCTTCATCAATTAGCGTTCTTTAGCCTTCTCCCTACTGTACTGGTTGTCAGTTCTTATCCTCAAATAAGTTCTGATTATCAATTCTGATCTTTATTCGCTCTCTATTATTACACATGACATTAAAAGTCTTATGGACTATTTTAATTGTATGTTATCAATCTTAAATCTTTAGAGTCCAGCCTAGCTTGCTAAATTTATGTCTTATCACCCAAGACAAGATCAGCAATTACATTTTATTTCAAATATAAAATATATCACTGCCTCAGCTCAAGGCAGAGATAATTGTGTCTCTTTTGGTTGATTTTCCTTACGGCTTGGATATCAGGTCTTCTTTTCTTGGAAGGTGATTGTTTGTTCTTTTTGCTCCCGTGTTGCTGTCTCTTTTAACATGTCTGCTGTCCTTGTACGCCACAGTGTCATGATATCCACTGTAGCACACGAATGGATTGAAAAACCGGTTGTCTACAGACTCTGCAATCTTCTGGGGGGTCGCTGTGGTCGAGAAGTAAGGTGCTCGCCTGTCAAAGCGATGAACGGAAATGGTGGGCGATTAAATCACGCAATTTTTCAAGTTTCCCTTGATCTCAGGGTAAATGGAACTAGAGTGCTTGCATCCTGAGTTACCTCCAGTTGTCTTGCACTTGGTCCAAGGTAGCTGAAGACCCGAGAGTGAGGTTGATGAACAGTGCAGTTTCTTTCTCATTATAATCCAAATACAGCCCAAGTTACACCATCAAGACAAAACCTGCCTGATCATGTTGCCATCATCGCTTGCGATGGACAACTAACTAACTAACTAACTAACTAACTAACTAACTAACTAACTAACTAACTAACTAACTAACTAACTAACTAACTAACTAACTAACTAACTAACTAACTAACTAACTAACTAACCCTTCTCTTGGTTTTTTTAGTTAGCCTAAGGTTTTTTTAAGCTCTGGTTGTTTATTATTCATGAGGACTTCCAGAATTGACACTGCATCTGTAAGGAATACAGTCTGCTGCCATTGGTTTATTGAGTTGCTAATAATTTCTGGAGCAATAATCTATATGCAAACGACTTGGTGGTGTGCTGTGTAAAAGAACACCCAACAATTGCAAATAAGTGAATACAAGGAGCAGCAGACAATATAGCAGCATGGCTGAGAAATCAAAGTATAATGCATTAAATGAAAATGTTCTTAGAAACAAATGAATTATAGTTTCTTTTTTGTTCATTTGTCTGACTTTAGTTCAAATTATTATGTTGTCTCATCAATAGTATTATTATCATTACTTCTGTTTGAGTAATTGTCAGTCTAAATCAGACTAGCATTGACTATCCACGTCTTCTTCTTCTTCTGCGTTCATTCTCAATCTCTCGCTACCAAGCCCTGAATAGGACTTTGCAAGTTACAGGATGTAGTCCGGAGAACGGAATGCATTGTATTGCTAGTTTACAGCTTGACTGCGATATTTGCACCTTTCAGTCCAACACATCCGTCTTCGGCAGACTTTCCACGTCCAATTCAGATGATTGATCATTCGTTTTATCAAATACTTAGTCATCTCAACTCTTCAAGCACAGATTATATTGCCTGAATAGTCAAGTTTAAAAATTCACAAAAAATGGAAGTGCCAGACTTGAAAGGATTTTTAATTAAACGATAGTTGCGCATGAGCTGAAAGTCCATTGTAATGATTTGGTCTTTCTAAATAACGAGACTACGTTGCTCTATTGCTAGGGGGAAGCTAGTGTTTTGCAGGCACTTGTGCATAATATAGACCATAAATAGTTTATATTTCCAGTACAACAAATCTCAGAAAAGGTCTTAAAAGTCATATGTTTTACATATGTGGATCACATGACACAAACACATATACTGCACCTTGATTTCTTCCATCCAATCCAATATATACAACATCTCCTTGAATACTTTGTAGAGGCTGAGAGTAAGCTCAAGGCGCATGCGGCGTGCCTGTAGCAGCTCCAGTAAGTAGTTCCACAGACGGAGGACATTCTCTTTTCTGAAAAAATCAGTGACAGATGAAGTGCTTAAACAGGTATGTCAGTTTTGTGATGGTAAATCAATCACTACAATAGAAGACATACACTAATACAAGAAGACACTAATACAAGAATTTACTCATGTGTTTTTGTGCTGATCGCTAATTCTCTGTGTAATAATATTTTTAAAAACATGGACAGAATGTACTAAGCCAGCAGTTTCTAATCTAAGGTCCTCAGAGTTGACATAGGGTATGTAAAAGGCTAAGATTGTGCCAGTTGGATGGAAATGAGGATGTAAGAATGAATATAAATACCATTGATATATTTATTGCTCTAGACAACTAAAGTTTAAGGATCAGTATTTATATGTTGCTGCAGTCTTGAGAAATTATTGTTTTCTGTGGCCATTATTTTTATTGAACTTTTTGACTACCTCCTTTTGTTTAACTTCTTGAAAAATGTGATTGCTCTGACAGTGGCAATATAATAATAGCAATATAATATAATAGATGAGCCAGCACCAAAACATTTTCAAGATGATATAGCCAACAAGATTTTATCTGAGGTTGAGGGATGCATATCTTACCAAATTGTGGATAAAACTAATTACAAACTGTACCTGGCATTAATACGATCAAGGTCATGGTAGTTCTCCTGCTCTAGTTCACTGGCAACAGCGACAACAGCCAGAACACGTTCTTCATAAGCACTGATGTCTGTCTCTATGGCCTCGTGTTTCTTGGTGGCAGCCTCCACAGCAGCCAGGTCATTGCCAAAATTATCCTGAGCCACCAGGCGCTGGTTCTCACTAAGCCACTCTTCACGCATGCCAGCCTTGCGACCGAAGCGCGCTGCAAGCTGCTCCAGTTTTTCTTGTCTGAAATATATTTTCAATACATATTTTCATGCAAGCTAGTAATTCATTCTTATTATTCATCTTCAAGTATCCCACACTGAGTGTTCCTTTATTATACTGGACTGTAGTCAAGATTAAAGGAGTTCATTAGAAAACCCTGGTATTGGTGACGTGTTAGAGACTTCATTTAATGAAGTCACAACTTCTTGTGAGGGTTTGTATCTAGTTCCCGTCCTCACTGTGACATTAACAGCTAGGCTGTGTGTATGTCACATAAGGCAATTAATAAGGGTTGTCCATAGAGCTAGCAACAGAGGCTTGATCATATATATAAAAATAGGTAAAGTAGTCCCATAGCAGACACTGCTGTTCATTATCAAGTGTTGAGTCTTCAATGTCTGGATGGATCTACAGCTTCTTTATGAGGTGGGGTGGTCAGTTCCTGTCCTTGCTGTCTATATTTCCTTCTCCAATAAGCCAGGCACCCTTTTACAGCTGGATCAACTAGAGCATGTCGGTTCCGGGAGTTGAAGCCCACACCTTTCCTGTTTAAAGCAAGTGCCGCTACCACTAGATTCACTAATCATAGATATACCACATATATATATATATATATATATATATATATGTTCATCAGAATACTCATTAATAACAAAACACATCTGTCTTTAAGTTAGCCCAATAACGATCTCACGGCCTCCCTCATTACACAAAACTACTGACCTTGCAAGGTTTTGTTAGGCACGTGTCCCAGTCTATATGATTTCAACTGGTGTTACTGTCACGTTTTCCTTCCATACCTCTCAATCTGTGTCTTTACAGTATCGTTATATCATTTTACAATATATATTTTATGATGTGCACACCAACTTTCCCCATTTTTTGCTGCTTATCATAATGAAAAGGATGCAGAAAAGCTAGAAACAGAAATTCACGTACAAGCCGGTTTTCAGCCAGGAAGAGGTAACATGAGAATTATTATAGAAGAGAGTAGAGAATTCAACGTTGACCTACACACGCAGACTTCGCTAAAGCATTCGACTGCGTACAACAACAGTTATGGACAACATGGATTTTCCTAAATATATATTACACACTTCATTGCACAACTGTATCACGAGCAACAGCCAGATATCAGAGACACTAAGTGTGAAATTTGCAGCATTGGTCGATTATCAGATCCCAGAAATTAGGTGTACTCATGACAACGTCCTTATATTGGCAACCCAAGTTGGGCTAGAAAAACTCATTGTACCAACAAAAAAACACAGCAAGATCCAGAATCTATATTTAAATACCAAAAAAACTAAAATTTTGACAACAGACAAAGTGAAGAACAAGTCAGTGTTCTCAATTGAATATATTAGAAATAGAAGATATAGACGACTTTTAATACCTGGCATCTACCATCAATAATTCTGGGGACTGCAAAATTAAAATCAAATGAAGATTTGCAATTGCTACACACAACAAACTAATACAGATGAAAAATTGGGGGCCAAGCATGTGTAAGCAGACAAAGATCGAACTGATCAAGACATGCATTTTCCCAGTGGTGACATATGGTTATGAGACTTGGACATTAAGCAAATAAATTGCAAAAAATAAAGATGACAGCTTAAGCAATGAAGGTTGCTGAAAATATCATTGACAGAAAAAAAGTGTTTTGCAATAACTGCCTATTACAGAAAATTGTCCCCAGATAACATCGCAAGAAACAAAATGGAGATATTTCAGTCACTTGATGAGACATAATGGTCTGGAGATAGCGATAAGGAGGGCAGGGTTCCTGGATTGAGGAAAACAGTTCTATCTTGATGAAGATGGTATCTGGACAGTCTGGCACGTCTTTGTATGACACCAGGGCTGACTCGCCCTAAACCGAGATTCATTCAGAGCTGCCGTGACGGAGACTACGATGGTCTGGAAAGAATATGTCATATGATGATGAAGAATCTCCACTCCCTAACTTAAAAAGTACCTGATAAGCTCTTCTCTGAGAGACAGTTCCCTCTCATGCTCAGCCTTGTCTAGTCTCTCCCAGGCTTTGTTGATGTCTGACAGCAGCCTGCCCTCCTTGGGCAGGTATGGACGCTGGTTGTTGGCACGCATCTTGCTCTGAATGGTGAACAGCAGAATTTCTAGGTTGCCCTTCTCATCAAATCTGAGGAAGGAAAAGAACTGATACGCCAGACTGACACAAAGTAACGGAAAATGCTAACTCTTCTTTTCAGAAACACCAAATGTTAAATTTGTATAATGCCATTTTCTGGGTTTTGGAATTAATCTTAATTTAACTCTTGGTGTTTCTTTGCTGGTGGGTTACAGTGGCTCTTCTTACATCCTGTGGCCTATCTGACAAAGTGGACCTGGCCTGCCTGGCTATAGTGAATTGCGAGGCTCCTCAGCAAACTCACCACTACAGGGTCGATCCTAACCACGTTGACCAGACTAATGTGACACAGTCCCACGAAGAGTTGAAGTGGGGGCTCTTGATCAATATGTTTCACCTGACCCTGATGTTACTTTTCACCCCTACATTTTCAGGGCAAATTATAAAACAGCAATTTTTAGTATAGGCGTACATACAACAAATGTGTTCTATTCTTACAATAGAAAGGGTGTTTTATTTTTTTATTTTTTTTACAAATGTACATTTGTTCTTACAATTGAAAAAAATTGTTTAAAAAAATATGTAATAAGAGAATGAATTCTTCAACATTTGTCTTTATATGGACTTTGTGCCGCACTCTACAGCAAGGCTGCAATAACTGCGACTTTCTGCCAATATAGCCAATTTCAGCAAGGCATTTTTGGGAGAGAGTTTATCTTGTCTTCACTCTTTGATCTCTATACTCTCAGCCAGACTGCATGGATGCAGTCTGTTTCCAGGATTGTCACTTGGAGGTGAAATAGGGTCTTGGTCTCTGGGATTCACTGATCCTAGTGCAAGTAGCCAGCCATGAATCACTGGCCGCTGTCAGCTTATTTACTGCTGTGTCTTGCTTTCTCTAATGGTAAGTCAGGTACCCATTTACCCATTTGGGTAGACAGCAGCATATTGAAACCAGTGGTTGAACCTGGTTCTTCTGCTATGACAAACAATTTGTCAAATACTCCAGACATGCAGTACAAAAAATGGCTACAGAAATTTGTGCATGAGACTAGCATCATCGATTATGTGAAACAAATTGTTATAGAAAGCATCTCTGCAAGGGTGCAATAAGTGCTGTGATAGAGACTTCCAGTAAGGATGCAGTGGTCACTGCATGCTTCAGATGGAGCAGAAAGGTAACAATAAGACACTCACTTGGGTGGCTTCTCTACAATCCTGTAAGTGCTGAAAGCTGCCAGCTGCTGCTGAACACCAGTCAGAGAGTTGGCAAATTGACGATCATTCAGAATAACTATTGTCTGCTCAATCCAGTCCAGCAGGTCAGAGGTCATGCTCTCGTACTGATCAATCATGCTTTCAGTGTTGATGGCATTGTCAATGACCTATTGACACACAAAATAATAGTTGCAACAGAACATTGCTATTGGAAATAAGATTAACTGAATGAGAAAAGTAACAGTGTGATTTAATGGGCTGTTTTTACTGAAACAAACTTCCCCAGTCATTCCATTTGTTGAAGCATAGGTCCAACACTCTACATCTGGCTACCATCATTTAATTTTATTTGAGCTTCATTATAGTCATTCCAGTGCAGTTAAAGCAACGATTTTTACATGGTGTGGTTGCCAACCCCATGCACAACTTTCTTTAATCGTCTCTTATGATATGCAAAGAAGTGGGCCTATTCTGTCTGTTCTGTAACCACTCAGGTTACAGAGAATGTTAGCCTTATCAATTGCTCTATTTCTCATGAATTTTAAATAGTCAATCGGTCTTCTGATTTCAAAGAAATATTAGGCAGGTGATAAGAATTTATCTGTGCGTGTTTCTCATTCTAAACCTGCAGATAAACAACTTCAAATTAAAATGGGGGATCAAGATGCTGAGCAGCGCATGAGCTGAAGTGGTCAGTGACCCATAGCTGACTGCTAGCACCAGAGCCAGCGAACCAGAGCTGCCAATACCCTTCTACACCTCCACGCAGTGATCCTGGATAATAGACTGCAGCAGGGCATACTGGCTAAGGAGAAGGGATCGAACAGGGAATGCTAACCCGGTACTCAAAAAATGCTTGCTGAAGTCGGATGTGTTGGACCAAAAGGTGCAAATATCACAGTCAAGCTGTAAACTACGACACAACGTATTCCGTTCTCTGGACTATATTCTGCTACTTAAGCCCTTTCAGGGTTTGGTAGCGGAAGATTGAGAACGAACGAAGCCAAGCCAAATTAAAATGCGACCTACTATATCTTTGTCTTCTTTGGCATTTGTCCTGAAAAATATGTTTGTGACATTGTGTTGTAGTTTACAGCTGGACTGTGATATCTATGCCTTTCAACTAGACATTTATTTCTGCACAGCATTTCTAGGAACAGGTTTACCGTCCCTCCTCAATCCCCAATCTTTTAGTCAGCCTGCATGGTTGTAGTCTGTTTACAGGGCCATCACTTGGAGGCAGAATAGCATCTTGGTGAGTTCTTGGTCACTGACCCTGATGCAAGCAGTCAGCTATAAGTCACTGACTGATGTTAGCTCATTCACTGCTGCATCTTAGGCTCCAGATCTTCCATATGAAAAGGGCGAGTGGCCATTAGTACAAAGACTTCATACAATAGCTAAGTTTCTCCTTTATCATAACAGTTTTTCCACTTTGAAGTTGGCTGCTTATTATTGAAAAGCTCATTTAAAACTTTAAATAGTAATACCTTTCATGATTGGCTCTATCTTGCCATATGGTGGATAGCCTGAAATGCACTCAGCTCTTTCAAATGGTAACTTACTTTTCCAATACGTTTTCCCTGCACTGAGTCAGCCTTCATCTTGGAGAAGTAGTGGTAGTAGGTTACCACGTATGTGATGATAGACTTCTCATCAGGAAACTCAACATTCACATCTACAATGAAACAACATCCAATATAACAGCTGTGCAAGCACTCATTCCATTGACTGATGGTTCAACAAATAGAAAATTATACCTGCTAACTGAAAGTTTAAGCTCAATTCACTTACAGACATTAGATCTTACAGAACAACACACCACTTTAACGGGTGTTCGGTCAAGTACAATTTTTCGACGTGTTACTTGAAATGGACCGAGTTTAAATAAAAATTGTCAATGTTTCATCAATTCATCATTTATATGGTCACTTCCTGTGTTCCTGTTGTTTACATTTTCAATGAACCATAGATTTACATGGGTTGAAAAGTTGGTAATGCAAATAAATTTGTGTGCATTATAATGATTTCTAACAATCTCATGAAATAAATTTGTGTGCATTATAATGATTTCTAACAATCTCATGAAATAAATTATCTGCAAAATAAGCAACACAGCTTATTTATTGCAGAATTAAATACGGGAATGAAGATGATCAATTAAGCAATGATTATGATAGTTGACATTCTGATAATATTTTTGTGTGGAGATCAAAGTAGACAAATGTTGAGTAAACTCATTTTGCTCTTTTGCCTTGGTTTACCATGTTGTACCCAGGGCCTCCTCCAGGCCATCTCTCTGCCTCAACCTTGGTCGCCAGTGAGGCCGTCTGAAGTTGTAGGGTCACCAGGATGTTTCTCTACGTGCCCATCTGTTATGCGACATGCGCACCACATGATCAGCCTATCTGTATTTTCCAGCGTGACATCTATGATGTCAGTGAAGGAAGTTCAACATTTGATTAACATGTTACAGATTTGGTTGCAATGGGAGATCTTCAATGTTCAACAATCCACCGCTCGTTGGGAAATGCAGTCTTATCTGCATCAGCTTTCCATACGTTCAACACCTCGCAGCGATATAACATAACTGGAGTAACCACACTGTTGAAGGTGTCAGCTCTAGCAATGTCTTTTTGCATCTGTTGCAGTTAAAGCTGAGCCAGCCCGCTGTTATCCGTCGTGATATCTCACGATTCATTGAATGGGATTCGTGATCTCTTGGACCAAGTAGATATACAAATTTATGTTTTCGACAGGACAATCTCCAAGGCACATATCTCCATTTTGACAAAAAGTGTTGAGCATGTACTGGGTTTTCTTCCTACTTATTTGTAGGCCAACTGGAACGCTTACTCTGCTGAGCTCATTCAGGCTTTTCTCCGCTTCTTTGGCACTATGGCTGAGGATAACTATGTCATTAGTGAACCTGAGATGAGTAAACATATTTCCATCTTTATGCCTCTATATCTTCCCAGTCCAGATTTTTCAAGAGCCGTTGTGGAGAGCTTTGGAGAGATTGTATCAACCAGTCATTTTTAAGTGTCAGTGATATTTCATAAATATTTTCTAAACCAGATGAAATAGCAATTCACTTTGTATACTACATCATCATCATCATAGACATCTCATCAAAATTAATAAATCTTCTTCTTCTTATTCGTACGCTGTCAGACTTCAACCTTTATTTTTTCTAAAAAAGCAGCGGTCATCCTGAGGCTGTCGACACTGCCATTGAGCTTGTCTAGTGTTGCCACTGGTGATGGCCACATCTGCTTTCTCTGATCCTCGTATGTTTTGCAGCAGATGTTCAGCGGTCATTTTCCCGGTACCGCACGAGTATTCGTCAGTGCCACCTATCTTCAATTTATTGAATAGGTGGTACCTCAGTCTATTGTGGCCTGTGCGAAGTCTGAAGACCACGACCTGCTCTCTTCTGTTCAACTGGTAATAGGCATTGTGTTTTGTGTAGCCAGTATGTTCTGTTTCCCATTTGGTCATGTATCTAGCTCTAATAAGCCTTTTTGACTCATCGTATGTCACACTAGTATCTGGTTGTGGTAGTCTTGCACCTTCTTTTGCCAGTCTGTCTGCCTCCTCGTTGCCTTGGATGTTACAGTGGGATGGAACCCACTGTACCACTACTCTTTTTGGTGCGGACTGCTGGCATAGTTTACAGAGTACTGCTCTTAAATCATTAAGTTCAGTATTTTTCTGGCTTTTTAGTGCTGTGACTACGGCCAGGGCATCTGTAAGCAGGACTATATGGCTTTCATTTCTTTTGCCTGTCACCATTTCTTCTACTGCAGCCCTCAGTGCCTCTGCCTCACTCTGTATACTACAGCATCATCATCATAGACATCTCATCAAAATTAATCAATCAATCAAAGCCCTTCAACTGCCTGTGAAGCATAGGTCATCAACAAATACTCCCCAAGTCTTTCTGACATGTCATCATTTCCCGCTCCTCCCCACATCTTTCCTGCCATTTTCAGGTTTGTTTCAACTTCACTTCTCCTTGAGTGTTTAGGTGTGCACCTACTTCTTTTGCCCTGATGATCCCAGAACAGTGACTGTCGTGTAATGCTATCAGGGGGTTTTATGTCTGGGGAATCCAAATGATTCACCAATGCATTTTTAAAAATGTCAAATCCAACTGGCATCTATCAAGTTCTTTCCCACAGTTCTTTATTAGTGACTTTATCTATCATACCATTTTATTAACTCAATTCAGCACAAGCATCCATTGATGAAAGCTCAGGCTTATTTAGTTGTACTGTCCTCCACGTCATACAATAGGACAAACAACAAACAGAGTTGAAGATCTGCATTTTTGTGGTGGACTTAATGTCTTTAGATTTTCACAAATTCCATAAAGCAGTAAAAGCACATCGCCCTTTTGCATTATTAATTGTATATCTTTATGAGTATCTCCGACCTTGTCTATATTGCTACTAAGATCTATAAATGAATCTACCTCTTGCAATACTGTCTCATCCAGTACAATCTGATGGTCATTACGTGCTGTTATTCTCATATTCTCTGTTTTTTCTGTGCACATAAGTAGGTACATAACTGCTGCATATGTAGACATATTGACAGGTGTCAACTTCAAGCAATAGCTGTCAGGACAGAGAATCATGGGAACTTAGTCCTCACACTCACCTTCTGGATCTAGAAGACTGGTCAGTCCCAGTTTCTCCTCGGCCACAGTGAAAGCATTGTTCAGGTTGTGCATGGCATTGGACTTCTGCAGTTTCTCATAGTTGATCAAGTCAGGTCTGAAATCAGCAAGATACAAATGTACATCTCAACAGTGATCATAACATAAATATGAGTTTCTTGTACAGAGTCAGCTCAGATGTGGGTACAAGCAAACAACACTGATTTAATGTATAATGAACAAGCTGAAAAAAACTGGCCTGAAGATGGTGCAGGCAGAAGTAATGAGCAAATGGATAAGTATATTCATTAAAATCAGAGCAACCATCATGAAAGTGAAGGAGAGACATAGGAAATCATGTGGAACATCATAGAAGAGCATTGAAGAGTGCTGTCTCGTATGTGTTTGCCAAGAACCCTAACCCAAATAATGGTAAAGCACAGTTTCCTGGTGTTACATGGTCTCATGAAAGGTATAAAGCATTGTTGGATAAGGCATCAGTAACAATATATCTCATAAAAGGTATACAGCCTTACTAACGAGGTTGGGGATACAAATGATTCCCGTAGTAGTGTGCGACACACAGATGAATCCAAGCAGAGCACAACCACCTGGAGGACACAGGTCCACCTTCATTAGCACACTCGGGATGTGAGGAAAGCAACAACCAGCCACTCAACACCTCATTCAGGGTGCACAAAAGAGTAATCTTATTCATTGTGGGCATTCAACATCATCCCCATCATCATCACTAATGATATAAGCCTTAAAATGGTTCAGCTAATGTACACATGTGTGAATAAGATGGGTAAATGAAGATGAAAAGGTTTGCTGTATCTGCTACAGCGGCCATATATTATACAGACAGATCAATTGAAGATGATGTTCCCAACTGCTAATGAAAAATACAAGTCACATAGTTGACAACAATGGAAAATAAATGGTTCAAATTCCACATAACTTCATTTTTCCCTTTCCTAAAATTGAATTTGTTGCAAGTTCCCAAGACAACCTATTTTGAGCCTTCTTTGAGCAAATTAACCTGCTGGCAGCAATCCATGGCAAGATGCATTTCATTTGTAGTTTTACAGTATCTTTTCTTTTTAAAATTCTTATTTTTTTTGTAAAAACCCAACCCAAAGGGTTATACCACTTGCCAATTGGCACAGAGCCCAAAACAAGATAAATAAATGGAGCAACCACAAAGAGGTGAATGCCACACGAGGGCATCATTATTGTGTAGCATTTCTCACGAGTGAGAGACAGTACAATAGAACTGCTGAACAGTAATCAATAATACATGGGGGTATAATTATGTCCACTGACACTCGGTACTGCAACCTAATCTCTATGGACATTGGGCACAATTATTTCATCTCAAATAGAAATGGAAGTGTTAGAGAAAACATACTAATCTCAACGGGAAGGTAACCAAACCACAGAAGAAATTTGCTGACTAAAATCTCAAATCAGAGTCCCCAATCACAGAATCTAGTCATTAAACAATTTCAAACACTAGTGTGGCAGCACAACTGTGAACAAACTGGCACCACAGCATCATCTCAATCATGAATAACATAAAACTGGCTTTCATCACTCAATCATGAATAACATGAAACTGGGTTTTATTCTCTCTGACAACAAACTCTTCTTCATCCTCTCAGACAACAAACTGGCTTTCATTATCTCAATAACGAATAACATGAAACTGAATTTCATTATCTTAGATAAGAAACTTGCTTTCATCATCTCAGATCAGACAAGTAACTGATTTTTATCATCTCAATAATGAATAACATGAAACTGGATTTCATCTCAGACAAAAAGCTAGCTTTCATTATCTCAGACAAGAAAGTGGCATTCTTCTTCTTCTTCTTCGTTCTCAATCTCTCGCTACCAAACCCTGAAAGGGTAAGTAGCAGAATGTAGTCCAGAGAACGGAATGCGTTGTGTTGTAGTTTACAGCTTGGCTGCGATATTTGCACCTTTCGGTCCAACACATCCGACTTCAGCAAGCATTTTTTTTAGTACCGGGTTAGCATTCCCTCTTCAATCCCTTCTGCCCTGCTGCAGCCTGTTATCCAGGATCACCGCGTGGAGGTGTAGAAGGGTCTTGGCAGCTATGGTTCGCTGGCCCTGACGCTAGCAGTCAGCTATGGGTCGCTGCCCGCTGCAGCTCAGCATCTTGATCCCAGAAAGTGGTATCATAAGATAATTTAAATTTTGTTAAACTACAGGACATTAATATTCTTTTTAAAACATTTGATAATATATTCTAGATCCGAAACATTTCATTCCTAATAAGAAAAATAAACTGATAGGACAGACTCATCTCAAACAGTATAAATTGAAAATCATTAACAGTAAAGTACTGTGACAGAGTGATCTATAACTAGAAAGAAGTTATGAATATGTTCATGAACCTCAGACTTCAATATCATTGGACTTGTATCAAATTTATAACAATAGCAGTTACTACTATATTACTATGACTTCTATTTAGAACATAGGACTGTAAGTGCATGCCTGGTTGGATTGTTAGGTTCCTTCCTGATTATGTGTCTTGTGTCTACTTTCCCTCCTCAATCTCCAGCTGGAGTGTTTGTTGTCGTGTCCTTTGTCACAGGCATATGTACTTTTCTTGGATTGTTGGCCTAAAACTGACGAAACAGTCACGGACCAACATGCTTGATGGCATCATTCAGACCAGCAACAAATCTCAAGCAGTCTCTGGCCACCCTTCATACAGTGTCACAGCTCTATTTCGTAATTTTTATTCTGACTTCTCCATCATGTTTGTTTAGGCAAAACTTTTCTTCCGTGGTCCATAAAAACTAAATTTTCTTTACAAGACCTTTCTAGTTTCTAGTTTTAGCAACTCGATGGATCAAACATAACCAAAAAAACTGTACAGCACCTGTGCTTGTGGATGAGGGCGTTGAAAGCAAGGCCGTCTCTCCAGCTGGTGGTGAAGTTTCGAACATTGACGTTGGGATATCCTGCAGTCTTCATTTGACACCAGAGCAACAGTGCATCTTTGGCAGACCTAGTCTCATTGTTGTCAAATTCTTCTATGGTAATGTCTTGGATCTGAAACAGATAGATTTGATTAGTTTTAAAATGCATGCATTTCAAATGAAACCAGACCAAACTGCCACAAGTGAACATATGTACGATGAGCATGATGACGTGACTTCTGGTGTAAACAGCACATACCAAATGACAAGTTTGCAAAATTTCATTATCCTCTATGGGGATGGCATGGGCTAGTGGTTGTGACACGGCTCACAACCCAAAGGTGCTGGGTTCGATCCCCATCACAGCACTAGCCGTTACCCCAGGGAAGCAATCCTTTAGAAAATGCAAGAAGAAGTAAACCCTTGCATAAAATGCATGCTGAAGTCAGATGTACTGAGCCAAGAAGCGCAAAATAAAAACTAGAGTGCAACGCACACCGCCTTGGGCAATAGAAAAATAAGGTGAACACAACAACAACAAAGACCACCAAAAATTATAGACTCATAGTTTCCTCAGCAGACCGTTGAAAACATGGCGGGTGTGATATGGAATTCGTCCAGAGTTGATCAGCAAGCGGTGATTCGGTTTCTAACAGCTGAAGGATGTTGACCAGTTGACATTCATCGCAGAATGCAGGCAGTGTATTGTGACAAAAGTGTGTCGAAGAAATAGTGAAGAACTGGACAACGATGTTTAAAGAAGGACATGAGTTAATTGTTGCATTAAACGCCTGTTTGAACAATCTTAAACAATGTGATGAAGCAGTTCAGATATTCACCTGTGTGTTAATGATGCTAGGGGATAAGGATATTGGAGCAAGGAATAGTAACACAAACATATCAGATATGTTGTAGGAGGTGACATATGAGGGTTGGGCATGGGGGCAGCAAACCCTATCCTGTAGAAACTATGTATGCCACAAGGAAAATAAATATAAACTTGTACACCCCATGATAGAAAAGGGGCGACTTTTGTCAGTTAAAGCTTCTCTAAGCCAGGTACTAAAACAAGACATTGATAGCATACATTAATGAGAAACAAAGTTACCTGGAAACGAAGGATGATGGTCCAGATGAGGCCAAGGGTCAGACGGGCACTTCCATCCACAATGTCATGGGCACCCATGTTCTCCAGGTGCACCCTCTGCTCGTGGAGGAAAGTCAGTGCTTTGTCAACATTTTCTAGGCAATGGATTCTCATCTTTCCCTTGGTTGGTCGCGGCTTAAAATAAAAAATTGGCTTTTTAAAAATGTTTTTATAGACATATTTTAATGTTAAAATGCAATTAACCAGATTAGAATAATAATAAGGCAGATATGTAAAAAAAAACAGCTTACTACTTTCAGAAAGAAGCAGCAATACTCTGTGGGGCATGTTATGCCCAGAGAAAGATTAGATCACATTGGAAGCAAACAATAATTACTGGAAAACGAGAGGGAGTAACAGAGATAAAGCTACTTCACCAGCAAATCTCAGGAGTTGAATCAGATCTAGGACAAGCAGGAAGAAATCATAAGAGGACTGATCTGCACAAGCTGCAGGAACCATCAACGGCCATACTCTTTACCATCTGCTGAAACAGTGGGAGCACCTATGGATCTACCCTGGAGTTCAGTGATGTCAGTTATGCTTAACATAATATAACAGAAGAGATGCTGGATGACAATGAAACAGTGTTAGGGAAATAGAACTATAGGTTCATGATTGAATACGCCAGTAGTCATGACAAATTATTTGTTTTCTTCATCGTTCGTTATACACCTGCTACCAAGCCCTGAAAAGGACTTTGCAAATAGCAGGATGTAGTCAGGAGAACTGAATGAGTTGTGTTGTAGTTTACAGCTTGACTGCAATATTTGCGCATTTCAGTCCGACACATCCAACTTCAGCATGGTGTTTTTGGGTACCGGGTTAGCCTTCCCTCTTTGAACCCTTCTCCTTAGCTAGAATGCCCTGTTGGTTGCAGCCCATTATCCAGGATCACCATGTGAAGGTGGAGAAGGGTATTGGTTGCTCTGGGTTGCTGATCCTGACGCAAGCAGTCAGCTGTGGGTCGCTGATCCTGACGCAAGCAGTCAGCTGTGGGTTGCTGATCCTGACGCAAGCAGTCAGCTGTGGGTTGCTGATCCTGACGCTACAGCTCATGCACTACTCAGCATCTTGATCCCGTCATGACAGATGATGATGATGATGATGTAAGAGCTAACACTTACCAGCCTCTCTCCTGAAAGGACCTCCAGCAATTTCATCAGCATTTTGCCATCTCGCAGATCCACATACAAGTCCTGGATCTTGTGGTTGACACGTACCAAGTGCGAGTTTACCCATTTCTGGAAAGTTTTCTTTTGCACTAACTCACGTTCATCTGGTGAAGAAAGATGATCAAATACATTTTAATGGTAGACATTATAACTATTTAAGCATATATTATAATTATTAAGTATTGCAAGACTAAGTGCAAAGATCATTTTGTCATAAGGACTAGAATCATGGATAGCAGTAAACAAAATTTGGGGAAAGATAAATGTGGTTCTAATAAAGAACGTTAATTACCCCAGACAGATAACAAGGCTAATGAGGAGGTCAATGCACGCAAGAAGCTCATTAGACATATCAGACAGGGGCAGTGCTCTCCATTTTTTGGGTTGGAATGTTACATGGGCTGAGGAGGGTTGGCGTACAATGTATTAAACAGCAGGCCAATTGTTAAGAATAGGGAGAAATGACAAGAAAATACTGGACAGTATAACAAAATCTGTTTTCTTCACCCTAAACATGAAACATGAATTTACTTTAGATATTGTACATTTTACGAGAGAAGCTATACTACAATATCCCAATGTGACAGAGAAGATGGCAAACAGGATTAGAAAATACCATAAAGAGAAGACACTGAATAGTTTAACATCAGGGCATGGAAGACTCATTAACAGTACTGAGGGACCCAATGCTGTGGACAGGCATGATTGTCTACACCAGTTAGTATGAGACTTAAATGAAAATGCCCTCACAGAAATAGGCTTTAAAATATATTTCTTCTTCTTCTTCGTACGCTGTCAGATGTCAACCTGTATTTTTTCGAAAAAAGCAGTGGTCATCCTGAGGCTGTGACACTGCCATAGAGCTTGTCTAGTGTTGCCACTGGTGATGGCCACATGTGCTTTCTCTGATCCTCGTATGTCGGGCAGTTTTGCAGCAAATGTTCAGCGGTCATTTTCCCAGTACCACACGAGCATTCGTCAGTGCTACCTATCTTCAATTTATTGAATAGATGGTACCTCAGTTTATTATGGCCAGTGCGAAGTCTGAAGACCACGACCTGCTCTCTTCAGTTCAACTGGTAATAGGCATTGTGTTTTGTGTAGCCAGTATGTTCTGTTTCCCATTTGGCCATGTATCTAGCTCTAATAAGCCTTTTTGACTCTTCGTAGGTCACACTAGGGTCTGGTTGTGGTAGTCTTGCACCTTCTTCTGCCAGTCTGTCTGCCTCCTCGTTGCCTTGGATGTTACAGTGGGATGGAACCCACTGTACCACTACTCTTTTTGGAGCAGACTGCTGGCATAGTTGACAGAGTACTGCTCTTAAATCATTAAGTTCAGTATTTTTCTGGCTTTTTAGTGCTGTGACTACGGCCAGGACATCTGTAAACAGGACTATATGGCTTTCATTTCTTTTACCTGTCACCATTTCTTCTACTGCAGCCCTCAGTGCCTCTGCCTCCGCTCTGAAATTGCTTGAGTATTTTCCAGTTTCCACTGACAGTGTTATTTTTCTACCGTTTGGTAGGCTCAGGAATACCCCTGCCCCTCCATTCTGTGTTTTGTTTGTTACAGAGCTGTCAGTGTATGCATGGGTCCAGTCCATGCTTGGGTAGTTTTTCGTTATGTACCTCAGGGTTATGTCTCTTCTTTCTTTTTCAGTTTGGCTGTTCTTGTTTCCAATATCTGGTATATTTTCTACCACCTCTGGAAATATATGCTGCCTCCAAGTAGGTTTGCGTACAGTAGGGATGGGCTTTGGTGTTGTTAATGCGTTCGTAGGGTCTTCGCTCATCTTTGCTTTGGCTATTTCTGCAAAGTATCTCTGCTTTAGTTTCCCATTTCTAAAATTGTTTAGTCTTTGATGCATTGGATGGTATGTCAGTCTTCTGAGTTTCTCTGCTTGCTGCTGGGCTCTGCAGTCTCTTCTGTCGGTCATGGATTGCAGATTTGTAATATTTTCAAGTTCTACAATTAGCGTTGACTTCATGCCTCCTGTTATAACTCTCATGGCTTGGTTTTGGAGTTTGCTAATTTTGTCAAAGTTCGCCTTTGCTGCTGTTGTCCATGTCGCAATGCCATACTCGAGAACTGGTCTCACTCTTCCAGTGTACAGTTTCTTTAGTATACTTTCGTCTGCTCCCCAGCTTGTGCCAGCAAGTTTCCTTATGATTGCCATTCTTTCTCTGGCTCTCATTCGATTTCTCTCGATCTGACTTTTCCATGTCATGCGCCGATCAAATGTGATAAAATATGTTTGAATATATTCATGTGTCTTTTAATTTACTACAAGCAGCTGTGCATATGGCTTACATGACATTGGTGTTTTCACATGAATCGTACCTGGGTTGATAATAATAGGTCCACTGCAACCTTCTAAGCATGTCACAAAAGGTGACTAAAGTGAGCTGTACATGAGACTAGCAGCCTAATCATGTAAAACAACCGTTATTGAAACGGGCAGTGCAAATGATCAGATTCAGGCATCTCGTAAAGCTGTATTAGTGGTCATATACTTCACTTATAGCGAATGCAAATCAACATCACCAGCAACATTGGGGTGGCAGTTTCATGGATACCCATCCCCATACTGAGCTGGGCATTGCTCCAGCGCGCCACATTTATTCCTCAACCCTGAAATCTCTTCTCCCCCACTGACCCCATTCATTAATGGATAGTAACAGTAGCTGTCTCCCTGGCCAAGGTGAATCGGATCTGACAAGCTGCCGATGCCTTATTACAGCCAAACTCAGCAACATTCTATAATATTGTATTACATGCAGTGACGTGACCTTCATCTAACCCTGACATCAACTGGGGTTTGGAAACAAATTAAAATCCATCCTGTTGTACATGTTTTGCTATGTGCTCTGCGGTCGTGTCGTCGTTGCTGCACCTGAGCTATAATCCTTCAGCCCAATGCCAGATAATGGTATATGTACGTGTCAGATGGTGGTGTTTTTTTTAAGTAGTTCATTATCTACACTGCCAGTGGAGGACCTAGATAATCGAGGCGTCGTCATATCCTGCTTGCAAAACTTGTAAATTGCGTACTTTTCATGCATGGTATTATCAGGTTATAATGTCTGTTGTGGAAGCTAGAAATGTACTGTCTTGACCCAGAAATGTACCGACTGTCTTGACACTAAGCAATTGAGGGGGTGCATTAGCAACGTTCCAAGGTACGGAAACCAAGGTAGCGTTCACTGTATTCATTTCCTGACACCAGTTGTCTACTGGTTAGGCCGAGTTGCCCTACGGTCTAGACTTGTCAACAGAAGTTCTACATCATTGGATTGTCGTCACGTCTGAGCTAATGTGCCTTTGCTGCTAGCGTCGGTTGTCAAGGTGCGGTAAATGCTGGGCCTCTTTTACCAAAGTCTGTTAGTATAGTGCTAGCCACAGAGGTTTTGATTAAATCGAGGTTTGCTACTGTAGAGGATACCAATACAAGAGGTTAGCACCGCAATGGTTGCTCCTATCATGAAGATAGATGACTAGGTCTTATGGTAATGCATGACAAGGGGGGACCCACCAAGATCAGTCCTCTGTCTGACCACAACCAACACATCGTACTCACTGTATGGATTACAGACTTGGTTCTGGCGTTACATTGTCTTCGGCTCACCCACTAGCCCGGGAGGGGGGGGGGAGAGGTGGGACGGGGGCGCCGTGTGTTGATTTGGATGTGCAATCAACTGTGTGACGGTGCTGTACTTTGTTGTGAAATCTTGCAAATGTTTATTTAGTTGGGATAGGGTGTAGGTGGGAATGCAGGCCAGCACAGAAATGATGGGAGGTAGGACTGACGGAAAGCAGTTGAAGAAACGCGTCAAGAGTTGCAGGAAAGATAGTTGCGAACGAAAGCTGTCTATACAGTTAAAACTAGTGATTGTTTCGCTCGACTGGTTGTTCTGCGTGTCGCTGACTGAGACGTGTCATTGAAATGCCGAGTTAAAGGCCCAGCTAGGATAGACAACCCCATCTGGCAAGTATCCAGCTACAGAACAGTCGGACGAGAAGGGACTGTCCGCCATCATATCTGGAGTCAACATTGGAGTGAATCATAGACGTGAGCTAGGAACTTCCTTCTCTCGCATTGATTGACTCGACCAACACCATGGATATCTGGGACGACGGGCGGCACAATGGGCATGGATTGAAGCAGGATCTCAAATACAGGCCAGCAAGCATTATTACTAAGATAAGCAAACATCACAGAAGAGATTTCTTTTTAACAAGAACAATCATCATAAGCATGTTGATAGAAACTCTGTTACCAGTGTTATAAATGAAACATGATTATAGCATGATAGAAACTCTGTTACCAGTGTTATAAATGAACCATTATTACAGCATGATAGAAACTCTATGACCAGTGTTATAAATGAAACATGATTATAGCATGATAGAAACTCTCTGTTACCAGTGTTATAAATGAAACATGATTACAGCATGATAGAAACTCTATGACCAGTGTTATAAATGAAACATGATTATAGCATGATAGAAACTCTCTGTTACCAGTGTTATAAATGAACCCTGATTATAGCATGATAGAAACTATCTGTTACCAGTGTTATAAATGAACCCTGATTATAGCATGATAGAAACTCTCTGTTACCAGTGTTATAAATGAACCCAGATTATAGCATGATAGAAACTCTCTGTTACCAGTGTTATAAATGAAACATGATTACAGCATGATAGAAACTCTATGACCAGTGTTATAAATGAACCCTGATTATAGCATGATAGAAACTCTCTGTTACCAGTGTTATAAATGAACCCTGATTATAGCATGATAGAAACTATCTGTTACCAGTGTTATAAATGAACCCTGATTATAGCATGATAGAAACTCTCTGTTACCAGTGTTATAAATGAACCCAGATTATAGCATGATAGAAACTCTCTGTTACCAGTGTTGTAAAATGAACCCAGATTAGAGCATGATATAAACTCTATGTTACCAGTGTTATAAATGAACCCTGATTATAGCATGATAGAAACTCTCTGTTACCAGTGTTATAAATGAACCCAGATTATAGCATGATATAAACTCTCTGTTACCAGTGTTATAAATGAACCCTGATCAAAGCATAAGAACAAAAGATGATAACATGTCAAACGAGATATTTGCCAACAAGCAGGCCCTATCACTAGAAGAGACAGGAGTGAGAACTGATGAAACCAGACAAAAATTGGGAACAAACACTATGCAAGACAATTATTGACAGACACAATTAAGTATAACAAGAATGCTTCCTAGCCTACCCGTCATGTGAACATATACAGCAGTTCTTCAGAACAAGAGGAAGACCAAGAAATTAAATGGATTGGCGGTGGTAGACACCATAGAGGCATGGATGGAAAATAGTAACGGGCTAATACATAATACAGAAAAGAAGCTTGCACCTCATCCTGCCATAAGTGTACAGATGAGATCAGATGAGCACCATGTGAATACACAGCTTATACACGACACGTCGATCCCTATCTCGTTTGACCGTGAAACAAGCCGGTTTCCGTGGAGAAATGCATGGAAGTGAGCTGGGGGTTTTGATCCAGCATGTTTGACCTGATCCTGACTAACATAGTCTGATCAGCATGTTTGACCTGATCCTGACTAACATAATCTGATCAGCATGTTTGATCTGATCCTGACTAACATAGTCTGATCAGCATGTTTGATCTGATCCTGACTAACATAGTCTGATCAGCATGTTTGATCTGATCCTAACATAATCTGATCAGCATGTTTGACCTGATCCTGACTAACATAGTCTGATCAGCATGTTTGACCTGATCCTGACTAACATATTCTGATCAGCATGTTTGATCTGATTCTGACTAACATAGTCTGATCAGCATGTTTGATCTGATCCTAACATAATCTGATCAGCATGTTTGACCTAATCCTGACTAACATAGTCTGATCAGCACGTTTGACCTGATCCTAACATAATCTGATCAGCATGTTTGACCTGATCCTAACTAACAATCTGATCAGCATGTTTGACCTGATCCTGACTAACATAGTCTGATTAGCATGTTTGACCTGATCCTGACTAACATAGTCAGATCAGCATGTTTGACCTGATCCTGACTAACATATTCTGATATCGCGGAAACGCCTTAACACAATGGACAAAGGTGAACTTCGGTTACCCCTCAAAACAATGAAACCGGATATCAACAAGTTTCTTTCTGGTCACCAAGCACTTTATAAAGAAATACCTGAAGTATACATTTGATGTCATTGTATTTTGTACAAATTATAAATAAAACATGTTCAATTCCCAAACAAAACATTGAAATATCTCCCTTTGTCCTGGGAGGACAGGAAGAACAGGTCGGAAGGGGGCCACGGTGAGAAAAAGGTTGAGAAACTCTGCTCGAACCAATCTGCTTGTATATGTTTAGCAACGATTCTTTGTAGCTGTAGACATTAAGTGCGAGCAGCAGGACGGACAGGCGACAGAAAAGGAAGGTCTTACAGTAGACAAGAACATGGTGCTCCCCTTTGTGCGTAGTCTTAACTCCCTCTAAACATCCTCTTCTTCTTCAAGTCACTGGCCCCGTCATTACCACACATCCGAGTGGACTAGAATAAGCCAACTTTAACCCCCCAAGCATGTCGTCAAAGATAACTATAGAGGTTTGTGTATGGGACTAGCAGACTCGGCATGTATTGAAACCTGGATATATACTTCATGTAAGAGACCAGCTGTAGTGGTGGTCATACTCTGTAGTCCTTAGTCGACCTGTACTTCTACAGGGGCCGATGTCCCTGTGCAGATACCAGTTCTTGTATGAATTGGGTGTAGCCGGGAGGAGAATTTCCTGCTTAGTGGGCTAGGCTCGAGCAGCTTATTACTCCGCTACCTTGGGACAAGTGTCACGGAGGGTGGCTAACCGATATGCGAGTCCATCTTTCTATTACATGTCACTTTATCAGACAGCTAGCCGAGCGTGTATACTTCTATTACATGTCACTGTATCAGACAGCTAGCCGAGCGTGTACACTTTCTATTACATGTCACTGTATCAGAAAGCTAGCCGAGCGTGTACACTTTCTATTACATGTCACTTTATCAGACATCTAGCCGAGCTTGTACACTTTCTATTACATTTCCCTTTATCGGACATCTAGCCGAGCGTGTACACTTTTTATTACATGTCCCTTTATCAGACATCTAGCCGAACTTGTACACTTTCTATTACATGTCCCTTTATCAGACATCTAGCCGAGCGTGTACACTTTCTATTACATGTCCCTTTATCAGACAGCCGAGCGTGTACACTTTTTATTACATGTCCCTTTATCAGACATCTAGCCACGTATCAACCGGTGTTATTACTCAACCAACAAGGCCAAACGCAAACATGCTGCACTCAACTCAAGCGTTTCATTCAACACATAACAGACGTCAGGGAATACGTCCTCGTGTTAACAAATGAACCACGAGATGTCTGACGAGATTTGGCAGACGAGCAGAAAAACATTGATATGCCTTGTCTGTGAATCGCCAAAATATATGGCGAAAACAGCCGTACCAACACAGGTAAACTGTAAACTTTGTTGTTATCTGTTAACATGTTAACATTGTTTTGGAGAAGACACGCAACTTTCAAACATTCTTTTGGTTTATATGAGAGAACGTGAGCCATATTTTGATCGCGATCTTCACTTCCAGGAATCAGATCTAAACTTGCTTGAGCAGCGCTAAACGCACTTCGCCCTGAAAAGATAGGCTGCAGTCGGAACAAGCAACCGGGCGGGTAAAGTTATGTTATAACACTAATTATAAAACAGCAAACCAGAAAAGAAAAGCAAAACACGTTCGGGAGATTGTCCCGTCTGTCTGTCCTAGTGTCTAGAAAGAAACGAGCTGGGGAAATTGGTCAGCCGAATGACAACAATCCATCCACAGGTTTGGGCCAGCTGAAATCCACAACTGAATATATCAATGGGATAGACCTGTTATTTAAAAAAACCGATTATTTCCTATTAACAAATACCGAACAAAAGAACACCACAAACAAACACACACCAGAGCATGTGTATCAATACGCGTGTTTAGTAAGACAACGCTCTAGTCTACGCAGCTGTAAATTAAACATGATTAAATATTAGTGAAGGCAGTTTAACAAGAAAAAGAACCGGCCACACCCCTTTACAAAAAGATGAGACCTGGTATAATGAAATGGCTAAAACTGTTCCTGGACGACAGTCTTATGTGCGCCATTTAAGCCTTGTTCCCATTACACAGCTCGGTGAAGAGGTATAGCAAGTAAGATAATTAGAGTAGACAATCTGAGGTACGGGTACAAGTGGGATCCAGGTAGTGTAGAGGTGTGGGTACAAGTGGGAGCCAGGTAGTGTAGAGGTGTGGGTACAAGCGGGTGTACCAGAGCCGATCGATTTGATGGAGCTCTGTCGCAGACGGTAAAGGGGTCTGCTCTATTCTATTTCACTCTACACTCACTCGAAACAAATTTAAGTAACACTAAATATCAACACAATACAACAGATTCTTTATTCAAGTAGCACTACCAACTATAAACTTCTTACAGCTTAAATTCTTTCTCTCACACGCTTATCTAAAACACTGAAACCGCTAAACCTAACCTTAACGATACTGTTATTGCCCGGTTCTTTCTCCTCTCCTAATCTGGCCTGCTGTGATCGAACTTTGTTGCGGATTGCCGATGATGGTGAAGTTAGTGGGTTCTAAACCCAGGTATGATGTCCGTGGTCTTGTTCCTCTTTGACGGCGGTAGATCAAAGTGGTCTCGACGTGATCAGGATAGATTGTGTCAAATATGGTCCATGGGATCACTGGAAAACTGCCTCAAGCTGCGACTGACATTTACATTCACGTGATCAAGGTGATGTGGACGTGATCGGCGGAACTGCGTCAATGTGATGAATTGGATGACTGTAAGACTGCTTCTATAAGCTACTGACGACTTGTAATCACGACCACTACGTAAAATGAAGGTAGTTACCTTGCTTGCTGCGTATCTCAACTGCCTCTCTCCGTTGCCTAAATCTAAACTGAAAAAATGTATTCAAATCTCACGAGCCGTCTCCGTGTGTCTCCTATCAAGTATGTCTATGAAGTGAAGCGTTCCGCTCTACTGTGGTTCTAAACTCAAATCTGCCTCAACTGCATATCCCCGTCGCCTGCTCTCCACTTAGCGTCTCTTTAGAAAGTCTAAAAATCTAATGTTCTCTCTCTGTCTTTGAAGTGAAGTGTTCTCTCTATGTGGTTCTCAACTCAAATCCCCGTCGCCTGTCATCCACTGAGCGTCTAAATAATGTAATGTACCTCACGTCTCTCCACCGAGATTTATATTCGATCTGCATCCCAAGATCGCGTCATTTCCAAAACGGCGCGCGTCTTTGTCCGTCTGCTTGTCATTAGCCCCCATCCTGTTCACGTAGTGTCCAGAAGACTTGGGTTTGTCGGCGGCAACAAGTCTACCTGGCCACCACCGCAAACGTCCCACGTGTGGACACATGACTGGAGTTAAATCAGGTTACGTATGTTTCCCTAAACTCTCCCCTGCGTACTTTGAAATAAAAACGTACGTGGTTCGTTTTGGTTACTCAAATTCTGGCAGGACTGAGTTCATTTGCACTGACTCGTCCCTAGCTAAATCCCAAGAAAGAGAAATGACTGTCTTAACTCTTTCTATCTTCTTCCCAACTCTGTTAAATGTTAGAACATGTCTAAACTCCTTCTATATATTTTCTCTACAGCTAAGATCTGTTACATGGGAGCCAAATAGTATAGAGGTACGGGTACAAGTGGGAGCCCGTTAGTATAGAGATATAGGGACAAGTGGGAGCCAGGTAATGTAGCCATTTCAGAAAGTCCATTGAATAATGTGAATTATTGGTGGTGTACATTTCTAGGAAAATGAGTTCTAGTTACAAGTCCACGCGGTATCTCGTTGTAAACCTCGTGTTGGGTGTCACAAGTAACGGCAAATGCAGATCTGTGATAAAGAAAACGGCAACAACCTATACAGCAGGACATTCGGAGGAGAAAGTGTGGATGGATAAGACACACTCTCAGAAAGAAGCCGGACAGCATAACTAGACATTCGCTGGATCTAAACCCACACGAAAAGAGATGAGTGGGAAGGTGAAGGAGCACCTGGCGGAGAACGGTCGAGGAGGAAGGCCCAATGTTCCAATGGGAACCAGACGGATAAATGATGATGACGTATGTGAACCAGGACGTGTAGTCCACTAATGGCACCTGTGTTAGATAAAGGCAAACGCTGATGTCTACTTTCCCTGCCCTGCTGTAGCAAGCAACATGTCTGCTATTTCGTAATACCACAATCTATCCACTGATTCCATGTATAGATGTTTCTGTGTATAACGATGTGCTATCCCACTCCTGCTACATGTTACCATTTCTCATTGCTTACCATTTCTTCATTTCAAGTTTTCCTCATTACTCCTGTAGCATGTTTGTCCAAAAGATCAATCCACTGTATGCTATTTATTTTCAATGTGGTCTCACCTTCATTTACATTGTTAATTTCTTGAACGCTAACTTTTGAGATTTACCGAAGTTGTGAAAAGAACAGGTGTGGTGGTTTGACTTTCAATAAATGAATCGGAAATCATAGCTATCAAGTTGGATATCCCCCATTGGTCGTCAGGTAAACACACCTAGCAGTGTACAGTAACCTCAATGAACCAGCTGTTACCATTAAGCTTTGACAGTGTTCTAGGCATGGTCTGCCGTTTCTGGGTCACGATAAGTGAAATTCAATAATTCCAATTATGGCCGTAACGTAAAAATGTACGTGCACGTTTTTGTTCAGTCACTCATTCCGTCATTACTTGTCAACGTCGTTAAACGCTGTGTCGTTAACTAAAATACACTTGGCTAACAATGTTGTCGCACCCCCTAGATTTGATATTTATGACAAATATAAACACACTAGACCATCTTGCAAGATTCTAGCACACACATTTAGTTGTGAGTGAGTGTGCAGTTATGTAATACGATTAGCGGTTTTATTATAAACATGATCACATGAGCCTGATATCGTGTTTACCAGTATAGTCTTGTTTGTTTGAACGAGTGATCTACCATCTTGACCAATGTCCATGAACAATTAATTTTTTTAAATGTTTTTACTGTATCTTTTTCATTTCAAAATTTAACAGTATATATTTTTTTTTCGCCCCTGCGTGGAGCATGATGTCCCTTACTGGGGAGGGCATTTAAAAAAACTACTACATTCTACTGTGCATGTCGTGCCAGGTGACCTTAACAGGATTGTCCATGGTGCGAGCAGTCTCATAGTGTCAAACTATTGCTACAGAAGCTACGATACTTTGGTGCAGATGTCCTGCTCGTGTAGTCCTTCCTCCTCGCTCGTCGTCAGACGATATCCACACCAATAACTCTAACAAAGGCAACAGTTAGCTCAGTGCACCTGTACATCACGCAGCGACGGGATAGACTGACATGGCGCAGGTGCCACAAGTGCACTGATCCACTGCGTCTGCCAATCCAGATCCGTATTAAATATAGATTGTACTTCAATGTGCAATGCGTAAACGAAAGACAACCATTGGATATCATCTAGCGATGTGATGTTATGCTAGACTTGGACTTGTCTGCCCCTTCTCACACGTTGATCTAAGGGCAGCGTTTATAGTTATTTTGACCTGGTCGTGTGTTGGGTTAGTTTGTCCAGTGATATCAAGAGGGTCAAATATCAGCCACGTTATGCAATTATGGAGAAACAGATGGCTGAGCTGTTTGGATATCGTCTTCAGACCACGAGGACATGCGTTCAAACCTTGGTTCGGTAAAAGACAAACGCCTTTATTCCTCAGTCCTATCAATCCAACCGGTGGATCGGAACAAAACGTCTTTATTCATCAGTCCTATCAATCCAACCGGTGGATCGGAACAAAACGTCTTTATTCATCAGTCCTATCAATCCAACCGGTGGATCGGAACAAAACGTCTTTATTCATCAGTCCTATCAATCCAACCGGTGAATCGGAACAAACGACATCATGAGTTTTTGTGATCCTGATTTTGACAGAGAGAGAGGAGGGGTCGGCGTAAACACATGGTAAAAGTAGTCCCATAGCCGGCACTGTCGTCGGCGATAGAGTGATGAAGACAAGCTATTGTACAGGGTTCTTTGAAACCACCTCAGTGGCAGAGTTGTTAGAACGCTTGCTTCTCGTGACCTGAGTTAATGCCACAGCTCGATGCACTCCATTGTAAAAAGCAGCAAGATACAGCTAGTATCATAAAACACTTTATCCCCTACGACAGTGCGTGCATGGGACAAACCCCCCCTACTTTCAGGATAACCTGCACATACAAACACAATCCAAGTAACACTAAAACAACATTCTAGACTGCAAGCTATAATGGACATCGAAAACCAACAGTCAACACAAATAAAACAGGGTGTCAATCTATTTGTCGGTTGAGTTCTTGCCTGCTTCTCGTTTCTCCTACAGCACGCAAAGCCCAGCAAGCAGCTAGACATGAACACAGTACGGTATTCACCTACATAATCTGTGCTGTGGGTTGATGTTTAACGATGAGACTTGGTGTGTTAACTTGTGTGAAAATGTTTGGTATCTCGGCAAACAAAACATAGTGAACGAGCAGAGCGAGTCAGGTGAAAATAATCTCACGGTATGGTAAGGTGCCGGCTATACCGATTAGACGTCATTCTGGGTGTGCACATTAACTGGTCTGTATACACTGGTTTAAGAACTTTCTCAATTTGAACAAAACAATACTATTTATAGTTTTATCTTAATGTAAACAAAATCACTTATGAGAGCGATATACGAACGCCAGACTCCCCCAAATATGTGCCTCATGTACATATTCTACTTTCTGACTCAACTTGAATAGCTAAAGAAAGCATCGGCCATCTCCATAGAGTGCGTTCAGGGTGATGGCCATATGTACTCTCGTCCCTGTGTATGTTTGTACTTCCACATAACCATATAGAGTTCGCCTGTAATTTGACCGTTGTTGTAATTGCAATCATGTATGTGTAGTGTCTTTCCTGCTTTCAGTTCAGTTTATCCCGTAACCCATCAGGTCGTTGGGGCACACTTGAAGACACTCTCACAATCCCACGCCTTCTCTCTCTGTCCGCTGCCGCCAGTTGTGCCTCACTGGGGGCGAAGGTTTGACCACTCGGTGATGTCTGCCCATCTCTTTTTTGGACGACTCCCCCATATCTTTCCAGGTACGGAATAATGCAGTTTCGAATTTGTAATTCCGCTGGACCTCGTAACGTGCCCATACAAAGCCATATATCACCTTTTGATAATTGAACAGATCATCAAAAGGCCCAATAGCGTTTTCCACTCTTCGTCGTATTTCTACGTTCGTGACACGATCCTTATATGTAACATTTAAGAGTTTTCTAAAGCACCTCATTTCCATGGTCCATGTCTCACAGGCATACACTAATATTGAGAGAACCAATGAGCGCATTAGTCTAACTTGTATGCTGAAGGCGAGCCGCTTATCCTGCCATATGGGGTTCAAACACGTAAGCGCCGCTGTTGCCTGTGCTATTCTGGCAACTATCTCAGGCTGCGAGACCCCATCACTGATCAGTAATACCAGATACTTGTCGGTGTACAACTTCGAGTTCCTGACCATTTGCTTTTATCAGGTGTGTAAGGTATTTTCATGCCCAGCACCACAATCCAGCGGTGTTGGGGTCGGCTAGCTCTTCTTTGGAAGGGGGAACAATGCAGCGGTGTTGGGGTCGGCTAGCTCTTCTTTGGAAGGGGGAACAATGCAGCGGTGTTGAGGTCGGGTAGCTCTTCTTTGGAAGGGGGAACAATCCAGCGGTGTTGAGGTCGGGTAGCTCTTCTTTGGAAGGGGGGACAATACAGCGGTGTTAAGGTCGGGTAGCTCTTCTTTGGAAGGGGGAATAATCCAGCGGTGTTAAGGTCGGGTAGCTCTTCTTTGGAAGGGGGAACAATCCAGCGGTGTTAAGGTCGGGTAGCTCTTCTTTGGAAGGGGGAATAATCCAGCGGTGTTAAGGTCGGGTAGCTCTTCTTTGGAAGGGGGAATAATCCAGCGGTGTTAAGGTCGGGTAGCTCTTCTTTGGAAGGGGGAACAATCCAGCGGTGTTACGGTCGGGTAGCTCTTCTTCGGAAGGGGGAACAATCCAGCGGTGTTGAGGTCGGCTAGCTCTTCTTTGGAAGGGGGAACAATCCAGCGGTGTTGGGGTCGGCTAGCTCTTCTTCGGAAAGGGGAAAAGGTGAAATTGATTAGTCTGCATATTAAGTAAATTCACAAGCCAACCACACCTCCTTGGGCTGCCCGGGTTAACAATGACCGTGCCTGCCGTTCCACACCAGTGCGGAGGTGTTCAGTGTGCAACTAGTGATACCATGAGGCTTGGAAGAGGTGACTTCACTTTGGGTACTTGAAATGCCAGAACATTGAGCGCATGGACAAAATTAAAGAACTTAGATTTCCTGCTTTATTCATGCATATATCATTATCATATTCATTTCTACCAAAATGCTGAGCAGCGCATGAGCTGCAGCGGTCAGCGACCCATGGCTGACTGCTAGCGTCAGGGCCAGCGAACCATAGCTGCCAAGACCCTTCTACACCTCCATGCAGTGATCCTGGATAACAGGCTGCAGCAGGGCAGACTGACTAAGGAGAAGGGATCGAAGAGGGAATGCTAACCCAGTACTAAAAAAATGCTTGCTGAAGTCGGATGTGTGTGCACCGAAAGGTGCAAATATCGCAGTCAAGCTGTAAACTACGACACAACGCATTCCGTTCTCTGGACTACATTCTGCTTCTAAAGCCTTTTCATGGTTTGGTAGCGGGAGATTGAAAACGAACGAAGAAGAACGAAGCCAAGCCAAATTTATTTCGTGACGGACTCTGTTCCTCCTCACAAATCAATAACATGGCAACAATCCACATATACAGTCTCGTGGAACCTGACGCATACAAATAGGAAGTCAATTGGATACACCGATATGATACAGGCAGTACTGATATTTCAGGGCAACTATTAGTTAAATGAACTACTTTGAACATATCAATGAAACTTCTGATACCTGAACCGTGTATCATATATGGATGATCGTTTGAGTTGTCGAGTGGTTAGAGCTTTTGCATGTCCATGCACAGGAATCGGGTCCATCCACAGTCTCGACCCTTCCCTACCCAGATATACACGAGTATCTACCTGAGTTACGATAAGGGAAGTCAACGAGGAAGGACCTGGTCACCATATTTTACAAACTATGAGAAAAGAAGACCATATCCTAACACTTCATCCCCGACAGCAGTTTTTGTTATGGGACCAGGCCATCTTTGCTTGTTGGTTGATATGGGGTACAATTGAGAGAGAGAGAGAGAGAGAGAGAGAGAGAGAGAGAGAGGAGAGAGATCTTTCAAATTGAGAAGGTTATCTCACTCAGCAGGTTTTTGTCCTTCAGAATGGCGGTGCGGAGAGAGCTAACGAGTTAAGTCTTCTATCCTTGATTGGTTAGGCGCAACTGTTTAGTCGTCTCTAACGACACGCACTCTGCCTCAGCGTGGCAGTGGTCCTATTTTCATCTCAGTCACATATATAAATGTCCCAGAAAACCACTCGGGCAGACCAGACCCATTCTAACCCAACCCGCCTTACAACTGCGAAAGGCACTGAATCCCAAACGACACCCCTCGTCTGACAGGTTCTTGTGTCAAAGTTAAGCAAGGTCAAGGACACCTTGTCGCAATCGCCCAAGTCGATCTACGACACAGGTGACGCACTAGTTGAACGGAAATGCAGCACTTGCACAAAAATATCACAAGAAAGAACAGCAAGTTGTAAAACTGGTCGTTGGCTATAAATACAAAATTTTGACAGGCCGCTGCTCGGCTGGCGAATATTTTATATTACAAGACATGGTCCTATGCAGAAACGGCACTGAACAAACAAGTATATTTAGTTAATAGAGCTAGTTGCCCATCTTAAGCGATGGTGGCGACACCATCGGACAGTTGTGTCTTGATGATGTAACTTGCGCTGTATGAGGATTATAGTGAGGACGAGGCTTCGCTGGCCATCAACCTCACTCTCTGGTCCCGAACTACCTTGGGCCAGTGGCAAGACAACGGTCAAGACGACTGGAGGTCATTCACTTCATTTGAGACCATGGGTCGCTTGAAACCAGCAGGGCTCGAACACACGCAGTTTCCGTTCATCGCTTTGAGAGGCGAGTGCCTTACCTCTCGATCACAGCGACAGAGCTAGAAAAGGGCACATGTCTTTGTTGTTTCTACAGAACTGAGACAAGATAATCCAGCTTGACACTCACGCACACCGACACATGCAGACGAAACACCAGTTGTTAACCTAAGATGCATGGACACGAAACCTAACTGTGACTGCCGTATGTGTATCGACAGAAAGCAGATTGTTAGTTATGTGACGTGATTCTGTGACCTTCTCGGCGTCCTGCCTGTGTTATTGCTGCTCTCACTGATGTTACTCGGCGCTACTTGTGATAAGTTCACTCTTGGCCGTTGGTTTGGTTTGTTTTGTTTTTTTGGTTGGTAGTGGGCCACAGTGACTCTGCTTACATCTGGGGGCGTACTTGAGTCCTCCTGACTGTAGTGCAATGCGAGGTTCATTATAGTAAGTTCACCACTATTGGGATTATAGCGTCGATCTCCACCTCGCTACCCAGACATATGTAAAGCCAGTTTCCAGGAGCACGATCATCATGTTTCGCTTAATAAGCTTCTAGTTGCGCGCAAGCTGATGCAGGACACAATCAAACCGTATACACTCACTATAAGAGTATCCCTATTTCCAGGAGGCGACCAAAGCTTCACGCCCCCTAGCTATAATTTAGGAAATAACTGATTGGATTTGAACATCATTTTGATTAGGCGATGATTTTCACGGGACTCGTAGCTTGTGGTCCCGACTAAGCACCAATTTAACACTGTTAAAGAGGGTTATGGATGAGGCTAGTAAAACCATCGTGCAAATATATACAACAGAAAACAACAACAAAATCAGCTGATGTCTACTGGGAGACTGGTTGGCCATTCGATGCCAGAGCCAGAGCTAATCGATAACAAGAACTGACCACGGATGGGGTGGGGTGTAGGATGAACCAGGGACACGCGCCAGTTTGGGCTGGCTTTAAATAATAACACGAGGAGGGAGTAACATGGAAACCAATCGTTTATAATGAGATATTGGGAGCGGTTGACTACGGGAGGGGGCGATTTATCCTAGACGGTGGTGATGATTAAATGCACTCTAAGAAACGGATGAAGCAAACGCAGTCAGTCATTCATCGGTGCTGCCAGCCAGCTGTTGACTCTTTAAGTAATGAAAACTCGACTCTAAGCTCATATAACAGTTCTCCATACATCAGTATCAGCTGTGAACCACTGCTTGTCATTCTTCTTATTCAATGCCACAAAGGACAACCCCCAGTTCCAAGATAGCAATAGCAGAGAAATATTGTTGAGGAAACAAACATGGGTTCAGCTGGAAAACCAATGGGAGTTAGGCGAGATCATGTTGGTGACTCACTTTCATAATATTGAGTAGTTCAAGCCTCAGCCAAACAATCTTCATTGGGAGAGAGAGAGAGGAGGAGAGACTGACCTGATCAAATGACGATAAACACTCCACCCGTCTAATGTTCCATCTGGCGATTAGCTGTCCCATTACCAGACAGGAAAGTTTGATATCATCTTCGTGTATTACATACTGGATGAACGTCGTTATTGCATGTTGTATAACTATATATAGTTGACCACATGTGCTGTAACTGGGTTAAACAGACATGGCTGACTTTGACTTTCAGATCCCTGTGATAACGAGTTTCAGGGTTGAAAAGAATAGGGCCATGTAAAAGACAACTAAAAAGAGTTAAGCGCGAGGATAGCAAACTCATCATGTAAAGCCACTGCTATGAAAGCACATCTATAAATGCCGGGATACAGGCTCTCTGTAAAGGGGCAGCTGTTGTGGTGACCTTATGCTTTCCCTGGAGCGAAAAGCTCAATGATTTATGTTAGAAAATAACACGGAACCCTCAGTGGTGACAAATATAAGAAACTCGAGAATGCGAAGGGGGAGTGAAGGTGGAGGCATTCACCAAAATCGATGCCGACGCATCTCGCATGACTCATCCAACCAACACGTAGCTTCCATTTGATCACGACTCACCCAGACAGACTCAACCGGTTGTTACTGCAGTGGTAAACCCGTGGTTACTATTATTGGAAAACATACGTGTGAGCATACGAACGACAAGGAGAGGATCGCCTGCTGTGTAGTATTTGCTTAACTGTAATAACATTACAAGCTGGTTACAGGTCTAATGTTTAAAAAAAAAACCGTGACAAAATGGCGAGTTTCCAAAGCTTAGAAGCCAGAAGAAAGACGGAATGTGGGTATATCAATAGAATGAACGGACAGACACCTACTGCACTACGACTGAAATACATTTAATACGAAGACGGATGTGCCCGACTAAAAGGTGCAGATATCGCAGTCAAGTTGCAAACTAGCGACACAATGCATTCCGTTCTCTGGAATACATCCTGCTACCTGCAAAGCCCTGTTCAGGTTTTGGTAGCTGGGGGGGGGGGGAGAAAGAAAAAGGGGGGGGGGGGGTAATTGAGAACGAACACAGAAGAAACCCACCAAATTAAGAAATTCAAATGAGACAAACTGCATCTCTCAAATTCTAGTGCAAACTTGCTTTTTTTTAAACACTTTAGCATGAGTGCACATAGACCTGCCTACACCATATTATCTAGTTGGAGTCTAGCTGATGAGTACAAAAACCTACATCATATCTAGCCGGAGTCTAGCTGATGAGTACATAGACCTACACTATATTATCTAGCTGGAGTCTAGCTGATGAGTACATAGACCTACACTATATAGCTGCTAGACTACATGACACTGTTTTGTCCTTACCAAAAAACCTTATCCAAAAATTCCCCACGGACCCCAATACGCGACTTTAAAGATTTCAAAGAAAATGGTATTCTCGTGGGGAAGAGTTAATTGTTTTTACGTGACTCATAATTATAGGGAGTTCCGGCAAGAAATGCATCCATTTTTAATTAAAACAAATACTGATGCTTGGTAGTTGGAGTTTGAGAACGAACGAAGAAGAATATTATAGTTCCAAGCCTTTCAGTAGTTGCAATAATAGTTGAACCAAAAATAATTAGGTGCTATCGAAACCGTACTAGATATAAGCGGATTTATTACACTGTTACAATTTATATGTAATAAAATATGTTCAATTAGCTTATCTTATGATCTTTGCTATTGGTGGTTACAAACAATAACAAACTGATGTGTGTCAAAGACCATGACAATAACAGCTGACAAACTGAAACTGAGACACATACCAATATAACCAGACATGCGATACGGCGCAGGGGAGACCAAATAACATCTAGCCATTCATGTTGGAAGAAAAATATATGGCAGGTGGAGACTCACGTACAAAGCACAAGAAAGTCCTAATGGCGATTGGTGGACAGCATTCACATATCACAAGGGCAGCCAGAACTAACTACACAGAGTATGTACTACCATTGTTTACAAACAAACACACAAAAACATGTACCACAAAAACTTTAAAAACAAACAACTCACCAGCAAGGGCTTTAATCCTTGACCTTTCAAAAAGTTTGGAAGAGTTGTTGCCTGCGTCGAAGTCATCATCCACTACTCCGTGATCCCACCGGACATTGTTGACCAGTGATTCTATTTCCGTCATAGTGATGTGTTCTTCTACACCACTGTAGTCTCACTCATTCAGTGTCCACCACGATCCTTGAGGAAAAAATATATATGAAACAGTGCACACTGAGACATGAATACCTTCTATCACAGATGTTGCATACGCAAGCCCAGTCATCGTGTGATTCATAACAATGCAGTTTGCTGTGACATCACCTAATCCTATATTATAACTAGTTACAAAGCTACCAAGATGGAAGTTGGTGCAAGCGGGACACTTATCCCCAGGTGTGAATCCTTGGTATAATAGAAGAAACTCCCCAAAAGTGCTCTGCCACAAGCCCCCTGAATACTCTGACTTAATCGAATGTTAAAAATAAGATGTGCGATGCAACCAAATTTCAGATTTAAGATGTATGCACTTACTCACTCATCCTCTCGTAGTGCAGAGTAAATGTGACACATTAATAGTTAATCAATTATGCACACCTTAAACACCTGTTACTACTTTATACATACAAACAACTGTGGTCTTCTAGAATAATTAGAGCACTGAAACCAAGAATGCTTAAAAACACACATTTAATGTAACTTGCTGACTTTTACCGTAACTCTAATATAGCTACAATCACATCCCGTGAACATAGTTATAACGGTAATGAGACACTGCGTAGATACATAAAACACTTTGATTACAAATACAGATTATCAATGTAACACCTAAGTAGTGACACATACTTTATTATATTTCCTATATTAAATGCATGAAATGTCACATTACATTGAAATGTTTTCGAACAAAGAAGGAAGCGTATGTGAAATAATTGCTACAATATAGGGATGGAAATTGATCATACTATAGTTGTTTCCTCATGTTGGTAGTGGTGGGGGACCCTGTCGTAACAGAAGGCACGCCAGATTGATGGAGTCTCAATACACAGCCATGAACCAGCAGGTCAACCATGGAAAGACAACAGACCAATCCCCTGTTTATCTATACAATCGATTACAAGTACATACAGGAAGAAAAAAAAAACAATTGGACGGAGCTTAAAGATGGCGAACAATACAGGACTACGATTTTTGCAATATGGAGCATTACAAGTTTCAACGGTATGGAGGACGACCTCGTGGAAGATATCCACATCGTAAATCCTAGCTCTCACAGAAACCGATGATAAGAGGGGATGGAAAAGGGGTAATCCTGGATCTTGGAGATAATATGCCTATCTACATCAGATAGAGGCGGGGTTGGGGCTCTGGACGCATTATGGTGCTGGACCTCAAAGAAGAAAAGATAGTTGTTATGTACTGAATGAGAGGTTAAAGCAGATAAGAATTCTTTGATCTGCTGGCGATACAAGTCTATATCAAAGGATTGTCAGATGATCATCATGTAGTATGACCTTTGCAGAACGTCTCTCTCATCTCAGCAATACTTTTGATATGTAGTAAATTCTCCCGCCTGTTATTTTATAAACATCTTTGATGTTAGCTTCCAAATTCTTCTTGGCCTGCCTCTGCATGTTTTCCAGGTATCATACACCCCTTCCCCCCCCCCCCCCCATAGTTTTTGCCAGGCAATTGTCATGTCTGATTGGGCCAAAGTATTTAGGTTTCCTAGATGTATGCTGTATATGGGTCAAACTTTTAAAATATATTTTGTTCATGTGGGAGATAAGTCATCATTATGCCATCTACAAGCCTCTGAAATGAGATATCCAAGAACGGTGGTTCGAGTAACAAGAAGAGGCAAGGTTCACAATCAGACAATATGGTATAATCTCAAATTCTAGCACTTGCAAACTCCAATGTAGCAATTTCAACTTTTGTGGTTAGGTCATGTCTGCAGAATGAAAAGATCAGATACCAAAGCAGTCATGGGAAGCCAAGACTCTGAAGATGACTCAGTCCTCTGGGAAGACAATATAAGACAGTCAATAAGAGAGCATGGACTAGACCAAAACCAGGCCAAGAGGAAGACAGCTGATGAATAGCATGGTGTTCCATCCAGCAAAACTCTACATACATGGGTAGAAGAGAAACAACTAAATAAGTTCATTTTAATTGCTGCCATGAGAAGTATTTTTCTAAGTACTGGAAATATAAATACATTTTAAAAGTAAATATTGAAGGAAGATTGCATGAGACAGTGCAGCTTTATCATCTGGTGGAGAATCTTGTCTTGAAGGATGAGCTTGCATGTTCACTTTCTTTAAATAAAACAACTATAAAATTTGCCTCATTGTCTAAAGCTTTCTTTCACAAAGGGTATATATGCAGATGTTATACAGTTTGGTAGCATTTTAGCGAAAGTAGAATTTCTGTCACAATTGGTGTCAATGTTTTCCAAGTCAGCCACTACTGTATCAAGTAAGCCAAAGTAGTGTTCTAAATTCTTCATGATTATTTCCACAATACGGGATAAAGACGCTGAGCAGCACATGAGCTGCCAAGACCCTTCTACACCTCCACGCGGTGATCCTGGATAACAGGCTGCAGCACGGCAGACTGGCTAAGGAGAAGGGATCGAAGAGGGAATGCTAACCCGGTACTCAAAAAATGCTTGCTGAAGTCGGAATGTTGGACCAAAAGATGCAAATATCGCAGTCAAGCTGTAAACTACAACACAACGCATTCCATTATCTGGACTACGTTCTGCTACTTAAGCCCGTTCAGGGTTTGGTACGGGAGATTGAGAACAAATGCAGAAGAAGATTTCCACAAATACTCACTTGACTTTCATCAGGAGCATATTCTATCTGAAGAAGTAACCTTCTTGGCTGCTCTACCAAAAGCACATCTTCACCCTCATTAACATTTATATAACTGAGAAGCAATGTGGCATTAGTGATGTGCTTGAAAGCAAAGTGAAAAGGTACTGTAGATAGTAAAATGCAGGTCAACCTGGTTATGACAAGACGTCTAAGACTGTCCACTACCACATCAAAATGGAAAATATCATTGTATTGTGATAATTATCTCCTGGTAAGTAGAAAATGACAAATACTTCTTACCAGAAGTGACTGTTCTTGTGTAGTCTTATATTATAACAATAAAATGTGTGTTTCTGACCCAGCTAAGTGAATTTTTAATTTCTCAAAAACATTGAATAAGGTTTACTACTCATATATAACTACAAGTAAAAAATAAATCCATTCTGAGCTATGTCATGGGGGGCTCAAAGAATATAGACATACTGCTGTTATACAGTACCTATTAAAGGAGAGCGGAGAATAGTAACACTGTAACTGCCAGGCATGTCATAGAGGCAACTAAATAGGGTTGGGCATGGGGATGGTTTAAAGCCAAACACAAACTACCACAGGTCAATATTTGATAACGTGGCTTGCATTTGATGAAGCCCCATGCTCTACAGGGAGCTGAAAAGATTTAGACGCTGACAACAGTACTTAAGGTTCATTAACAAATAACTCTAGTTACAGACAGATGGACAAGATAGCTCCACAACATCAAACATGTCTAAAAGCTTACCAGGGGAGGAAGACTATCGTTTGGTCAGGCAAAATATACTGATCAGACATGTTAGTCAGGGTCAGGTAAAACATACTGGCCACGACCTTCACCTCGGCTTCCTAGTAGCCCTCCCTGGAAACGGGCTATTATCATGGCAGCCTGGCTAACGAGGTGAGGTGTCGACATGATCCCTATAGTAGTGAGTGATATGCAGATGAAGTCAAGCATAGCACAACCACCTGGAGGACCCCGGTCCACCTTCATCAGCATGCTGTACAGTTATTTTTAGATTAAGTGGAATAGCATAAACTGGTTGTATACAGACTCTACAGAAACTTCTAAACCAGTATAATGAAGTTAAGTTATATGTAAATGTATTTTTGTGTTTAATTTCATATTCATAATTTTACTATACACAAATGGCATATTCTTGGAAAACGCTTGGATATTATAATAAAGTCTGTCTTCAACCTGTTTTATCATTTAGAAGTAAATCAACCCCTAAAAATGACTTTAAAAAATGTAACTGACCTATATATTTGTTAGTAGTTTAGCTTTCTTTCCACTTATGCCTTTAAGCGCTGTAGAGAACTTAAGTTATTTGTCCTGCACCAAGTGCGTTGCATCTGTCAATGTGAGCCATGTTGATGTACACTCTAATGTCATCTATCCACAGCCTCGTTGCCACATATATTTATTTATATGACATTTTACCTTGATCTATTCGTCTTTTCAACATGGTAAATAAATTATTCAGTTACTGTAGAAGTTATTTTCTGTTTTAGTTCTGTTTAAAAGTGTTAAAATATATTATATTGATTTTTTATGTCTATTTTTGTGTGTTTACAGGCATTGGGTTCATTTTATTTTTTTTTTGCATTGTCAATATACTTGAGAAAATCCTCAAACATTTTTTGGTTGTGATAATTTTATGTTTTCGTTATGAACTTGAATTTTATCAAAGAGAAAGAAAGATATTAATAATGATATATAATAATGTGTATGTAGGGTTTCCTGAGACCAGAATATTATTATAATGGTTCTGCAAGACTAAAAAGGTTGAGAAACGAACTATGGCAACCTAAGCTTGCGGTGATGGTAAGCAGCTTTAAGAGATTACTTCCTGTTCTTTTCTTTATGCTTCCTTTCCACTTGTGTTAATGACATCTACTTGTCTTATCACTGCTTTCCAGTGGCTATTGACAGCATAGTCTGTGTGCCCTAATATTGAATGTGCCTGGTCTTACTGCTTTCATTATTTCTCTTTTCAGTATGTCTTGAAGTGAAATAAATTAGACTGAACTGACAAAACATTAACTGGATATAAATAATTGTTATCTACAGGGCTTGACAAATTTTATGGTGGCTCACCAGTCAGTCACAAATTGCATCAGTCAGCAGGGTTGGACTACAGTCATGCATGTGTTAACAAATTTAAATTAGGCACTAATTAACTATTATTTCTACAAAAAAATGCATACGAAACCAAAAGATACTGTATTACTTTCACAGTATTACTCTATTTCTTCTTAAGAAAAACTGCACTACTGTCAGAGGCATGATGTGTGTGTCTTTGAACATTCTTGGTAGTTTTAGTACTGTAGTCCCATTTATCTATGGCTTTAGTAAGTTTAAATTGCTTCATTCTCTATTCTGTTATAAAAAAATCAATTTCAGTGCACTTCGGTCATAGCCATAGGTCTCTCTCAGCAAATAGCGTGCATAATTATGGTTCCTGTAGCTCGCTGGCTATTCAGTTCTGCTCCTCTGCGCCCCACTCCACTTGAACCTCATTTATGGGGTTGAAGATGCAGCAGTTAATGAGCTGACAGTGACTCATAGCTGGCTGCTTGCATCAGGATCAGCAAACCAGAGCTGACCAATCCTGTTCTGCTTCCAAGTGGCGGCACTGGAAACAGGTTGCATTAGTGTAGTCTGGCTAAGAGAATACAGATCGCATTGGGGAGATAATCCTTGCACCCAAAATACCAGCTGAAACCGGCTTTGCTGTAAACTACAACTCAATGTCCTTTTCAGAGCGAACACAAAAAAAGAATGACTTCTATATGTTGCCCTCATCCATGTATAATGTTTCAGCTATAGATGCTTTAAAAGATAGGATAGCAGCTCGTTCACTGCCATGTAACCCAGCATAACCAAGATAGTAGATACACATAAGTCCTTGATGATGTCCTCGAACACCCCTCACATTTTGTCTATGCTTTTCTTCATCCTAATTATCTGTTCATTGCAGGAGTGGTTAGACTGTTGCACTTTCTGTCAGTTCCTTATCGTAATGTTATATGTATGATGGCATAGGCAATCATAAGTTTTATTTATCAATTCTCTAGTATTTTGTTTCTTTTTGTCAAACTGAAATTCTATACATCTGTTAACATTATTTACCTCTTGTATTTTCTTATTCTTATTATATACCAAAAAAAGTGAACCATTTCTTTCTTTTTCTTCTTCGTACGCTGTCAGACGCCAACTTGAATTTGTTCAAAGAAAGCAGCTGTCATCCTGAGGCTGTCGACACTGCCATTGAGCTTGTCTAGTGTTGGCCACATGTGCTTTCTCTGGTCCTCGTATGTCAGGCAATTTTGCAGCAGATGTTCAGCTGTCATTTTCCCTGTACCACAGGTGCATTCATCAGTGCCACCTATCTTCAATTTATTTAATAGATGGTACCTGACTGTTGTGGCCTGTGCGGAGTCTGAAAACCCCGACCTGCTCTTTTCTGTTCAACTGGTAGTAGGCATCATTTTTTGTGTACATTTTTTGTGTAGCCAGTGTGTTCTGTTTCCCATTTGGCCATGTATCTGGCCCTAATAAACATTTTGGACTCTTCGTAGGTCACACTAGAATCTGGTTGTGGGTCTTGCACCTTCTTTTGCCAGTCTGTCTGCCTCCTCGTTGCCTTGGATGTTACAGTGGGATGGAACCCACTACTCTTTTTGGTGCGAACTGCTAACCATTTCTTTCAATAACTGGCTGCCTCCATGGTCCATAAGATTCTTTGGTAAAATTACACAGACTATTGGCTGTGGTTTTTGTCTGTATTGCACTACATACTGGCTGTGGCCTGTGTCACACTACATTCTGGCTGTGGCCTGTGTCACACTACATACTGGTTGTGGCCTCTGTGTTGAACTTTGTAGCCGTCCATTGTCGCTCATGTTCTACTGAGGCTCAAAAGAGAAAAGAATGGTAGCACTGTAACCTATCAGGAATGTCATACGAGACAACTAAGTAATGTAGGGCATGGGACCAGCTACTCCACCCTATACAAACTATAAGTCATAATAAAAAGAAAAGTTCTACACCCCATGGCAGAAGAGAAGCGCAAAAGTCAAGCCCGTTGTCACTGTCTAATAATATAAAATATTTTTTATGACTCTTTCAACCTAATAATGAAGATTGTCTTGTATTGTTAATTGTTCACTCCAGCCAGAGTATGAGACCACCACTACAGTTGGCCTCCTTTAGGAAGCCTGTTCAAAGCACTTACTTTGCTATTTTGCACTCTTACAGTACAGTGAGTAGTGGTACAGTTCATATAGCAATTTGTTTTACACAATGAGGTTGCTAGCCACATGCACACTTTAGTCGCCTTTTTACTTTTACAACATGGAGGTACAGTGATTAGTGATCCTACCCAGTTAGGGACTAAGGAATTATTTTGGGCCGACCAGATAATCATGAATTGAAGACTAACTTAATATTTCTGTCTTTGGCAATTTTTGGTCGACTAGAGTTGTAAACTTGTATTTTGCTAAACTGAATGTTTTTTTACACTAATTTACAGTATCTGGTGGTCTGTTGTTTATTTTGTTATATATTTTCTTGAGAATCAGAATGACATGCAACCAATGCATCAACTATTACTATCATTATGCACCATGCATTGCATATCATTTAAATGCATCTTCAATGATAAATAAATGTAGTCTCAGTAACATTCACATTAGTACAGTGACTGTACTACAGTCACAATGTCAAATCTGAGTGATAATATAATATCATTGATATGTTCAGAACTGACGCATTTGAGTAATGACCAATCATGATAACAAGAAAAACGAGGTAAAGTGTGGGTAGAATAACAGTTTATCCTGAATTAAATTTGTTATACTTTATTTATTGCTTTGATTAGTTTGACGACGGTGGAGAAGAATCTGAATACACTTATTGATAATGTCTTATAGTATTACTTATGATAATCATAATTATTGATAATGAATAATGGTTTCGAGTTGCTTCCGTCTTCTTTCTTATTTACTTCTCTGAATTTCTGCTTTTCATTTTACTGTCACTTCAATGTCAATCATTTCTTGTAGTCATTTTTAACTTTTTGCTTTTAACTTTCTGAACCATTCGCACATAGTATACCTGTCGTACAATACTCAATGATGACAAATAAAACGCAAGAGGAAGTAAGGTACGACTAGTACTAGTATGCGTAAGTAAGGTCCTTGGATCTTAGACTTAGACAACCGCCATTTTGAAGGGCATAACTTGTATTTTCACAAAGCATCAGGTTGTAAAACCTATTAAGTGCAAAAATCACTGCAATGGACTAACCTGGAGAGAAGGATCGTTTGAAATATCCAGACAATATCCACCGATTGCTGCCGCCACCAATACTTCTCTAAGTACTTCACACGGGTAAACTGCCGGCTTGCTAGCAGAAGATTGCGGAACCAACGCGAGTTAGGTGTACAAGAAGGCAAGTGGTTAATCAACAGGAAAGTAAAATAGTTCCACAACTATAATCATATACTTCAATATACTGTAAATACCGCCATTTTAGTGCAATTATCTTTGTTATGATGCAAAAATTGAAAATAAAACGTCAATGTTATTGAATACATTTACTGTATACGTAGCGTATGAATACATACGACTCCATAACATTAGGTCAGCCCAGACTTTTGCTATGAATAATGCAGTGACGCGCCGGCCTTTCCCCACCGCAGCCTGTAGCTTGTCTAGCTGGTGGAAGGCCCAATACACCCTAACTGCGTGCAGGACTTTTCCACGTCTATTTGACTTTCCTAATGTTAGTTAATAATGCTACCACGATCACATATATTAATACACTATTTACTCGCGTACGTAAGTGTTTTAAGTAACAAAGAGAACACTGGTTCGCGTTTGTTTTTTCACAGACAGAATATCATGGAGCAACAGTTTCCATATTTTATATTGAACAATTGCGACACATCTGGCCCAGGAGAGGCGACTTAGGCTCACCACGTTCTTTTCCCCCCACCCACCAACAAGTATAACTGGCCTGATAACTGACTAACAATTTATATAGAAATGGCGAATGCCTCTTTGCTAATGAAGGTTACGGGCATTGAATTAAACATGCGTGTTAAGGTGCACTAAATTCAACACGTGTGCACGTAAGCCTAGCACTAACACTGCAATCCTAACATATCAAAGAAAAGCATCTTTCTTCTTCGCCCTTATCACCTTAGGGCGCATAGGCCTCACCAGCCAACGCTCTCCAATCAGACTAGTAAAGATCCCATCACGCTATGCGGGTTACATAGGAAATATGGTGTTAGGCCCATATTATTGTTTTGTAACCCACGGCACTTAGTGGATAATGTGGTCAGCATCATGCCGGCCGCCTTTACTTCCCGGACTGAACCGGTACCCATTTAAGGTTGGGTTGACCCGGGATCTATTCAGACAGGTCAGGTCATCCCGTAACCGGTGTGGTCGTTTGGGGCACACATGAAGACATCCCCACGACACCCTTCTATGTCAGCGGCCGCTGCCTGTGCCTTTTCTGGTCGGAGATTGGTGCATTCTTTTATGTTGTCCTCCCACCTCTTTTTGTGCCGGCCTCTTCGTCGTCTGCCTTGCTCCTTTTCGCGGAAGATAGCATTCAAGAATGCAAGACCATTTGATCTCTCTCTATATGTGACCGTACCAAGGGAGTTTCCTTCTTTTGACAGTTGCCAAGAGGTCTTCAAAAGGCCATATTGCTGTTGTAATTCTATCTCGTATTTCCTCATTTATAACTAGATCTTTGTACGTGACGTTTAACAGTCTTTGGAAACATCTATCTCCAAGGCCTGTATCCTTCCCAGAAGGTCAGCTGTAAATGTCCATGTCTCACAAGCATAGAAGAATATTGACAGTACAAATGTACGCATTAATCTGATTTTCATGCATGGTGCTAATCGTTTATCTTGCCAGATTTTGTTAAGCCGTGCAAGCGCCGCTATTGTCTGTGCTATTCTGACCAATACCTCATATTTTGATCCTTCATCACTGACAATCGAACCCAGATATTTAAAACGGTCAACCACTTTGAGTTCATGGCCATTAGTTTTTATCCTGCTGTTGAAGTCCTCGGCGCTGTTGGTCATTAATTTTGTCTTTTCATCATTTATCTCCATACCATAGTCAAGAGTTGTTTCATCGAACCTTCTGACCAATTCTTGGAGTTCTGCTTCTGAACCCGCCAACCCGTCAATGTCATTATTTAAGATATTTAATTTAAGCCTGCTAAGCGAGAAATATCTAGAACAGCAGCAAAAACTGTATCATGTGTTTGTTGATTTTAAGAAGACGTTTGATAGGATACAAAGCGCTATGGGCAACCATGAAGATGTATAAAATCAACAGAAATATTAACACCTGTATGACAAGCGTCCAGCCCAGTTCTTGCGAATGGGAGGCGAGGAGACTGGTTTCGCACATCAGTTGGTGTGAAACAGGGTTGTTCACTCTCTCCAACTCTTTTCAGTATATTCCTTGAGGGAATTATGAGTGAGGCACTTGGAGGTCACGTTTGGTACTGTCAAGATAGGGGGGAGCCGAACGATTACCAACCTTCGTTTTGCAGACGACATCGACGGGTTGGCGGGATCTATTACGGCCTGAAAAACCATTTCCTCTTCAAATGGGGAATGAACCCAGAACTCTCAAGCTGGTCCAGTGCTGTTTTCTTCAGCTATTTCAAGCATCTCAATATTGATTTTTCTTCTATCGGCCTATATGTCTCTTCAGTGCGTTTTTACGTTCCTTTTGTCTATTTTTCTTCTTCTTCTTCTTCTTCTTCTTCTTCTTCTGCGTTCGTTCTCAATCTCCCGCTACCAAGCCATGTACAGGTCTTCGCAAGTAGCAGGATGTAGTCCGGAGAACGAAATGCGCTGTGTCGCTAGTTTACAGCCTGGCTGCGATATTTGCACCTTTCGGTCCGACACATCCGTCTTCGGCGTGTCTGTTTTTCAACTGTAGTTTCCATGACAGATATTGCCTGCAATACTAGCTTAAGGCGTTCACAGTGTGTGACCTATTCAGAGCCAACTTCTTACTAAGATTTCCTGTTCCACATGTCTTTGTCCTTTTCTCTGCGATAAGATTTCTTTGTAGCATTGTTGAACTACTTCTTCTTCTTCTTTGTTCGTTCTCAATCTCCCCCTACCAATCCACGTAAAAGGGCTTTGCAAGTAACAGAATATAGTCCAGACAACGGAATGCGTTGTGTCGTAGTTTACAGCTTGACTGCGATATTTAAACCTTTCTGTCCGACATATCCGACTTCATCAGTCATTTTTTAGTACCGGGTTAGCCTTCTCTCTTTGATCCCTTCTATTTAGCCAGTCTTCTCTGTTGCAGCCTGTACTCCAGGATCACAGTGTGGAAGTGTAGACCGGTCTAGGCAGCTCTGGTTCGCTGGCCCTGACGCTAGCAGGCAGCTCTGGTTCGCTGGCCCTGACGCTAGCAGGCAGCTCTGGTTCGCTGGCCCTGACGCTAGCAGGCAGCTCTGGTTCGCTGGCCCTGACGCTAGCAGGCAGCTCTGGGTCGCTGGTCCTGACGCTAGCAGGCAGCTCTGGTTCGCTGGCCCTGACGCTAGCAGGCAGCTCTGGTTCGCTGGCCCTGACGCTAGCAGGCGGCTCTGGTTCGCTGGCCCTGACGCTAGCAGGCAGCTCTGGTTCGCTGGCCCTGACGCTAGCAGTCCGCTTTCGGTCGCTGACCGAAATAGCTCATTCAATGAGAATAATATTTAAATATAGTGTGAAATTGAACATCACTTTATATCGGATTCGTAGATTATTAAAAATTGATTGACTCAGTGGTCTCAAGGTAAGGTGTACGCCTCGGGTGACGGAGGTCGCGGGTTCGAATCACGATGGTGACCGATATTTTTTCACGTAGATCTTCTGGTAAAGATTTCCCATCTCTGGGTAGTGAGATCGGACTCCCGTGTTCAGTATCGAGCACGTCAAAAATTCCTTGGCAGTTGGAAATCGAAAAACTAGGATTAACGGCCGCTGTCCTGACAAAATTCAAGTTAAAAATCTACCCAAGTTATTTGTACCTCTCCTCAAAATGTTTTTTAATAGCAGCTATAGATGGCGCCTAACTTTAACGTTGAATAGGCTCTTCTGTACCATAACCGCAGTGAGATGCAACATAAAATAAGTATACTTATTCAATTGGGAAAGGAAGAAAGAAAAAGAAAAAGGATAATGGGAATAAATGTAACTAATGACAATCAGATTGTGTTGGGAGACTCCCATCTGCTGGATCATTCATAGATCTTGAAAACAATATCGACAAAGTAGGAGGTACAGATAAGGATACCAAAATAAAATATAGAAAAGGCGGGATGAGCGTTCATTGAGTTGGGGTGGAAAATCAAAAGATATTAAGTCCAGCGCTGAGCAGCGCAAGAGCTGCAGTGGTCAGCGACCCATAGCTGACTGCTAGCGTCAGGGCCAGCGAACCATAGCTGCCAAGACCCTTCTACATCTACACGCGGTGATTCTGGATAACAGGCTGCATCAGGGCAGACTGACTAAGGAGAAGGGATCGAAGAGGGAATGCTAACCCGGTACTAAAAAAATGCTTGCTGAAGTCGGATGTGTTGGACCGAAAGGAGCAAATATCGCAGCCAAGCCATAAACTACGACACAACGCATTCCGTTCTCTGGACTACATTCTGCTACTTAAGCCCTTTCAGGGTTTGGTAGTGGGAGATTGAGAACGAACGAAGAAGAAGAAGAAGTCCAGCGCAAAAAAAATCTTCAACCCCAAGTCGATTCAATTGCACGCCTATGAAACATGGCCAATAGCAAAAACAACAGCTAGAAAATGTGCATATTTTTCTAAATGGTTACATGCGCAGAGTAGAAGGATTGAAATGGTATGATACGATCATTAATGTGGAACTGTTGGACAGAACCAGACAGGTATCAGCGAAATAACGTGAGGAGACAGCACAAGAGTTGTATAAGACACACATTAAGGAAACAAGCTGCTAACAGTACAGACAATCTCTGGAGGGCAAGAGTAACGTCTGGGCAGGCAAAATATACTGATCAGACATTTTAGTCTGGGGCAGGCAAAATATACTGATCAGATAATGTTAGTCTGGGGCAGGCAAAATATACTGATCAGACACATTAGTCTGGGGCAGGCAAAATATACTGATCAGACATGTTAGTCTGGGGCAGGCAAAATATACTGATCAGACATGTTAGTCAGGGGCAGCCAAAATATACTGATCAGACATGTTAGTCTGGGGCAGGCAAAATATACTGATCAGACATGTTAGTCAGGGTCAGGCAAAATATATTGATCAGACATGTTAGTTAGGGCAGGCAAAATATACTGATCAGACGTGTTAGTCAGAGTTCAGGCAAAATATACTGATCAGACATGTTAGTCAGGGTCAGGCAAAATATACTGATCAGACATATTAGTCAGGGTCAGGCAAAATATACTGATCAGACATGTTAGTCAGGGTCAGGCAAAATATACTGATCAGACATGTTAGTCAGGGTCAGGCAAAATATACTGATCAGACATGTTAGTCAGGGTTAGGCAAAATATACTGACCAAGATCCTTACCTTGACTTCCCCGCAGTCCTCCCTGGAAACGGGTTGTTTTCATGGCAGCCTGGCTAACGAGGTTGGGGATCGAGGTAACTCCTGTAGTAGTGAGTGACATGCATAGCACAACCGCCTGGAGAACCAAAGTCCACTTTCATCAGTACGTTCGGGATGTGAGGAAAGCTACGACAACCCGCCACTTGAAATTCTTTTTATGGCGCATAAAAGAGTAATCCTACTCATTGTGGGCATTCTTCTTCTTCTTCTTCTTCTTCTTCTTCTTCTTCTTCTTCTTCTTCTTCTTCTTCTTCTTCTTTTTCGTTCGTTCTCAATTTCCCACTACCAAACCCTGAAAGGATAAGTAGCAGAATGTAGTCAAGAGAACGGAATGCGTTGTGTCGTAGTTTACAGCTTGGCTGCAATATTTGCACCTTTCGGTCCAACACATCTGACTTCAGCAAGCATTTTTTGAGTACCGGGCTAGCATTCCCTCTTCGATCCCTTCTCATTAGCCAGTCTACCCTGCTGCAGCCTGTTATCCGGGATCACCGCGTGGAGGTATAGAAGGGTCTTGGCAGCTATGGTTCGCTGGCCCTGACGCTAGCAGTCAGCTATGGGTCGCTGACCGCTACAGCTCATGCTCTGCTCAGCATCTTGATCCCGTTGTGGGCATTCAATAACAACAAACAGCCGCTGCTCTAGAATCAAAGAACAAACATGAGAAATAAAGGCAGACCAAACATATGAGAGAGCTCGAGGTGAACACAAGGGAACAGGAAAAACGTGGACAGAGCTAGGACATTGCCTAGAACAGGAGGACTTGAAGTATATGAGATAAACACTTGTGGTCCATATGGAGCGGAAAGGTTTTGATTGGTAGATCGATTGATTCATTCATTGATTGATTTACTAGAGACATGGCGTTACGGAAACCTATCAAAGTCTTTGCCAGTTGGCACGGAGCACGATGAAGAATAATACTCTTTTATGTGTTAAAAAATTGAAAAAAATTGACTGTACGCCCACTTAATGAAAGAGGAATTGGCTGTTGAAATGCATGTAGTATGTACATATCTGCTATTCTAATTTCGTCGTATGTTCACACAAATTACACTATATTTTACACACACATACACGCACTCAAACACGCACGCACAAACGCGCGCACACACACACCCGCACACACACACACAGATACACACACGCATATATATATATATATATATATATATATATATATATATATATACACACTAAACTGCTTGCCAATTTGTATTTTTCTTGCAACGTATATTTGTTTGTTTATTTTGCTACTGTTATCTTCTCCATCCCCTGGCTTCACAAGCAGACGAGATATAGCTGCAGTGGCAGTTATCTTTTCCATCTTGCTGGTTAGACTGCAGAATTAATTCGACTTTTGTTTTACTATTAGACATGTACCACTCGAGTGCTGCTTATTGGAACAGCAACCCGTCTGATAGTGACATGGAACCACTGACGGAATAGGAGAACCTACACAGAGGAAAGACTACAAAGAAATAGAATGAGAGGATTACCTGGAAAAGGCGTTAGAGGGACAAGATAACTAAAAACTGGTTGCACAGCTTTATTAGTCTCACCTACTCATTCACTCACTCATTCACTCTCTCTCTCTCTTTCTCTCTCGACCTCTCCCTCTCTCTCTCTCTCTCTCTCTCTCTCTCTCTCTCTCTCTACTCATACCATCTCTCTAACCTACGTTTGTATAGTTACATACTTCGATAGTTTTATCTCCTTCTGACCCAACCATTGTCGAGAATAGTTAATAACACATCATTAACCTTTTGTATTTAACATGTTTAGGATTGTTAGTTATATTCCTCTGTGTTGTCCTATGTCTCCGATGACGACATTTTGGCCGTAACTTTGGCTGCCGTTTTGTGTTGTTGCCCACCTACAATTGACAATATTTGCGTCCACAACACAACTAGAATTGACAAGACTAGAAGCATGTGAGCACTAACACGTGTACCGGAAACAGCTATGTCGTGTTATTCGACATGACTGCACGTGTACCGGAAACAGCTATGTCGTATTATTCGACATGACTGCACGATGGAGAGCGTTGCTCAATGTCGCTTACTGTCTAGCAGGAAATGACCACTGAATGGTTGATTGCTGTCTTGACTTAGTCACTGCTCTTGTACCATAGAGAGTATAGGTTTTTTTAAATTTTCATATTGCTTACAGTTCCATCCATTTTGTGTCGCTGGCCCCATGAACAACCTTCCTGTTTCTGTTTCTGTTTCTAAGAATCGACGTCACTGCACTCCGAGCATACCCATAGGTGCTCAGTCTTTCTCAGCAAATGGCGTAAGGTATGGATGCTGATGGTCCCTGTAGCTCGCTGGTTGTACACTCTCCTGCGCCGTCCTGTCATGCGCCCCACTCCGCTCGAACCTCGTTTAATGTCGAAACTTTGCGGTCTGTGGATTGCTGCTTCATCTATTGCGGTGTCCTCATCCAGCAGGCGGTCATTGATTGATTTCAAAATGTCACTTCTGTCCATCACCAATATGCCCATGATGGGAGCCCGTGAAGCCCAGATGTCAGCTCTTTCATTGCCCTGAACCCCGGCATGAGCAGGACAGTAGATCCATGTCAACCCATAGAGGTTTGAGACCTCAACAGCAGCTATCCACTCGTACCTAAGCCATCCCTTCTGTGCCTTCTGAAGTACGGTTTGCGCGTCTGTCACGATGACTGCCTTCGTTATAGAAGTCTCAGATATCCATTTCAGTGCTGAGGTCACTGCTTCCGTCTCCTCATACTGGAGGTTGTTGACATGTATGCCCTACTACGCTCAGCCAAGACCTCTCCTCTCACTTTAACCCAGAAACCCAAGCCTAATGTCCCACTGCGCACGACTGATCCGTCGGTGTATATGACAGCGTCACTCTCCTGGGTGTTCTCAGTTATCAGCTGATTTACCTCGTGCTCTGCACTCTCGTTGTTCCGTTCTCTGCATTCCTTGCCTAAGGTTATAATGACTATCTGGTACTCTATCATTCTATCACCAATGTGGACCCATTCTTTCCCTTTGGCTATCGTCTCAGCTGGAGTGACGTGTCCGATTGTTGTCTCAGCCTGTGCCATCCATGACGACCCTCTCTTGGTTCTTGATCCCTTGATGTCTGAGATACTACTGTGCAGAGGGTGTCGAGTGTCTGTGGTGACACACATATAGGCTTTGACTTGTGCCAGTTTATGTCTGGATGTTACCGATAACAATCCCAACATGTACCGCATCATCACAATCGGTATCTCTAGTGCAGCCCAGAACCAGACGCATACCTTCATTCTGGATGCGGTCCAACCTTTCACACTGTGTTCTTGATAGTGTGAGGATGCCTAGTCCGTAATCGATGACAATCTTCCTATGTTGTCTCTAACAACATGCATGATGTTACTGCAGTGCTAGGGATTAAGCGGCTAAACAGTGCACGAGCAGTAGTGGTCAGCGACCCAAAGCTGACTGCTAGCATCAGGGCCAGCGACCCAGAGAGGCCAGTCCCTTCTCCAACTCCACGCGGTGACCCTGGATAACAAGCTGCAGCGGGGCAGACTGGCTAAGGAGAAAGGATCGAAGAGGGAAGGCTAACCCAGTACCCAGACTGGCTAAGGAGAAGGGATCGAAGAGGGAAGGCTAACCCAGTACCCAGACTGGCTAAGGAGAAGGGATCGAAGAGGGAAGGCTAACCCAGTACCCAAAAATGTCATGGTGAAGTCCCAAAAAAAGTTATGGATTACCGTTCCTGTCTCTTGCATTCACTCCGTGTGATGTACTCTATTTGAGCGCGTCTAAGCGAGAAACAAGCCTTCGTTTATTTCCTCTCATTTCTTTAAAACCATTGTGCCGCCTTTCCAATTGCATGCAAGTTTCCAATATGTTCCTATCTGGAATTTTTGCATTCGCTCACAGTCCCTTTCTGTTTTTTCCCTCATGTTCAGATTCCCTGGGTTCATATGCGCTAGGATTATTATTCCTGGAGCATTCTTTCAAAGCCAAAAAGTCTATTCCACACTCGGCAGGCCTGTGTAAAAGGCGGGGTATAGAAAACATGAGTTGGGGAGTCTTCTATCCCATATAAATTATACTGAACTGTTACGTACCTATGACGACACGTCATCAGCGTGGCAGTTGTCCTATTATCGTCTCAGTCACACACAGAACGAGCCATCTGAGAAATCACATTGGCAGCATTCGTGGTTAGATTATTTATCAGCTCGACTCTCATTAACCTACTTGTATGATGGCAGCTCGCGTCATGGACCTCAGTTGTGTGGATTCTCCCAGAGTTGAGCTTCCGTTACTTTGTGGATTCGTCTGGCATTCAGGCACCATCTGTAACAGTTTTGTTTGTATGTGCGTATGTTGTCAGCCCTAACATAACCTCCACGTGGAGAGCAAATGTGCTTAGCTTGTATGAACTCTCCCTAACGACACTTCCCCGACTCGGTTGAAGATTACTTGAATATTGTCCCTATCTCCATTTGGTGGAACAAATGTAGGTCAAGGATTGCATTTTGGCTTACCTCGACCAGCATTTAGAAAAGCCTGACTCCCGTCATTTGTAGTGCGGTTTCTTAACTATGGTGTTTACATGATGAGGTTGCCATCCTCATGCCAATCATTTTCAGTATCCTTTAACTACCTGCAAGGAAGGACACAAGTGGTCCTATTTTGTATGCCGTATGGTGTCGATTGAATATGCTATAATCATACAGCTCTCTCACACCATAGCTGATAGGATCGATATGCCATGTCAGCTGGGCCACCACAGCAAGGTTGATGTTGTTAGTGGCCCCCCACAGCAAGATTGATGTTGTTAGTGGCCCACAACAGCAAGGTTGATGTTGTTAGTGGCCCACCACAGCAAGGTTGATGTTGTTAGTGGCCCACCACAGCAAGGTTGATGTTGTTAGTGGCCCACCAAATCAAGTTTAATGTTTCTGGTCCACCAAATCGAGGTTAATGTTTCTGGTCAACCAAATCGAGGTTAATGTTTCTGGTCCACCAAATCGAGGTTAATGTTTCTGGTCCACCAAATCGAGGTTACTGTTTCTGGTCCACCAAATCGAGGTTAATGTTTCTGGTCCACCAAATCGAGGTTAATGTTTCTGGTCCACCAAATCGAGGTTACTGTTGCTGACCTACCAAATCAAGGTTGATATTGCTTGCCCACCAAATCAAGGTCGATTTTGCTGGCCCACCAAATTAAGTTTGATGATGCTGCTGGCCCAGCATACCCTTATCTGAGATCTTCACTCTTGGTGGTTTCCTGTGTTTCTATTACATCCCATGGTGTACTGAAGAAGGCGTACCATGAGCCTTCCTTGATGTAGTGCAAGTCAAGGTTTCTCAGCAGGCTTACCTCTATGGTAATCATAGTGTCTGTCTCCACCTTGTTGACCAGTCTGCTGTAACACAGTCCCTGTTTAAACATACACGGCGCGGGCGTTGGATGGAGTATTGATCAGTATGTTCCCCCTGACCCTGGCACGAGTCACGATATCTCCTACATCTAACATGTGCAACTTCATCGAGATAGCGGGCCTCACAGTCAATTTGAAATATATCAGCAGATCAAAGCATATGGTGGGGATCAAGATGCTGAGCAGCGCATGCGCTACAGCGGTCAGCGACCCATAGCTGATTGCTAGCGTCAGGGTCAGCAACCAAGAGCTGTCTAGACCCTTCTACACTTCAACCTCGTGATCCTGGATAACAGACTTCCACAGAGTAGACTGGCGAAGGAGGAGGGATCGAAGAGGGAAGGCTACCCGGTACCCAAAAATGCTGGCTGAAGTTGATGTGTCGAGCCAAAATGTGTAAACATCGCAGTCAAGCTGTAAAGTACGACACAACGTATTCCGTTCTCTGGACAACATCCTGCTACTTGCGAGGCCCTTTTCGTGGTTTTGTAGCGGGAGTTTGAGAACGAACAACGAAGAAGAAGAAGAAGAAGAAGAAGAAGAAGAAAAAAAGAAGAAGAAGAATAAGATAGTATATGAGGCTATTTTCACATTTATACTGGCATTTATTTAACCAAAAATCTGTAGCTTTTGTTATTTAAAAAAAAACTAGTTATTTAAGGAAGTTATCTCATTTTTTTAAAAGTCGGAAGCATGTCCTTTGCAGAACATCACTTCTTACAATTAATGACCAACCTATTTGGCTGTTATTATTTCTTGGCAGGTGTATAGTACGGCAGGCTGCCATTGCTTTCCGTACGTGGAGAAGCAATGACACCAAGAAAAAAAACCCATGTCTACCAAACTGGAAACGGCGGGATTTTCACCAGGTACGTTGGGATCGTGAAAGCGATCGAATCTGACCTTAGGCCAACCTACCCCCAAGTTATGTCATGTTTTTAAAAATATACTAGTTGATTAACAGAAAAAATATAAATTTCCTGTGAGTTTTATTCAGTCGGAGGATGGATGATGGCAGAATACCAAATTATCTTCTATATGTGGAATTACAGTTGGGGAAAAGGTCTCGGGGCCGACCCGTACTTCGGTACAAGGATGTATGCAAGCGGGATATGAATGATGCAGGCATCGATTTGAAATCATGGGAACAGGACGAAATGGATCGTGTTACATGGGTTGGGGGGGGGGGGGTGAGTTAAGCATGAAATACAGACAAAGGAGATACTGATTGCTGATAGTCTAAAGACTCAGAGTTTGAGAAGACACGCCGCACCATGCGATGCCGCAAACGGTCCTGATTTTTCTTGCACACACTGTGGAAGACGCTTCTCTGCCCGGATTGGTCTTACGAGACACATTCGTTACCGTCATGGGCATCCCTTTTCAAAGCCCAATTACTATCGTCTGACAAGACGGAAAGAGATAATGATGATGATGATTTTACTAATACAATTTGTTAACGTGTTTTTGACGAATAAAATTAGCTTAAACTTAAGACAGGCTAGATGCATTCATTGGGGCGTTTGCGACATTCAAAAGGCGGTCTGTACTGGGAACAAACAACTGAAGTTTTTTTTTTTTTTTTTTTGCTTAAATGTTTGCCTCACTAGTTTCTACTGGCGGAGGCGCGCCATTTTCCACCCCAGACCGTAGTCAATTGGGCGATATCAGGACGCATAAACCAGTGCTTGGATGCATGTGTGCATCTGTATGTACCTATGCTAGGTTTGTGCGCCCTCAGAAGCTAGCCCAACCAAAGTGCAATGGAAGAGCTTTACCACGAGGGCGCGTGTGAAAGTTGTGCAAGGGTGTGACTGTGGGATAGAGACAAATGAAACAGAGTGAGGTGAGAAGAGAGAGAAGGGGAAGAGTGGCCCCCAGGGAGAGACCCCAGGCTCGTGCGCAAAGTGTTTTCTAGATGTGAATCCGTTATTTTCGTTAGCGTTCTGTATTTAAAGAAATTCATTCAAATGAAGAAAAAACAATGCTTGGAGTTGTAAGTGCCTCCAACTAAGGTTATTATCTTTCGAGCAAATGCTGTGAGTTTTCAATGTGTGAAATGTTTCTTATAAAAGTCAATTTGGTGAAACATCCTTGAATTTTGCCTTAGATCTGAGTTCTCTTGCAATTCAATTAACTCCCTTTTACAAAGAAGGTGGAGCTTATCCCAAGTCAACATCAAATGCTGACGATCAGATTTTTTAATTTGCTTCTTGTGCTCGAAAATCACAGAACTCAGTATTTATTTGTTCATTCAAAGACTTCAGCTCGTCTGTAACTGAAGCGAAATCAAGATCGTTTGTTGTGGGGTCGCAATTGTGAACAAATGAAAAGTGATTGCGACATAGGTCGCCATCGTACGTATTTGACATCTGATGACTGTAGCGGGACATTCTATTTCGGGTAACGGAGAGGTTGTTTTGTTTCAGGCCACTGCATACTATTAGGTCACCTACATCGGCTCAAGATATCACACACAAGTGACTGCCCATGTAGAACCGGAGTCCAGACCCCTGAACACATCCTAAAGAATTGCCAGCTATGAGTTTATTGCTACTATTGCGTCGTTCCTTGCGTCCTCGGTCTCACGTCTCGAGTCAATCTGTCGCAACGATGTATAATGCAGACATAGGCCGATGCAGACAAATGTAAGGACTTTATCACTTCAAAACTGGAGATCAAGACACTGAGCGGCGCATGAGTTGCAACGGTTGACTGCTAGTGTGAGTGCCAGCGAACCAGAGCTGCCAAAACTCTTCTACACCTTCACGCGGTGATCCTGGATAACAGACTGCAACAGAGCAGACTGTCTAAGGAGAAGGGATCGAAGTGGGAAGGCAACCTAGTACTCAAAAAGGGCTGCTGAAGTCGGATGTGTTGGACCGTAATGTGCAAATATTGCAGCCAAGCTGTAAACTACGAAACAACGCATTCCGTTCTCTGGACTACATTCTGATACTTGCAAAGTTCTTTTCAGGACTTGGTAGCGGGAGATTGAGAACGTTCAGGACCTGGTAGCGGGAAATTGAGAGCGTTCAGGGCCTGGTGGCGGGAGATTGAGAACGTTCATGGCTTGGTAGCGGAAGATTGAGAGCGTTCAGGGCTTGGTAGCGGAAGATTGAGAGCGTTCAGGGCTTGGTAGCGGAAGATTGAGAATGTTCAGGGCCTGGTAGCGGGAGATTGAGAGAGTTCATGGCTTGGTAGCGGGAGATTGAGAGAGTTCAAGGCCTGGTAGCGGGAGATTAAGAGAGTTCATGACTTGGTAGCGGGAGATTAAGAGCGAACGGAGAAGATAAGCTTTGAAATTTCTTGTCACCAAGCACATTGTTGCGACTTTGTTTGTGTACAAATCTAGACACGAATACTGTGCGATTATTACGATCGGTCCATTCATGCTATCGTCCTCCTCGCGTGGATATAGATCCCCTATTGAGGAGTAAAGAATAGGTCCACTGCATTTCAAGAATACAGTATTTCGTACATGTAGACAATGGAGGTTTTCGGACGTCGGACATTTTGTTGCAAAACTTAGTTTATGTTTGACATACCACTGGGTATGCAGCTGGTTTTCTAAACCCTATAAACAGTCAGCTGGTTTTCTAAACCCTCTAGACAGTCAGGTGGTTTTCTAAACCATAAAGACCTTGGCCCGTCAACCTTTTTATACTTGGCGCCCACTTTTATAACTTTCGTCAACTAGCGACACAACGCAATCTGTTCTCCGGACTACATCCTGCTACTTGTAAAGCCATGTTCAGGGCTTGGTTGCGGGAGATTGAGAACGAACGCAGAAGAAGAAGAAGAAGAAGAAGAAGAAGAAGAAGAAGAAGAAGAAGAAGAAGAAGATGAAGAACTTTCGTGAGGGTAAATTTCCCTTACCGCTCACTAAAATTTTCTTCTTCTTTTTCTTTGCGTTCGGTTTCGTTTGCTCTTTTAATACCACCAGATGGGCTGCCTCCATGAAGTGACACGTCAGTCGCAGGTCCTCAACGGTTCCCCACAGTTTGTCTTGTATGTTTCTCTCCTCGGTCCAGGTCTTCTCACGGGAGTCTTGGTGCAGTGGACATGTTTGCAGGATGTGTTCTGGAGTCTGGGGTCCTCTCCGACATGTGCTTTGTGCAGTCTGTGCTGCTTTCATTTTATGCATGTGTGTATTTAGTCTGCAATGACCTGTTCTGAGGCGAATAATTGTGGTATACTGTTTCCTATTCAGTCTATTGATTGGGTCCTGTGGGTATTTACTGTTTCTTCTCTCTATCCACAGTTGTTTATAATTTTTTATGTTTGCCTTGACTTCTGGCAATGGCGCTGGGTGGGTGAATTGTTCTCTTTGTCTTCCCTCCCTGGCTAACCTGTCCGCCCATTCATTCCCAGGTATGCCGCAGTGAGCTGGAATCCACTGGAGGGTGATTTTATTGTGGTCTGAGAGTTTGTTTAGCTAGCATATCAGTTCCCTTTCCATACTATTTAGTGGTTCTTTTTGTGTGGCCTGCAAAATTTCTATGCAGTCACACAAAAACACTATTCTGTTATCCTTTAACCCCTTTTCATCCAATAGTTTGACTGCTTCAATTATTGCCTGTTGTTCTGTTCTTAGATTTGTCTAGGGCTCCCCGGCAGCACTTGCTTTTCTTATAATAGTCCCATCCTGTAGAAATATGACGAGTCCCGCCCCTCCTTTCCTCAATGCTTCATCTGATGATCCATCTGTGTAGACGTGCGTCCACATGGGTTGAGGATAGGCATCTCCAATATGCTTTAGGCTTTTTCTCTCTAAATGGATGGTCTGATTCTTCCACCTTTCTATCGATACCTGGTATTTTCGCTTCCACCATGAAGTTGGGCTGTTGGTCTGTATTTTCATGTACTTGTATTATTTCCCATGTCGTTGGACATTTTGATATGATGTCACTGTTCCTGGCTGTAAGGGCTTTTGATAGACGATTGAAGTTTGTTCTTTTCATGCGGTTTTTTGTTAATTCATTGACTTTTCCCTGCATTGGATGGTTATTCATACACTTGTATTTTTCTGTCAGGTTTAGTATTTTTCCTTCTCTGCGCTCACCGAGGCTCTGGGGGCCTGCTACCGCTTCGAGTTCTCTAATTGGGGTGCTTCGCAGACCTCCAGTAATAATTCTGAGTCCGGTATTCTGTGCCTTGTCTAGTTTCTGTAGGTTGGTCTCTGCCGCTGTTGCATAGGCACCCATGCCATTTTCCAGTGTTGGCCGTACGTATCCAGTGTAGACCTGTCTGACTGTTTGCATCTGCGCCCCAATTTGTCCCTGCCAGTTTTTTCATCAGCCTTAGTCTGAGTGTGGCCTTCTTTTGAGTATCCTCTATGTGTGGGCCCCATGTTAATCTTTTGTCATATCTCATTCCTAGGTATGGAAGCTTGTCTATTTTCTAAATATAGATTGACCTGCTCTGGCTTTGTAGAGAGCGAGAAGAGTGTTGATAGGGTCTTACTCTTGTTTATTGTGACAACCCATGAGTCTGCCCATTTCTTTACTGCATTAATTGCTTCCTACATTCTTGCTTTTGCGGTTCCAATGTTTTCTGCCTGGGTACATATGGCCAGGTCATCCGCATAGAGTGCCTTGTGGATGTGTGGTCTGAACTGGTTTGGCAGATCATTAATGAAAAGGGTAAACAAGGTAGGGGATAGTGATCCTCTCTGGGGAACCCCATCATGCAGTTTGACCATTTTGCTCCTGTGTTCTTCCAGCCTGACTCTCGCACATCGTGAGTGGAGGTAGTCTTTGATCCAGCCTGACTCTCGCACATCGTGAGTGGAGATAGTCTTTGATCCAGCCTGACTCTCGCACATCGTGAGTGGAGGTAGTCTTTGATCCAGCCTGACTCTCGCACATCATGAGTGGAGGTAGTCTTTGATCCAGTCTGACTCTCGCACATCATGAGTGGAGGTAGTCTTTGATCCAGCCTGACTCTCGCACATCGTGAGTGGAGATAGTCTTTGATCCAGCCTGACTCTCGCACATCGTGAGTGGAGATAGTCTTTGATCCAGCCTGACTCTCGCACATCATGAGTGGAGGTAGTCTTTGATCCAGTCTGACTCTCGCACATCATGAGTGGAGGTAGTCTTTGATCCAGCCTGACTCTCGCACATCGTGAGTGGAGATAGTCTTTGATCCAGTCTGACTGTCGCACATCGTGAGTGGAGGTAGTCTTTGATCCAGCCTGACTCTCGCACACCGTGAGTGGAGGTAGTCTTTGATCCAGTCAAGCATTTTCCCCTTTATTCCGCAGCCCGCTAATTTTAGCATTAGTCCTTTCTTCCAGACTTTGTCAAAAGCTTTAGTCAGGTCAAAGAAGGTGGCCAATAGTTTGCATTTTCTCTGAAAGGCATCTTCGATTTCCTGGGTCAGATAAGCGGCCTGGTCGTCGGTACTCCTGTATTTTCTATAGCAAGACTGACACTCGTCCAGGATTTTGTTTTTCTCAAGGAAAGTTAGCATCCTATTGTTCACTAGCCTTTTCATTGTTTTTCTCAGACAGCTAAGAAGACTGATTGGACGGTAGCTTGTTTTGTTTTCTTTTGGTTTTCCCTTCTTGAGGATTGGGATTATTTCTGCCTCCTTCCATTCTTTTCGGAACAATCCTTGAGTCCACGATTGGTTTACCAGGTCCAGTAATCGCTGTCTGCCTATTGGTCCCAAGTGTGAAATCATTTCATTTGTTATTGCGGCGGGCCCAGGTGCCTTTTTCATCTTAAGTTTTACTATTGCCCAATTCAATTCTTGGATGCTAAAAAGCTTGTTTATTTCATCCTCATTGTTTTCTTTCCTTTTCCTTCTGTTTTTTAGTTCATTTTCCACCTCTCTAACTCATACCTTGGGCATGTTTATTTTGGTGTCTTCTGCAAAACCCGCGGCAAGGAGATTGGCTGCTTGTTTTTCTGTATATGTCTCGCCACTCTCTTCAAGTTTTCCTGTATACGTCTCGCCACTCTCTTCAAGTTTTCCTGTATACGTCTCGCCACTCTCTTCAAGTTTTCCTGTATACGTCTCGCCACTCTCTTCAAGTTTTCCTGTATACGTCTCGCCACTCTCTTCAAGTTTTCCTGTATACGTCTCGCCACTCTCTTCAAGTTTTCCTGTATACGTCTCGCCACTCTCTTCAAGTTTTCCTGTAAACGTCTCGCCACTCTCTTCAAGTACCGTTTTTGCATGGTTGATGGTGTTCTCCTCATTTAGGCTCCACACCAGACTCCAAAGTTTTGTGGTGTCTTTCTCCATATTGAGGGATGCGGTTTTGTCCTGCCAACCTTTTCTGACACACAGGAGTTCTTCCTTCCTGTATATAGCTTGCTGTTTGTTGTGTTCTGTGATGTTAAAGTCTGATGGATCTTGCTCCATAGTGGTTCTTGCTTTGGTAGCCCTGTCATGCAATTCTTGAAGCTCCCTGGTCCAGAAAGGTTTATAATTATGTCTTCTGCCTCGTGGTATTGATTTTTCCACTGCGTCTGTGATGATGTTTGTAAGTGTTGCAGCGTTTCGTTTTACATTTATTGATGTGAAGGGTGTTTTTAATTTGTCCTTAGTTAAGTGCTTGTAGAGGTTCCAGTCTGATCTTTTATAATTCCAGCTGGCTGTCTTCTTTCTGTTTCTGGGTAGCTCTAAATCTGCTATTGTGATCATGACTGGTTTGTGATCACTTCTTCCAAGCTGCCTCATTACCTCTCTTTTTGTGCCCCTCTGGATGTTCTCAGCTGCAATTGCCAGGTCAGGTGTTCTCTGTGTTCTCCAGCATCTTGAGTAAAAGGTTGGCTCTGTGTCTGGTTCGTTTATTAGAATGAGAAGATTTTCTACTATCCAATCCTCCACATCCTCTCCTCTTGTATCCATGGTGTTGTAACCCCAACTTGGAGAGCAGGTCCTAACAGCAGCAGGCCCTAACATCGTTGGAGGAGTGGGCGAACTCATGGCTGGTCAAAATAAATGAGGAAAAAACAACATGTACAATATTCTCGCTTTCAAATAAACCACAGAACACCAAAATAAGTCTTAATGGCAAATATCTGCGGCCAAATGACAACCCAAACTACCTGGGAGTCACATTTGATCGGCGCATGACATGGAAAAGTCAGATCGAGAGAAACCGAATGAGAGCCAGACAAAGAATGGAAATCATGAGGAAACTTGCTGGCACAAGCTGGGGAGCAGACGAAAGTATACTAAAGAAACTATACACTGGAAGAGTGAGACCAGTTCTCGAGTATGGCATTGCGGCATGGACAACAGCAGCAAAGGCGAACTTTGACAAAATTAGCAAACTCCAAAACCAAGCTATGAGAGTTATTACAGGAGGCATGAAGTCAACGCCAATTGTAGAACTGGAGAAGATTACAAATCGGCAATCCATGACCGACAGAAGAGACTGCAAAGCCCAGCAGCAAGCAGAGAACTCAGAAGACTGACTGATCATCCAATGCATAAGAGACTAAATAATTTTGGAAATGGGAAACTAAAGCGGAGAAACTTTGCAGAAATAGCCAAAGCAAAGATGAGCGAAGACCATATGAACGCATTAACAACACCAAAGCCCATCCCTACTGTACGAAAACCTATCTGATGGCAGCATATATTTCCAGAGGTGGTAGAAAATATACCAGGTATTGGAAACAAGAACAGCCAAACTGAAAAAGAAAGAAGAGACATAACCCTGAGGCACATAACGAAAAAATACCCAAGCATGGACTGGACCCATGCATATACCGACGGCTCTGTAACAAACACAACACAGAGCGGAGGGGCAGGGGTATTCCTGGGCCTATCAAATGGTAGAAAAATAACACTGTCAGTGGCAACTGGAAAATACTCAAGACTACCACAAACAGATACTAGTGTGACCTACGAAGAGTCAAAAAGGCTTATTAGAGCTAGATACATGACCAAATGGGAAACAGAACATACTGGCTACACAAAAAACGATGCCTATTACCAGTTGAACAGAAGAGAGCAGGTCCTTGTCTTCAGACTTCGCACTGGCCACAATAGACTGAGGTACCACCTATTCAATAAATTGAAGATAGGTGGCACTGACGAATGCACGTGCGGTAATGGGAAAATGACCGCTGAACATTTGCTGCATAACAGCCCGACATACGAGGATCAGAAAAAGCAGATGTGGCCATCACCAGTGCCAACACTAGACAAGCTTTATGGCAGTGTCGACAGCCTCAGGATGACCGCTGCTTTTTTCGAAAAAATAAAGGTTGACGTCTGACAGCGTACAAAGAAGAAGAAGAATATCCCCTAATACCAAAGCGTTTATCTGCATTTAGATGTGTTTCTTGTATGCACATGACATCTATCTTGTGCTCATTCAGGAAGTTGTGCAGTTCTAGCTTCTTCCCTATCACCCCCTCTGCGTTCCATTGTTCAATCTTTAGTGTTGTGTAGTCCAGTATCTTTACTCTGCTTAATCCTGGTACACCGATACGCAGAGCTGTCATCAATAACTTGGGGTGGATCCCTTCGAGGCTTGGGATCCGGCGCTGCCTCCGCCTGGTGGCAGTCCACGGAGGCAGCCCCATATCTTGTGATATATCTGAGCATACTCATTAACCGTATATGCGTACGTCCTTTTCCATTTCTGGGTACCCACGCCATTCTGGCCGGCATGTTCCGTCTTCGGTGGGGGGAGTTTTGGAGTCTTCCCATCTATGTCCTGGATCATCCAAACACTGTCTGCCGGGCTTCAGTTGCTTTTCTTTTAACCAGGGGTAGCTCTCTGAGTGTGACCTTGGTGGGGATCGGGTCATGTCCACGCGCCGCACCTGCCGGAGGGGTCACACTCCCCCGAGGGTTTCTGTTTGGGTTACCCCACCCATAGCCTGCTATTTTATCCCTTCATGTATTGGGAGTCCGGTTTGTCAGCGCCGGATACTCGCTGTTCGCCATTGCCGTGTTAGTTTAAACGGGGAGAACCGGACCCAGCTAGTGGACCACTCGAGAAGGTACGGTTGGCTTGCACGACCCAGCTAGTGGACCGCTCGAGAAGGTACGGTTGGCTTGCACGACCCAGCTTGTACACCACTCGAGAAGGTACGGTTGGCTTGCACGACCCAGCTTGTGGACCACTCGAGAAGGTACGGTTGGCTTGCACGACCCAGCTTGTGGATCACTCGAGAAGGTACGGTTGGCTTGATTGGCAGAGGCTGTACGTCAGCATAGGCATTTCTCATTTTTGTTAGTGAGACCTGTGCCAATCCTTACTCCCCACTAAAATCTAAAGTTTGTATATTTTGCATGTTTTTTAATAAATCATCATCATGTGGCACGTCCTTTGCAGAACGTCGCCCCCATCACAGCCCGTCTGAAAGAAACTCGATCTCTTGCTACATCCCCAGTCTGCCCCAGAGTCATGCCCAAACATTTCTTGACATGTTTGTGTCATCACCTTCTTGGTCTGCCTCTACCTCTCTTGCCCGGCACCATCCCATCCATTACCGTTCTCTTAAGACCGTTGTGTCTTTTGATGTTGCCAAATAATTTCAATTTGCTGTTCATTATGCAATTTATGAACCAATTCTCCTCTTTGCCTAACTCTTGCCGACTATCTGCTTTCTTCTTTTTTTTCGATCCATGGTATTCTGAGAATCTTTCTAAAACATTTCGGCTCGAAGGACTCGATTCTCTTCCTTGAGTTTTGGGTAATTGTCCATGTTTTATAGCCGTATGCTGTCACGGGAAAAATACAGGGTCTCCAAATTTTCACTTGTGTTGGTTTGCTGGTGTTATGAAATAGTTTCCTCAGGTTGTGAAGACCTCTGCATTGCCATAATAATAATACTATGGTTGTAATACAGCATGTCACTATTCTGCTACTGCCCACATGGAAGCTAAAATCGTCCACTAGTGGGTGGTAGCGCCCAGGTTCAAGAGCACTGCTCTAGACAGGTGGTTTTCTTAACCCTCTCTAGACAGGTGGTTTTCTTAACCCTCTCTAGACATGTGGTTTTCTTAACCCTCTCTAGACAGTCGGGTAGTTTGTTCGGATTGTAGACCTTTTCGGGACCAAAAATTGCACAATGGTTACGCCCTGAATGCGGACTATTTTTGAATGACTCACGCGCTCTGATATAACCGAAAATATTACAACTGTAGTTTATAGGCTGTAGGCGAAGTGTTGGTAGAATGTAGAGGAACCGTTTATAGGCTGTAGGCGAAGTGTTGGTAGAAGGTAGAGGAACCGTTTATAGGCTGTAGGCAAAGTGTTGGTTGAATGTAGACGAACCGTGTAATGGCTGAATATTGAATTGTTTATAGACTGTAGATTTGAACTGTTAGTAGAATGTAGACTTGCCCTGGTTATAGACCAAACGTGATCTGCGCACGTACTGTTGACTATCTTACTTTATATTGAAGACTTGTCCTGTTTTTAGACCAAACTCGATCCATGTATATGCTGTTGACGTGATTTGTTTATAAACTATAGGCGAGATCTGTTTATAAACTGTAGACGTGATCCGTTTATAAACTGTAGGCGTGATATGTTTATAAGTGTAGCAGAGTCCATGTTTTCACTATAATGTTACCACACTCATCCACATCACTCACGACCACACACAGCAAATAACATAGCACACAGCAGGTGGCATATTTATTTTATCAATACTCTTACAACAACTATAACAATGAGTGCAACGAAATTACAAACAATACTTGCAATAAAACTTATCTAAATAGATACACGGGAGTTTATAACACACTCAACACACTCTTTAAAACTGGTCCTCACGTTCGTATTCTGTGACACTCAGATCCCATCAGGCGGGTGATCTGGACATTATACATTCAATATATTCAACCAATACTCACATATGATCCCACACTCAATTGGTCTGCGTATACACACGCTCTGGAACATACATCGTTCCCTCGGTGTCTACACACACATCCAGATCCTTCCTAGTCGATCTGTACACTTGCGTAACTCTTCAGAACATACATCGTTCACAAGGTATCTATACACACCACACATACATCTAGATCTCTCTTAGACACAGGGCGCCCAACATACACCTTATAGAGCGACTGGTCAAGACTCGAAGGCGTATGCAAGTTCAGCGACCCTGTTCTCACACACATTCGTAAAAATAGCCTTTCAATCACTCTTCTATTAAATCGGTGAGCTAAACAGACTCCTATCTAAATTCTCTCTCTCTCTCTCTCTCTCTCTCTCTCTCTCTCTCTCTCTCTCTCTCCACGAGAGAGCTAAACTTTGTCTAGTATTATATAGTCTCAAGCAGTATCATAGCAATCCAATGGAATCTGTGAGGGACGTCTTGACTCCATTCAGCTGCCATTGGAACGCATCGCTCTCCTGTCACTCAAATATCGCAGCAAGCTCCGCTGCCCTCTTATCTGTCACTCATCCCCCACAACCCAAATCGGAACGCCAGTGGTGAGTTCCTAGTTCACCACCTGTACACATTCTTTCCCCCAACCCCGTTTTCCTTTGTATCCAGAAGTTGAGTGACCTTGGCATAAAGTCGAGACAGAGTGACCTTGGCACACATTCAGGTACCTTTGTTCTCAGAGTCGCCGACCACATCACCCCTTCCATAAACGCTCATGCTCGGGCTGAAACTGTTACATAAACCGCAGGCTTGATTTGTGTGTACACTATAAATCTGCTCTGGTTTTATATTGTATGATTGTTCTGTATTATTTATGCTTGGATTGTTTATAGACTGCCGTCTTGATCTGTTTATCAACTATGTTTGGGCTGTTTATATACTATGTTGTAGTTGTTTTTGTTTGTTTGTTTGTTTGTTTTTTTTGCGTTAGCCTTATTTCTCTATTCCCCAAGGCGGTTTATAGGCATTAGGCTTGATCTGTTTATATACCGTAGGCTTGATTTGTTTATATACTGTAGGCTTGATCAGTTTATATACTGTAGACTTGATCTGTTTATATACTGTAGGCTTGATCTGTTCATATACTGTAGACTTGATCTGTTCATATACATTGCTTGACCTCTTTATAGACTATATGCTTGATCTGTTTATAAACTATGTTTGACCTGTTTGTATACTTTTCTTGATCTGTTTATAGAATGTAGGTTTGATCTGTTTATAGAATGAAGAACATGTAATATTCAACTTTACAAGCTCAATGTGTCAAGGGCCTCTGGATGCAAAACTGCTATTTTTGCCACTATACCCAGGACACATCTCACACCAGTGTCCTGGTGCCGGCTACTTCGTACATATTAAAAATACGTAAAGTAGTCCTGATAAGGAAAGTCTGAGAAGCAAAATGGCCGAGAGCTAATAATAATAATAATAATGTTCGCATAGGCGTCAAAGGCCCGTTGCATCGATCGACCACTACCATGCCCAACTACCGAGGCTGTGTTCATGCGCAGCGTGTCGACCGAAATCTCTACAGACTCTCCAGGGGGAGCCGTGCACTCCGCAGCCTTTGGATGAGGGCCGCGAGGAGTGTGTTAGACCAATGTTTTTGTCAGGCTTTCCGTGTTTGTCCGTGCCAAACTCCCTGTTTTTCCGTGTCCCACCGCCGAGGCTTCGATTGTGTCAACCTTTTCGCCAGCGTGGCGCTTGCTGTGCTAAGAATACGATATGATCTATTCTTGGCAACCGTAATGAGTACCTAGTTTACCAACAGAGACAGAAAGCCTGAGAGCAATGGAACTGGTTCCAACCCAACTAAAAATAGGCCTAGGACATTGAAATCAACTCATCCCCGACAACAGAGTCCAGGACTATCTTTACCTCTGAATTGATCAAATTCTACTACAGTACTTTGATCTCATACACAACACGTATACACATGTAGGTGTATTTATCGTACATATCATTTACGAATATATGTCAATATTTGTGGTTCACTTGATTTGGGGGTCATTTTGTTGACACTTAATCTGCAAGTGGCAAATAACTTCTTTACAAAATGTATTCAAGAAGAGTGCTTGGCTGATTTCTTTCTCAACATAACAGAGAACGGCGATACATGCCAGGTTTATCTATAAATTGAATAACACCCACCGATAAAGTCTTCGATTCTTTTTCTTCTTCGGCGCACGACCTTGACATTATGACGTTGTGTCATAGTTTACTGTGGGGCTGCAAAATCTGCGCCTATCGGCCTGACACTTCCGATTTTAGCTAGCTGTTTTTGGGATACCGATTTGCCTTTCCACCGCATCCCTGTCCCTTGACCGGACTACATTAGTTACTAGTGCAGCCTGTTTCCAGGACCTCCACCTGAAGGCAGAATATGATTTCAGTTACTTATGGTTCTTCTTCTTCTTCTTCTTCTTCTTCTTCTTCTTCTTCTTCTTCTTCTTCTTCTTCTTCTTCTTCAAACAGTCAACTATATCAAACAAATATCCATTGTCACTTTATATCTAACACAATTTGTCAAACTGATGTGTTCTCCAGATACTGATCTGACGGGATGTCAAACTGATGTGTTCTCCAGATACTGATCTGACCCGATGTCAAACTGATGTGTTCTCCAGATACTGATCTGACCCGATGTAAAACTGATGTGTTCTCCAGATACTGATCTGACGGGATGTCAAACTGATGTGTTCTCCAGATACTGATCTGACCCGATGTCAAACTGATGTGTTCTCCAGATACTGATCTGACCCGATGTCAAACTGATGTGTTCTCCAGATACTGATCTGACCCGATGTCAAACTGATGTGTTCTCCAGATACTGATCTGACCCGATGTCAAACTGATGTGTTCTCCAGATACTGATCTGACCCGATGTCAAACTGATGTGTTCGCAGCCTAACCCTCACGACCCAATAAAAAGGACATTATACAAGATACTCCTGCAGTTTCAAGAAATAGAATAATCTAATTGGTGACTGCTTTAGAATGAAGAGAAAAGCTATGTTACATTCTTCCAGCTGTTAGATCAGTTATATTTACGTGTGGCATGGGGAGGAAGGCTAACGTCTAGTTAGGCAAAATATACTGATCAGACATGTTAGTCATGGTCAGACAAAATATACTGATCAGACATGTTAGCCAGGGTCAGACAAAATATACTGATCAGACATGTTAGTCAGGGTCAGACAAAATATACTGATCAGACATGTTAGTCATGGTCAGACTAAATATACTGATCAGACATGTTAGTCACGATCAGACAAAATATACTGATCAGACATGTTAGTCATGGTCAGACTAAATATACTGATCAGACATGTTAGTTATGGTCAGACAAAATATACTGATCAGACATGGTAGTCATGGTCAGACAAAATATACTGATCAGACATGTTAGTTATGGTCAGACAAAATATACTGATCAGACATGTTAGTTATGGTCAGACAAAATATACTGATCAGACATGTTAGTCAGGGTCAGACAAAATATACTGATCAGACATGTTAGTCAGGGTCAGACAAAACATACTGATCAGATATGTTAGTCTTGGTCAGACAAAATATACTGACCAAGACCAGGGCCTTCTTTATATATATCTAGATTTGGCCATGCCAAGACCCTCACCTCGACTTCCTCGTAGCCCTCCCTGGAAACAGACTATTTTCATGGCAGCCTGGCTAACAAGGTGAGGAATCGTCGATCGTCGTGATCCCCGTAGTAGTGAGCGACACGCGTATGAAGCCAACCATAGCATAACCGTCTGGAGGACCGAAGTCCATCTTCATCAGCACGCACGGGATGTGAGCAAAGCTGCTGTAGCCCGTCACTTAACGTTCTGTTCAGGACGCACACAAGAGTAGACATTGTGGACAGTCGCAAACAATAACGGGTGACAGGGTCACCCGGATCTCGATCATGGATCCTTCTTCTTCTTATTGTTCGTACGCTGTCAGACGTCAACCTGTATTTTTTCAAAAAAAGAAACGGCCATCCAGGCTGGATCATGGATCCCAAATCAAGAGGCCACTGAATGCAAATTGTGAGTGACAAATTGTGACCTACCCAGAGTTCAGAGAAAGTGTAACTGTGTTGCAAACAAAGCCTGGCCTTGTTCATAATGTCACTTTTCATTGTCTGAAATCAGGTCAAGGGAAAGTTGACTAGCTAATTGACAGAAAATACTGTCCTCTATTGTCGTCTTTTTTTATGCATAGTTTTTCTCTGTTTCTGTTTCTAAGAATCTACGTTACTGCACTCCGGGCATACCCATAGGCGCTCAGTATCTCTCATCAAATGGCGTAAGGTACGGCTGCTGATGGTCCCTGTAGATCGCTGGTTGTACTCTCCTGCTCCGTTCTCTCATGCTCCATACTCCTCTCGAACCTTGTTTAATGTGGAAACTTTGCAGTCTGTGGATTGCTGCTTCATCTATTGCGGTGTCCTCACCCAGCAGGTGGTCATTGATTGATTTCAAAATGTCACTTCTATCCATCACTAATGTGCCCATTATGAGAGCTTGTGAAGCCAAGATGTCAGCTCTATCATTGCCCTGAACCCCGGCATGAGCAGAACCGTAGATCCATGTCAACCCCTGTAGGTTTGAGGCCTAAACAGGTGCCATCCACTGGTACCTAAGCCACCCTTTCTGTACCTTCTGAAGTACGGCTTGCGCATCCGTCACGATGACTGCCCTTGTTATAGAAGTCTCAGATATCCGTTTCAGTGCTGAGGTCACTGCTTCCGTCTCCATTCTCATACTGGAGGTTGTTCACATGTATGCCTTACTGCGCTCAGCAACGACCTCTCCTCTTACTCTAGCCGAGAAACCCCAACCTGATGTCCCACTGCGCACGACTTATCCGTCGGTGTATATGACAGCGTCACTCTCCTAGGTGTTCTCAGTTATCAGCCGATTTACCTCGTGCTCTGCTCTCGTTGTTCCGTTCTCTGCATTCCTTGCCTAAGCTTATGATGACTCTCCGGTCCTCTATTATTCTATCACCAGTGTGGACCCATTCTTCCCCTTTGGCTATCATCTCAACTGGAGTGATGTGTCCGATTGTCTCTGCCTGTGCCATCAATGACGACCCTCTCTCGATTCTTGATCCCTTGATGTCTGAGATACTACTGCACAGAGCGTGCCGCGTGTCTGTGGTGACACGCATATAGGCTTTGACTTGTGCCAGTTTATGTCTGGATGTCACCGATAACAATCCCAACATGTACCGCATCATCACAATCAGGGTATCTCTAGTGCAGCCCAGAACCAGTCGCATACCTTCATTCTGGATGCGTTCCAACCTTTCACACTGTGTCTTGATTGTATGAGGATGCCTAGTCCATAATCAATGACAGACAACACGACCTGATGAAATAGGATGAACAGGAGGCGTTGTTCCAAGTCGGCAGCAGCCATGATATTGAGTGCTCCTAACTCTCTCTTGCATCTTTGTATAATGGGATCAACATGGCAATTATAGGAAAGACTGCAATCAAAAGTCACTCCGAGGTATTTCAACCTGTCACACCTGTCAATCGTGGAACCATCAAAAGTGATACCCAGGAGTTCAGCCTTGCAGGCCTTGTTCGGATTGATCTTGGAGCTTGAGTCGCCGTACCACTGTAAGATTGCATAGTTATTATGGTTGTTCTATATGATGGACACGTGAACCTCACGTGTCAAACTTTGGAATTATTTCAAGACTTCTACCTGAACTTGTGGGTAGGGATTTTGTTTTTGTGATTGTCTAGAAGGATGGTATGAGAGATAGCAAAACCAGACCTAGCGGTACTCAGGTTGCAATGGGACGGTCACACACTCACCGGAGCATGTCTTAGCTGGAGGATAACACATGAACATGTGATGTGAACTTAGGACATGTTCCAAATCAACCAGTACTGTGATGGGGTTTAGGCACAAGAGAGTGGGTAGTCGCGGTTTTGGAAAGAAAGGGTGAATCCAGAAATTGAGCTCTGGAGTATTAGTGGTCACGTGATTAGCTCTTATCGACAGCCATAGACGGAGGTGGAGCTTAGGAGACAGATTAACAAGTGATGTTTCAGGGATTGAAGATCAGATTTGTCAGGAAGGCAGACCCAAAGTGCTTGTGGAGTTTGCTGCTTCAACTCTACGAGTGGACATTTTGGGGAGCCTGACAGAACTTACAGTGAGATCGGAACATCGGTAAAGCTGTGGCCTGTACTCAGTCATCTCTGACACTGATTGACTGACTTCAGTAAGTATCTGTCGAACGATAGTGTATCGCAGTGTGGCCGAAGCCCAATGGTGGTTTATGTCAGAAAAGGGACTGTAAACTCCTAATGTTGGAAATGGGTGCGCAAAACCCTTGTCAGAAGAGTGTGTAAATCACTAGCCTCTGTATCCTATGTCAGAAATGGATGTGTAAAACCCTTGTCAGAAGAATAGGTAAGGCACTAGTCTCTGTATCCTATGTCAGTAAAGAGTGTGTAAAACCCTTGTCAGAAAAGAGTGTGTAAAACCCTTGTCAGAAGAATATGTAAGGCACTAGTCTCTGTATCCTATATCAGTAAAGAGTGTGTTAAACGTTTAGATCAGATATTGGTGTAGGCAAAACAGCAGGGATCGTATGCCTAAGGCATGAATTCCAGAAGATTTTTTATATCAAAGCAAAACTGGAAAGAATGGAGTTACCAGAACGTCAGAGGTCAGACACGTTAAAAGAGATGAGGAACGAGAACAAAGGACATATATATCTGTTAGATGATGTTGTTAGGAAGAGAAATAGGTTAGAATTGATCAAGAGATATGAACTTGTGTATGGATTATAACAGAGTCAACTTCGTGCAAAATGTAAACAACCTCTGAGAAGCATTTTCTGGAAGTTATGATTTGAAGATCATGTTGGCACCGTAAGGATAGGGGATAGAACGATTACCAACTTACACTTTGTGGATGACATTGACGGGGACGGAGACAGAACTTCGAGAATTGATCCTAAGACTGAATGTAACATTACAGGGTTATGGCATGGAGATAAACGCAGAAAAGACAAAGTTGATGACCAACAACAATAAAAGAATCAACGCTGTGATTAAAGCAAATGGACAATTTCAAATATCTGGGCTCAACAATCAGTGATGAGGGATCAAATATCTGGGTTCAACAATCAGTGATGAGGGATCAAATATCTGGGTTCAACAATCCGTGATGAGGGATCAAATATCTGGGTTCAACAATCAGTGATGAGGGATCACATATCTGGGCTCAACAATCAGTGATGAGGGATCAAATATCTGGGCTCAACAATCAATGAGGGATCAAATATCTGGGCTCAACAATCAATGATGAGAGATCAAATATCTGGGTTCAACAATCAGTGATGAGGGATCAAATATCTAGGCTCAACAATCAGTGATGAGGGATCAAATATCTGGGCTCAATAATCAATGATGAGGGATCAAATATCTGGGCTCAACAATCAATGAGGGATCAAATATCTGGGCTCAACAATCAATGATGAGGGATCAAATATCTGGGCTCAACAATCAATGATGAGGGATCAAATATCTGGGCTCAACAATCAATGATGAGCGATCAAATATCTGGGCTGAATAATCAATGACGAGGGATCAAATATCTGGGCTCAATAATCAATGAGGGATCAAATATCAGGGCTCAACAATCAATGATGAGGGATCAAATATCTGGGCTCAACAATCAGTGATGAGGGATCAAATATCTGGGCTCAACAATCAGTGATGAGGGATTAAATATCTGGGCTCAACAATCAGTGATGAGGGATCAAATATCTGGGCTCAACAATCAGTGATGAGGGATCAAACATCTGGGCTCAAGAATCAATGAGGGATCAAATATCTGGGCTCAACAATCAATGAGGGATCAAATATATGGGCTCAACAATCGATGAGGGATCAAATATCTGGGCTCAGCAATCAGTGATGAGGGATCAAATATCTGGGCTCAACAATCAATGAGGGATAAAATATCTGGGCTCAATAATCAATGATGAGGGATCAAATATCTGGGCTCAACAATCAATGATGAGGGATCAAATATCTGGGCTGAATAATCAATGATGAGGGATCAAATATCTGGGCTCAACAATCAATGAGGGATCAAATATCTGGGCTCAACAATCAGTGATGAGGGATCAAATATCTGGGCTCAACAATCAGTGATGAGGGATCAAACATCTGGGCTCAAGAATCAATGAGGGATCAAATATCTGGGCTCAACAATCAATGAGGGATCAAATATATGGGCTCAACAATCAATGAGGGATCAAATATCTGGGCTCAGCAATCAGTGATGAGGGATCAAATATCTGGGCTCAACAATCAATGAGGGATAAAATATCTGGGCTCAATAATCAATGATGAAGGATCAAATATCTGGGCTCAACAATCAATGATGAGGGATCAAATATCTGGGCTCAACAATCAATGAGGGATAAAATATCTGGGCTCAATAATCAATGATGAAGGATCAAATATCTGGGCTCAACAATCAATGATGAGGGATCAAATATCTGGGCTCAACAATCAATGATGAGGGATCAAATATCTGGGCTCAACAATCAATGATGAGGGATCAAATATCTGGGCTCAAGAATCAATGAGGGATCAAATATCTGGGCTCAACAATCAATGATGAGGGATCAAATATCTGGGCTCAACAATTAGTGATGAGGGATCAAATATCTGGGCTCAACAATCAGTGATGAGGGATCAAATATCTGGGCTCAACAATCAGTGATGAGGGATCAAACATCTGGGCTCAAGAATCAATGAGGGATCAAATATCTGGGCTCAACAATCAATGAGGGATCAAATATATGGGCTCAACAATCGATGAGGGATCAAATATCTGGGCTCAGCAATCAGTGATGAGGGATCAAATATCTGGGCTCAACAATCAATGAGGGATAAAATATCTGGGCTCAATAATCAATGATGAGGGATCAAATATCTGGGCTCAACAATCAATGATGAGGGATCAAATATCTGGGCTGAATAATCAATGATGAGGGATCAAATATCTGGGCTCAACAATCAATGAGGGATCAAATATCTGGGCTCAACAATCAGTGATGAGGGATCAAATATCTGGGCTCAACAATCAGTGATGAGGGATCAAACATCTGGGCTCAAGAATCAATGAGGGATCAAATATCTGGGCTCAACAATCAATGAGGGATCAAATATATGGGCTCAACAATCAATGAGGGATCAAATATCTGGGCTCAGCAATCAGTGATGAGGGATCAAATATCTGGGCTCAACAATCAATGAGGGATAAAATATCTGGGCTCAATAATCAATGATGAAGGATCAAATATCTGGGCTCAACAATCAATGATGAGGGATCAAATATCTGGGCTCAACAATCAATGATGAGGGATCAAATATCTGGGCTCAACAATCAATGATGAGGGATCAAATATCTGGGCTCAAGAATCAATGAGGGATCAAATATCTGGGCTCAACAATCAATGATGAGGGATAAAATATCTGGGCTCAACAATTAGTGATGAGGGATCAAATATCTGGGCTCAACAATCAGTGATGAGGGATCAAATATCTGGGCTCAACAATCAGTGATGAGGGATCAAACATCTGGGCTCAAGAATCAATGAGGGATCAAATATCTGGGCTCAACAATCAATGAGGGATCAAATATCTGGGCTCAACAATCAATGAGGGATCAAATATCTGGGCTCAACAATCAATGAGGGATCAAACATCTGGGCTCAATCAATGAGGGATCAAATATCTGGGCTCAACAATCAATGAGGGATCAAATATCTGGGCTCAACAATCAATGAGGGATCAAATATCTGGGCTCAACAATCAGTGAGGGATCAAATATCTGGGCTCAACAATCAGGGATCAAATATCTCGGCTCAACAATCAGGGATCAAATATCTGGGCTCAACAATCAGTGAGGGATCAAATATCTCGGCTCAACAATCAGCAATGAGGGATCAAAACCAGAGGTCCTGGCCAGAATAGCACAAACAACAGCAGCGCTGAAAGATAAACGACTTTCCCTCGCTATAAAGATCAGACTAATGCGCTCACAGGTTCTTTCAATATTCCTATATGCCTGCAACACATGGACTATTACAGCAGACCTTCAGAGAAGAATCCAGGCCATGGACATGAGATGTTTTAGAAGACTCCTAAATATCACCTACAAAGACTTGAATCACAAATGATGAAGTACGACGTAGAATCGAGAATGCAAATGGACTGTACGACGACCTCCTCACAATGATCAAAAGGTGAAAACTGACTTGGTATGGCCACATCTCGAGGTCCAATGAACTTGCAAATACCATACTACAGGGCACAGTACAGGGCAAGCGAAGGCGAGGACGTCCGAGAAAACGATAGGAAGACAACATCCATGAATGGACTAACCAATGACTCGAAGAGGCACAAAAAGCAACCGCAGACAGAGAGGGTTAGCGCAGGATTGTGGAGGTGTCAGCAGGGGTGCCCAAACAATCTGAAGAGGTCCCAGGATGAACTGAACTGTATTGATATGACCCTATCACATTATGCAAATAAATTCATTCATTGTTTTTATATTTTTAAGAAAAAAGTTTCCAAGAATGTTTTTGTGAGATTTGAAGTAATTCAGGGACAAATAATTGATCTCAGTGAGATATGTCTATTACATGTCTTTATAATAATTGATCTCAGTGAGATATGTCTATTACATGTCTTTATAATAATTGATCTCAGTGAGATATGTCTATTACATGTCTTTATAATAATTGATCTCAGTGAGATATGTCTATTACATGTCTTTATAATAATTGATCTTAGTGAGATATGTCTATTACATGTCTTTATTATAATTGATCTTAGTGAGATATGTCTATTACATGTCTTTATAATAATTGGTCTCAGTGACCAGTGACCTGGTTAAGTAAATGGGGTTGAGGGAGCCTATTACCCACTTAGTCGCCCAGTTGTTGTCACTTAGTCGCTCCTCTGCTACTCAGGGAGTGTAGAGGTCTTTGTATATACATGCAAATGAGCGTGGAACTAAACAAGTAATTGGCCTATAATATCTCTGCATGATGAAAGACCCATGCCCTTTTGACCTTCATGCGTGCTACTACTGGGTAGGAATTTCGTTATCTTCACAATTTTTGCTCGGACAGCAACTAAAAACCTGCTCTTTTCTATTTTTAACTGTCAGTGATTCTTTTAGAGTGTGTACATTCAACCTACAACCTCTACACCTCACGGTAGAAGAGGAGCGATTAAGTAAGTAAGTACATGCACTAATAGCTGTCCATCGTTGTCGATGAAGACCGCCGACATCATCCTTGTCACAGATTTCCCTGTTGGGTGTGGGTGCGCATGTGACTGAACAGGCCAATGCGGGCACGAAAACATCTGCTACATTTCGGGCACACGAGGGTTGTAGAAGGGGATGGTGTTCCCGCTATTCGGGATTTCCGGTTCTCGCGTCTGCTCTGGGCTTTCAAAACACGGTCGTCTTCACCGGCAGCTTCACCCGATTTGACTGCGCTTCTCCAGTCAGATCTGTTTTGCGCAAGATATTCCCAGGTGTCGATGTCTATCTGGTAACTTGTTAGTGAGTCCTTCAGACCGTCTTTAAAACGTTTCTTTGGGCGCCCTCTCTCGCGCCATCCCTCTCTCAGCTCGCCGTAGAGAAGCTTCTTTGGGAGCCGCTCGTCTGACATACGGACGAGGTGTCCGGCCCATCCTAGTCGTGCTTTTTCTAGCAGTGCATCGATGCTGGGCATGTTAGCCCTCGAGAGAACCTTCATGTCAGTGACACGATCTTGCCATCGGATGTGGAATATTCGCCTCAGGCAACCTGTGTGGAAGTGGTTTAACCTCCTTGCATGTCCAGAGTATACAGTCCAGCTTTCGCAAGCGTATAGTAGGGTTGGAATGATGGTTGCACGGTAGACTTTGAGTTTGGTCTTGACGCTGATGCCACGACGTGCCCAGACCATCGAGCGCATTCTACCAAAGGCTGTGCTGGCCTTTGCTATTCTGCTTGCCACCTCATCGTCTAGGCTGACAGATCTCGACAGAGTGCTGCCCAGATATGTGAATTTGTCTACGGCATTCAACGTCTGCCCGCTGACTGTAGTCTCTGGTTTTGTGTACGGCATGCCTGGTGCTGGTTGGTACATGACCTCTGTTTTTTTTACATTTATGGTCAGGCCAAAATTTTCGCGTGCGGCAGAAAACTGGTCCATTCCAACCTGCATGTTCAGTTCTGAGTTGCTCATTAGAGCGCAGTCGTCAGCAAATACAAGTTCCCTGATTATGTCACCAGCCACTTTGGTTTTGGCCTTCATTCTTCTGGAATTGTGTAACTTGCCATCTGTGCGGTACTTTATGAGTATTCCAATGATCTGAAGGCGTCTGTCATCGTGGCCGCGAACATCATGATGAACAAAGTCGGGCGAGTACACATCCTTGTTTTACTCCGTTTGATACTAGAAACGTTTTAGAGATTGCACAGCTGTCCAGTACACGAGCACACATGCCTTCGTGTAGCTGTTTCAGCATTGTTATGAACTTGTTGGGGCAGACAAACTTAGACATTATCATCCACAGCCCTCCTCTGTTTACTGTATCAAATGCCTTTGTCAAATCAATAAATGTACAAGGCCTGATTTTGTTCTCGACACTTCTCTTGTACAAAAATCATGTCCACTGTTCCTCTTCCGGCTCTGAATCCACATTGGCTTTCTGGGAAGTGGTGGCTTTGTTCAAGGTGTTTGTTGAGCCTGTTTAGCAGTAAGCGCGCTAGGATCTTGCCTGCTACGGAGAGTAGCGATATTCCACGATGATTGTCGCATTCCTGACGATTGCCTTTTCTTTTGTATAGGTGAACGATTGAGGCGTCCTTTAGCTCCTGCGGAATTTTACATTCAGCCCACATGTGACAGAAGAGTTCAGTGATCTTTCTGGTGAGGGATGGGCCAGCTGTCTTATATACCTCTGCTGGTATTGCATCAGCTCCTGGAGCTTTTCCTATAGATATTGAACTGATTGCCCTGTCGACTTCCTCCTCAGTATTGACTTCATCCAACGCCAGGTTCAGTTCCACCTGCGGCATTCGCCGGATGGCCTCTTCATTTATGGACGATGGGTGGTTTAGTATTTTGCAGAAGTGGTCTGCCCATCTGTCTAGAATCTGAACCTTATCTGTTAGCAGTACCCCATCCGCACTGCGAACTGGAGTATTACTAGAGGGCTGCGGGCCGTAGAGAGCTTTCAGTGCCTCGTAAAACCGTTTGGTGTCATGACGCTCGGCGAACATCTCAATTTCGTCAGCTCTTTTGCTGAGCCAGGAGTCTTGCATCTCTCTAAGCCTGGTCTGGACAGCTTTGCGAGCAGTATTGAAGGCAGCTTTTGCTGCCGGAGATGGTGTGTCCTTCTGGTATTCCCTGTGCGCTTCATGTTTTGCATCGAGAAGGCCCTGTATTTCCAGATCGTTCTCATCAAACCAGTCCTAATGCCTGCGCGTGAGTGGGCCAATGTGTTTAACAGCTGTATCGTAGAGTGTGTTTCTCAATGATGCCCAGTTCTCTTCGATGTCGTTCTTTTCAAAACGAAGCTCAGACAGTCTACCCTCAAGCTCTTCCTTCAAGATCCAGCCCAAAATGCGCCCCCAGGGAAAGAAACCACAGAGGAGGCTAAATGTCTCTCAGCTGAAATACGAACCCACGAGAGGAGGCTTCCAGGAAGTACATGCAACCTACAAGTATATCATCCATCTCCAATAGGACTAGGTGTCATCTCACTTCTCTTGAAACCAGAAGACGCTTGAAACGGATGAAGGTGGACCGGGGTCCTTCAAGCAGTTGTCTTATGCTTGACTTCATCTGCGTGACGATCACTACTATGGGGATCATGTTGATCCCTTACCTCATTAACCAGGCTACCATGAAAACAGCCTGTTTCCAGGGAACGTTACGTGGAAGAGAGATCGTGGTCTTGGCCAGTATATTTTGCGTGACCCTGACACGATGTCCTGGTTAGTATGTTGTTACTGACCAGACTAGCGTCTCAGTTCCCCAGATTCATAATGTAAACCTACTTTTATAAAAACCACCACTATAAAAGATTGGATACAGGTTTCCTGTAAAGGGCCTAGCTGTAGTGGTATCACTATTCTGATCTTGGTGCCAAAAGGCAAATCAATCAATATCTAACAAACAATTAATCAAACAAGTATGTTTGAATGTGAGAGCAGCATGTTTAATTAAGCATCAAGAGGTCATCTTTCATTAATAAAGACATACACAATTACACAAAAGACTGCGCCATGCAAAAGAACCCTACAATTTGCATAAACACAAGTGAACTTGCAATGAAATATTTCCACAAGCTATAATAAATGGTAACATTAATGTCAGCATAGAATCATGAAGAAATAATGTCATATAAATGTATAAAGTGACGACAATGGATGATGATTTTGTCATTTGCAAGCACTTCTATATCAAGTTCAAGGGTAACTCACATGTGAAGCTTCTCTCTTTGTCTGCAATGGGAATATTGAATACATTTGGGATTAGAGATGCAGTACAGTGAAAGATCTGACAGCACAGTGAATGAGCTGAGAGCAGTACAGTGAATGAGCTGAGAGCAGTACAGTGAATGAGCTGAGAGCAGTACAGTGAATGAGCTGAGAGCACTGTGAATGAGCTGAGAGTACAGTGAATGAGCTGAGAGCAGTACAGTGAATGAGCTGAGAGCAGTACAGTGAATGAGCTGAGAGCAGTACAGTGAATGAGCTGATAGCAGTACAGTGAATGAGCTGAGAGCAGTACAGTGAATGAGCTGAGAGCAGTACAGTGAATGAGCTGATAGCAGTACAGTGAATGAGCTGAGAGCAGTACAGTGAATGAGCTGAGAGTAGTACAGTGAATGAGCTGACAGCATAGTGAATGAGCTGAGAGTACAGTGAATGAGCTGAGAGCAGTACAGTGAATGAGCTGAGAGCAGTACAGTGAATGAGCTGATAGCAGTACAGTGAATGAGCTGAGAGCAGTACAGTGAATGAGCTGAGAGCAGTACAGTGAATGAGCTGAGAGCAGTACAGTGAATGAGCTGAGAGCAGTACAGTGAATGAGCTGAGAGCAGTACAGTGAATGAGCTGAGAGCAGTACAGTGAATGAGCTGACAGCACTGAATGAGCTGAGAACAGCCAGTGGCTCATAGCTGGCCACCTACATCAGGGTCACTGACCAAGACCCTATTCCGTTTCTGGGTGGCAGCCCTGGAAACAGGCTGCCCTAGTGTAGTCTTGCTAAGAGAATGGGGATCGCAGTGGGAAGACTAGCCCTGTGCCCAAAAAATCCAGCTGACACTGGATGTGTCTGGCAGAAAGACGCATATATCACATGTAAACTACGACACAATATCCTTTTTAAGGACGAACACCAAAGAAGGTGAAGAATACATTTGAAAGTACCATGGAGATGCACTTTTTGTTCTATTATTGGGGATTTTGAAAACATTTTAAAGCACATAAGCACTTTTATGTACTCTTGCAACGGTTGTTTTTAGCATTTTATTTTTACATGATGGAGTTGCTAGTTCCATGTACAACCTTCTATGGTGACACTAGATTGCAGTGGACCTATGTGTTGTCCACATTGATAAAGATAATCTTAAATTTTAAAATAATTGAATAAATTTGATTTTTTTTTAAAAGAGAACACAACTGGTCCCTTCTAACAAACTGCACTGACATGCCAAAAGGGTCAACAAAGAAACATACATGTATCTGACAGTGATGAGGTGATCTGAGTGACATACTTGGTCCTAGTGGTGGTTTGATCACAACTGGCTTCTCTAGGCATGTCCTACTCAAACACAGGCTGTACGCACTATGTTTTACTTAACTGTTACTGTTAATGTGAAGGTCAGAGACAATATTTCTTGGTCCAATAGTTCTATTATGTATTTAACTTAACTTAGCCGGACCTATACTGCCATTGGGTAGGTTTAATGTGTTATTCTCTTGTCTAATAGTTTATATAGTATGGAGTGGCCAACCCCTTAGAATTAGGGTGGCAGGTTACAGTGATAATATTCTATGATCCCATTACGGACCCCAGTAACTCCTTAATATCTCGAATAGAATATGATCCTAATTTCGTGATGTACCACAAATAAATGTGAACATGTGGAAACTTTCTATACTTTCTAATGCAAAGAGGCAGCAACAGACAAAGATATTTATCTATCGTCTGCTGTTAAAAAACACTGGCCACCATCACAGGAATAGATTCATCGTTCATTGTGAACGGACTGAATGTCATCATCTTACTGAATTTGTTTGTTTCTAACAGCATCCACATTCACACCATGAATAGAAGCAGAGAAAAGCAGACTGAAGCATTAAAACAGCATTTGGCACAATCATACAACATATATACTTCAATCAGATTAAGTGCTAATCAAAGTAATAAATGCTCACCAAACAAATGAGGAAAGCACAATACAGGGGTTCAAGAATTGAAACACAATATAAAATATAAATAGTGTAATCTTTTCCAGCTGATTTTTTCTGCAGGTCTGGTTGATATCACGCATCAGCAGACAAACATCGCTGGCTTGACAAAAGTCAATGCCCATTCAAATAAGAGCTTACTTAAACAAATCAAGTAATTGAAATCAAATGGGAAGCATGCTTCAGAAAGTATGATAGAATAAGCACAGGATTAGAAACGATATGTCCAAGAGTTTATGTGACACCAAAGTAATTACTCAGGCATTGATAAGACCATTACAAAATAAAGCAAGTCAGGAAGCTGTACCTTTATACCAATGCCATGTACAGCGACTGTCTAAACTAGATGAAAACTGTCTAAAACTGATTGACAGTGCCACTAGCTAGACAGATGATGGTGGTAAGCACAGACTGCTCACATTTTTCTTGGTTTAGTTTGAACAACTGCTTATCTGACATCAGATTTATGACATCTTTTTTCTTTTCTTTTTTTTTTCCATTCGCCTTATTTCTCTTATCCCGAAGGCGGTGCGTGTTGCGCTGTGGTTTTTATTTTGCGCCTGTCGGCCCAGTGCATCCGACTTCAGCATGCATTTTATGTAAGGGTCTACTTCCTCCTGCATTTTCTAAGGGTTTGCTTCCCCGGGGTAACGGCCGGTGCTGTGATGGGGATCAAACCCAGCACCTTCGGCTTGTGAGTCGTGCCACTTAACCACTAGGCTATGCCGTCCCCTATTTATGACATCTGATGTATGACATCAGACGTATGACATTTGACATATGACGTGTGACACCTGACGTATGACACCTGACGTATGGCACCTGATGCATGACATCAGATGTATGATATCAGACGTATGACATCTGGCATCTGATGTATGGTGTCTGACATCTGATGTCTGACATCTGACGTATGACCTCTGACGTAAGACATCTGACATATAACATATTTCTATATCACTCTGATGTTTGGCACATTGCAGCATTAATGGTCGGCTTGATATTTATCACATTCCAGCGATTCTGGTTGAGTTGTACTGTCATCATGACATTTACACATCTCAAAGTTTTCTGTGTTTCTGTTTTCACATCTCAAGTTTGCTGTATTCATATCTCAAGTTTTCTGTTTTCCCATCTCAAGTTTTCTGTGTTTGTGTTTTCACATCTCAAGTTTGCTGTATTCACATCTCAAGTTTGCTGTTTTCACATCTCAAGTTTGCTGTTTTCACATCTCAAGGTTTTCTGTGTAGCTGTTTTCACATCTCAAGGTTTTCTGTGTTGCTGTTTTCCCATCTCAAGTTTTCTGTTTTCACATCTCAAGTTTGCTGTTTTCACATCTCAAGTTTGCTGTTTTCCCATCTTAAGTTTGCTGTTTTCACATCTCAAGGTTTTCTGTGTTGCTGTTTTCACATCTCAAGGTTTTCTGTGTTGCTGTTTTCCCATCTCAAGTTTTCTGTTTTCACATCTTAAGTTTGCTGTTTTCACATCTCAAGGTTTCTGTGTTGCTGTTTTCACATCTTAAGTTTGCTGTTTTCACATCTCAAGGTTTTCTGTGTTGCTGTTTTCACATCTTAAGTTTGCTGTTTTCACATCTCAAGGTTTTCTGTGTTGCTGTTTTCACATCTCAAGTTTGCTTATGCTGCCATTCATCTAACAGGCAGTTATTGAGGGACTTCATATTCCTTCTACTCCTTCTTCTTCTCCTGCGTTTGTTATCAATCTCCCATTACCAAACCCTGAACAGGAGTTGCAAGTAGCTGGATGCAGTCCGGTATAGTCCGGAAAACGGAATGTATTGTGTCGCTAGTTTACAGCTCGACTGTGATATTTGCACCTTTAGGTCTATCATATCTGTCTTTGGCAGCTTCATAGTTCTTCTTAGATGACTTCAGTGTGGGCCTCTTATCTATATCTAATGTTCTAACCAGGGTTGCTTTTCAAGCCAGCATATTTGCTGTGTCCTTCCTGTGAATTTTAGCATGACCAGTTTTCAGTCACAATCATAGGTTACAATTCTCTGTTCTAGTTTTACTTTAGGCCATACACCAACATTTGGTATTGAAGTGGCATTAGTCAACTTTAGGCCATACACCAACATTTGGTATTGAAGTGGCATTAGTCTACTTTAGGCCATACACCAACATTTGGTATTGAAGTGGCATTAGTCTACTTTAGGCCATACACCAACATTTGGCATTGAAGTGGCATTAGTCTACTTTAGATCGCACCACCAACATTTGGTATTGAAGTGGCATTAGTCTACTTTAGGCCATACACCAACGTTTGGTATTGAAGTGGCATTAGTCTACTTTAGATCGCACCACCAACATTTGGTATTGAAGTGGCATTAGTCTACTTTAGGCCATACACCAACATTTGGCATTGAAGTGGCATTAGTCTACTTTAGATCGCACCACCAACATTTGGTATTGAAGTGGCATTAGTCTACTTTAGGCCATACACCAACGTTTGGTATTGAAGTGGCATTAGTCTACTTTAGATCGCACCACCAACATTTGGTATTGAAGTGGCATTAGTCTACTTTAGGCCATACACCAACGTTTGGTATTGAAGTGGCATTAGTCTACTTTAGGCCATACACCAACATTTGGTATTGAAGTGGCATTAATCTACTTTAAGCCATATACCAACATTTGGTTTTGAAGTGACATTAGTCTACTTTAGGCCATACACCAACATTTAGTATTGAAGTGGCATGAGTCTACTTTAGACCGCACCACCAACATTTGGTATTGAAGTGGCATTAGTCTACTTTAGACCATACACCAACATTTGGTATTGAAGTGGCATGAGTCTACTTTAGACCGCACCACCAACATTTAGTATTGAAGTGGCATTAGTCTACTTTAGGCCATTCACCAACATTTGGCATTGAAGTGGCATTAGTCAACTTTAGACCGCACCACCAACATTTGGCATTGAAGTGGCATTAGTCTACTTTAGGCCATACACCAACATTTGGCATTGAAGTGGCATTAGTCTACTTTAGATCGCACCACCAACATTTGGTATTGAAGTGGCATTAGTCTACTTTAGGCCATACACCAACATTTGGCATTGAAGTGGCATTAGTCTACTTTAGGCCATACACCAACGTTTGGTATTGAAGTGGCATTAGTCTACTTTAGACCGCACCACCAACATTTGGTATTGAAGTGGCATTAGTCTACTTTAGGCCATACACCAACATTTGGCATTGAAGTGATATTAGTCTACTTTAGGCCATACACCAACGTTTGGTATTGAAGTGGCATTAGTCTACTTTAGACCGCACCACCAACATTTGGTATTGAAGTGGCATTAGTCTACTTTAGGCCATACACCAACATTTGGCATTGAAGTGATATTAGTCTACTTTAGGCCATACACCAACGTTTGGTATTGAAGTGGCATTAATGTACATGAAAAGCAGAAGATGTAGATGGCTGTAGTGCTTCCATGCTGTATGCATGTGAAACCTGGGCTGTATACAAGTACTATGTAAAAAAGATTAACCACTTCCACAGACTACCTCAGAATGGCGATGAACATCAAATGGCAAGACATAATTCGGGTACTGCCGTTCTTAACAAAGCTGGTATTGCTAACATCAATACTCTTCTGATACGACCGCAGATATGCTAGGCAGTTCATGTAGCCCCCATACCAGACAATCGATTGTCAAAAATACTCCTTTATGCTGAATTGAAGACGGACAAACCTCCCACGGTGGCCAAAAGAAGTGCATCAAAATCACCCTTAAAAATTCATTAAATAGCCTTTTGCCTAATACGCAACACGTGACAAGCTGTTGTGCAAGACCCCGGCTTTGCACACATCGCTTCATAAGGATTGCAGCAGCTTGCGGAAAAGTAGCAGTTGAAAAGCGGAGACAGGATAGAATGTGCAATGAAACCTTCACACGAAGTGAACATTCCCCGGCCACACTGGCCAAGATCTTTCCAGAACTGTATTGGGCTCTTCAGTCACCTTTGAACTCGTCGACTGACTAAACATATTCCAAATGCATGCACAGAGAGAGAGTGGTCTTCATCCTAATCCTGCGATGGACAAACAACAACAGGCTATCATATACCTGATGCTGCAACAACAAATACATTTGACTAACATGATAACATCAACAAGAACATTATCAACAGCTATTATAAAACTGTGTGATTCCAATGGTTACAACAGCACACTATCACCTTATACATAAACAAACCCACATAACTTAAAAATGTTCAAATAGAATCAATTAAGTACACAAACCCATACTGACAGGAAGTAAACTCTGTGTGCCAATTATTTTTGTCACGGCAATGACGTCCACACAGACTAAACATTGGCCGAATTGTGTAGCTCTGCAATGATATGTTAATGTCTCCACACAGAATGAACGTTTGTTGAATTATGTAAGTCTTGAGACAAGAAAACTTAAAACATATTTGTGTTACAAAAAAACTTCATGCAACACAACAACTGTGTTCTAAATTGGAATATTGCTTTCCATCTTACCTAAAATCCTCTCCGGACATTTAAACAGTACAGCAGTAGCCAAATATCACCAAACAATGCTATGAATATAAACAAAACATAAGTCTGAAGACCTACTTTGACTGTTGAAGACTGATATCAACTGCAGAGCTTTTGCAGTAATTTCTCAGAATTTAAAGATACAATTTGACATTTTCTTTGTCACTTTATTTCTTGTTTCCATCGACACTGCTGTTTACTTGTTTGTTGTCTACTTGTATATCTTTCATGTGTTTTGTTCCTGCAGGAAGGTTTATTGGTATACTATCGGCACATTTTACAATCCTGTGAAACTGATCCTTATATCTTCTTCCTCTTTTTCACTCCTATTCTACCTGATGTGTAGAGATCTTCTTTATCAGTAATAACATAGCTGGTCCCATTAGCAACCATCCTTAGCTACCTTTCATGCTCTGGTTACCTACTTATATCACTAACTTTGTTATATTTAATCATATGAGACATAATATAATTGGTCAACAATACACACACAATATGTTAAAAATAATGAATAGTAATAACATAACGTGCTAGATATTATATGCTGAGTCAAATCAATCAAGCCACACTGACCAGAACACTTCCTTAATATACAGAAATTTGCAGGTAGATTCAAACATAAAGATATGAGCTTAACATGTCTTCAATATTGCAGCTTTTATGTAATGACTTCCTGGACACATTTGTTTCCCCATATACAAACATAACTTCTCTAAACTGACCAATTTTATAAATTTACTTTCCCAAATAAAGGAAGTCTAATATTTTATGTGATGCCAGTAGATCAAGATTTTTTATTTAAAAACACACAAAAAAAACATGGAATTTGTGAAGATGTTTTTCAAACTTTTCTTTCAGCTCTGTATTTGTCCAGCGTATTGTTTTTCTTGTGTTACCAGGTGAGTATAAGAAGGATACAAACAACGGTTTTCAGTTGAACTTTCAAAGCAAACTCTGTCAGGATAGCCCATGTTTACTTGTTGGCATCCTTTGTAAAACAAGAGTAATGTACAAGATGGCCATTTGGGTATCTGCAGAACACGCTGGCAGAGAAAACAAAGAACAACAAATAAGGTCAACAGTAAAACTTGAGTAGAATTGGTACATGTTAGCTAAGTAAACATTTTCTAAACATAACTCACATTGCATTACATTTTTTAAATACAGTCGACACAACACATTCTGTTCTCCGGACAACATCCTGCTACTTGCAAAGCTCTTTTCAGGGCTTGATAGATAGAGTTTGAGAACGAATGACAAAAAAGAAGAAATACAGCTGAAACAAAAAACAATTTTTTAAACTGCTCAATTAAAGAATGTTTTTCAAAACAACACACCATACACGTTATTAAAGCATTGACGAAGTAAAAGAAAAGAGGTTTTTATCAAACATAGATTCTATACTTACACACAGAAATACAGTCTCTTCACACTATGCTTAATTACTTCTCTTCTACCACGTGGGAGTGTAGGTCTTTTTTTGTATATACTTGCAATCAAGTGTGCAGCCATTGTCTGTTGTACCTTTGCATGATAGAGAGGTTGCCTCCTTTTGGGTAGGAATTTCATTACCTTTAACATTTTTGTCCAAACAGCAGCTAACAGCATGTTCTTTTTTATTTTCAACTGTCAAGGGTTCCTTCATATGCACAGAAGGTACATGGGACCTTAGATCTTATCATCCCTCTCCAATAGGACTAGGCATCAGTCTTATCTCCGTGGAGACCATAGGTAGCTTGAAACTTGCGGGATTTGAATACATACTGTTCCATGTTATCATTCGTTTATTAAAACATGAGCCATTGCCTCTTAATTAAAGTTTATTTAATGAGATGGCTGAGGAGGAAAACAGCTTAAACCAGTTAGATGAGGAAAACAGCTTAAACCAGTTAGATGAGGAAAACAGCTTAAACCAGAGATGGCTGAGGAGGCAAACAGCTTAAACCAGTTAGATGAGGAAAACAGCTTAAACCAAAGATGTCTGAGGAGGCAAACAGCTTAAACCAGTTAGATGAGGAAAACAGCTTAAACCAGAGATGGCTGAGGAGGCAAACAGCTTAAACCAGTTAGATGAGGAAAACAGCTTAAACCAGAGATGGCTGAGGAGGCAAACAGCTTAAACCAGTTAGATGAGGAAAACAGCTTAAACCAGAAATGGCTGAGGAGGCAAACAGCTTAAACCAGTTAGATGAGGAAAACAGCTTAAACCAGTTAGATGAGGAAAACAGCTTAAACCAGAGATGGCTGAGGAGGCAAACAGCTTAAACCAGTTAGATGAGGAAAACAGCTTAAACCAGTTAGATGAGGAAAACAGCTTAAACCAGAGATGGCTGAGGAGGAAAACAGCTTAAACCAGAGATGGCTGAGGAGGAAAACAGCTTAAACCAGTTAGATGAGGAAAACAGCTTAAACCAGAGATGGCTGAGGAGGCAAACAGCTTAAACCAGTTAGATGAGGAAAACAGCTTAAACCAGTTAGATTAGGAAAACAGCTTAAACCAGAGATGGCTGAGGAGGAAACAGCTTAAACCAGAGATGGCTGAGGAGGAAAACAGCTTAAACCAGAGATGGCTGAGGAGGAAAACAGCTTAAACCAGAGATGGCTGAGGAGGAAAACAGCTTAAACCAGAGATGGCTGAGGAGGAAAACAGTTTAAACCAGAGATGGCTGAGGAGGAAAACAGCTTAAACCAGAGATGGCTGAGGAGGAAAACAGCTTAAACCAGAGATGGCTGAGGAGGAAAACAGCTTAAACCAGAGATGGCTGAGGAGGAAAACAGCTTAAACCAGAGATGGCTGAGTGACTCACTTCACCCCTAAAGCTCATATCAATATTGAGACTCACTTCACCCCTAAAGCTCATATCAATATTGAGACTCACTTCACCCCTAAAGCTCATATCAATATTGAGATTCACTTCACCCCTAGAGCTCATATCAAAATTGAGACTCACTTCACCCTAAATCTCATATCAATATTGAGACTCACTTCACCCTAAAGCTCATATCAATATTGAGACTCACTTCACCCCTAAAGCTCATATCAATATTGAGACTCACTTCACCCCTAAAGCTCATATCAATATTGAGACTCACTTCACCCCTAAAGCTCATATCAATATTGAGACTCACTTCACCCTAAAGCTCATATCAATATTGAGACTCACTTCACACCTAAAGCTCATGTCAATATTGAGACTCACTTCACCCTAAAGCTCATATCAATATTGAGACTCACTTCACTCTAAAGCTCATATCAATATTGAGACTCACTTCACTCTAAAGCTCATATCAATATTGAGACTCACTTCACTCTAAAGCTCATATCAATATTGAGACTCACTTCACTCTAAAGCCCATATCAATATTGAGACTCACCTCACGCTAAAGCTCATATCAATATTGAGACTCACTTCTCCCCTAAAGCTCATATCAATATTGAGACTCACTTCACCCTAAAGCTCATATCAATATTGAGACTCACTTCACCCCTAAAGCTCATATCAATATTGAGACTCACTTCGCCCCTAAAGCTCATATCAATATTGAGACTCACTTCACCCTAAAGCTCATATCAATATTGAGACTCACCACCCCTAAAGCTCATATCAATATTGAGACTCACTTCACCCCTAAAGCTCATATCAATTTTTGAGACTCACTTCACCCCTAAAGCTCATATCAATATTGAGACTCACCACACCTAAAGCTCATATAAATATTGAGACTCACTTCACCCCTAAAGCTCATATCAATATTGAGACTCACTTCACCCCTAAAGCTCATATCAATATTGAGATTCACTTCACCCCTAAAGCTCATATCAATATTGAGACTCACTTCACCCCTAAAGCCTATATCAATATTGAGACTCACTTCACCCTAAAGCTCATATCAATATTGAGACTCACTTCACCCCTAAAGCTCATATCAATATTAAGACTCACTTCACCCTAAAGCTCATATCAATATTGAGACTCACTTCACCCCTAAAGCTCATATCAATATTGAGACTCACTTCACCCCTAAAGCTCATATCAATATTGAGACTCACTTCACCCCTAAAGCTCATATAAATATTGAGACTCACTTCACCCCTAAAGCTCATATAAATATTGAGACTCACTTCACCCCTAAAGCTCATATCAATATTGAGACTCACTTCACCCTAAAGCTCATATCAATATTGAGACTCACTTCACTCTAAAGCTCATATCAATATTGAGACTCACTTCACCCTAAAGCTCATATCAGTATTGAGACTCACTTCACCCTAAAGCTCATATCAATATTGAGACTCACTTCACACCTAAAGCTCATGTCAATATTGAGACTCACTTCACCCCAAAGCTCATATCAATATTGAGACTCACTTCACTCTAAAGCTCATATCAATATTGAGACTCACTTCCCTCTAAAGCTTATATCAATATTGAGACTCACTTCACTCTAAAGCTCATATCAATATTGAGACTCACTTCACTCTAAAGCTCATATCAGTCTTATCTCCGTGGAGACCATAGGTAGCTTGAAACTTGCGGGATTTTAATACATACTGTTCCATGTTATCATTCGTTTATTAAAACATGAGCCATTGCCTCTTAATTAAAGTTTATTTAATGAGATGGCTGAGGAGGAAAACAGCTTAAACCAGATAGATGAGGAAAACAGCTTAAACCAGTTAGATGAGGAAAACAGCTTAAACCAGAGATGGCTGAGGAGGCAAACAGCTTAAACCAGTTAGATGAGGAAAACAGCTTAAACCAGAGATGGCTGAGGAGGCAAACAGCTTAAACCAGTTAGATGAGGAAAACAGCTTAAACCAGAGATGGCTGAGGAGGCAAACAGCTTAAACTAGTTAGATGAGGAAAACAGCTTAAACCAGAGATGGCTGAGGAGGCAAACAGCTTAAACCAGATAGATGAGGAAAACAGCTTAAACCAGTTAGATGAGGAAAACAGCTTAAACCAGTTAGATGAGGAAAACAGCTTAAACCAGAGATGGCTGAGGAGGCAAACAGCTTAAACCAGTTAGATGAGGAAAACAGCTTAAACCAGAGATGGCTGAGGAGGCAAACAGCTTAAACCAGTTAGATGAGGAAAACAGCTTAAACCAGAGATGGCTGAGGAGGCAAACAGCTTAAACCAGTTAGATGAGGAAAACAGCTTAAACCAGAGATGGCTGAGGAGGCAAACAGCTTAAACCAGATAGATGAGGAAAACAGCTTAAACCAGTTAGATGAGGAAAACAGCTTAAACCAGTTAGATGAGGAAAACAGCTTAAACCAGTTAGATGAAGAAAACAGCTTAAACCAGAGATGGCTGAGTAGGCAAACAGCTTAAACCAGTTAGATGAGGAAAACAGCTTAAACCAGTTAGATGAGGAAAACAGCTTGAACCAGAGATGGCTAAGGAGGCAAACAGCTTAAACCAGTTAGATGAGGAAAACAGCTTAAACCAGTTAGATGAGGAAAACAGCTTAAACCAGAGATGGCTGAGGAGGCAAACAGCTTAAACCAGTTAGATGAGGAAAACAGCTTAAACCAGTTAGATGAGGAAAACAGCTTAAACCAGAGATGGCTGAGGAGGCAAACAGCTTAAACCAGTTAGATGAGGAAAACAGCTTAAACCAGTTAGATGAGGAAAACAGCTTAAACCAGAGATGGCTGAGGAGGAAACAGCTTAAACCAGAGATGGCTGAGGAGGAAAACAGCTTAAACCAGAGATGGCTGAGGAGGAAAACAGTTTAACCAGAGATGGCTGAGGAGGAAAACAGTTTAAACCAGAGATGGCTGAGGAGGAAAACAGCTTAAACCAGAGATGGCTGAGGAGGAAAACAGCTTAAACCAGAGATGGCTGAGGAGGAAAACAGCTTAAACCAGAGATGGCTGAGGAGGAAAACAGCTTAAACCAGAGATGGTTGAGGAGGAAAACAGCTTAAACCAGAGATGGCTGAGGAGGAAAACAGCTTAAACCAGAGATGGCTGAGGAGGAAAACAGCTTAAACCAGAGATGGCTGAGGAGGAAAACAGCTTAAACCAGTTAGATAAGGAAAACAGCTTAAACCAGATAGAGGAAAATAGCTTAAACCAGAGATGGCTGAGGAGAAAACAGCTTAAACCAGAGATGGCTGAGGAGAAAACAGCTTAAACCAGTTAGATGAGTAAAACAGCTTAAACCAGATAGAGGAAAATAGCTTAAACCAGAGATGGCTGAGGAGGCAAACAGCTTAAACCAGTTAGATGAGGAAAACAGCTTAAACCAGAGATGGCTGAAGAGGCAAACAGCTTAAACCAGTTAGATGAGGAAAACAGCTTAAACCAGAGATGGCTGAGGAGGCAAACAGCTTAAACCAGATAGATGAGGAAAACAGCTTAAACCAGTTAGATGAGGAAAACAGCTTAAACCAGTTAGATGAGGAAAACAGCTTAAACCAGTTAGATGAAGAAAACAGCTTAAACCAGAGATGGCTGAGTAGGCAAACAGCTTAAACCAGTTAGATGAGGAAAACAGCTTAAACCAGTTAGATGAGGAAAACAGCTTAAACCAGAGATGGCTGAGGAGGCAAACAGCTTAAACCAGTTAGATGAGGAAAACAGCTTAAACCAGTTAGATGAGGAAAACAGCTTAAACCAGAGATGGCTGAGGAGGCAAACAGCTTAAACCAGTTAGATGAGGAAAACAGCTTAAACCAGTTAGATGAGGAAAACAGCTTAAACCAGAGATGGCTGAGGAGGCAAACAGCTTAAACCAGTTAGATGAGGAAAACAGCTTAAACCAGTTAGATGAGGAAAACAGCTTAAACCAGAGATGGCTGAGGAGGAAACAGCTTAAACCAGAGATGGCTGAGGAGGAAAACAGCTTAAACCAGAGATGGCTGAGGAGGAAAACAGTTTAACCAGAGATGGCTGAGGAGGAAAACAGTTTAAACCAGAGATGGCTGAGGAGGAAAACAGCTTAAACCAGAGATGGCTGAGGAGGAAAACAGCTTAAACCAGAGATGGCTGAGGAGGAAAACAGCTTAAACCAGAGATGGCTGAGGAGGAAAACAGCTTAAACCAGAGATGGTTGAGGAGGAAAACAGCTTAAACCAGAGATGGCTGAGGAGGAAAACAGCTTAAACCAGAGATGGCTGAGGAGGAAAACAGCTTAAACCAGAGATGGCTGAGGAGGAAAACAGCTTAAACCAGAGATGGCTGAGGAGGAAAACAGCTTAAACCAGAGATGGCTGAGGAGGAAAACAGCTTAAACCAGAGATGGCTGAGGAGGAAAACAGCTTAAACCAGAGATGGCTGAGGAGGAAAACAGCTTAAACCAGAGATGGCTGAGGAGGAAAACAGCTTAAACCAGAGATGGCTGAGGAGGTAAACAGCTTAAACCAGAGATGGCTGAGGAGGAAAACAGTTTAAACCAGAGATGGCTGAGGAGGAAAACAGCTTAAACCAGAGATGGCTGAGGAGGAAAACAGCTTAAACCAGAGATGGCGAAGGAGGAAAACAGCTTAAACCAGAGATGGCTGAGGAAGAAAACAGCTTAAACCAGTTAGATGAGGAAAACAGCTTAAACCAGATAGAGGAAAATAGCTTAAACCAGAGATGGCTGAGGAGGAAAACAGCTTAAACCAGTTAGATGAGGAAAACAGCTTAAACCAGAGATGGCTGAGGAGGAAAACAGCTTAAACCAGTTAGATAAGGAAAACAGCTTAAACCAGATAGAGGAAAATAGCTTAAACCAGAGATGGCTGAGGAGAAAACAGCTTAAACCAGAGATGGCTGAGGAGAAAACAGCTTAAACCAGTTAGATGAGTAAAACAGCTTAAACCAGATAGAGGAAAATAGCTTAAACCAGAGATGGCTGAGGAAAAAAACAGCTTAAACCAGTTAGATGAGGAAAACAGCTTAAACCAGATAGAGGAAAATAGCTTAAACCAGAGATGGCTGAGGAGAAAACAGCTTAAACCAGAGATGGCTGAGGAGAAAACAGCTTAAACCAGATAGCTGAGGAGGAGACAGCTTAAACCAGAGATGGCTGAGGAGGCAACAGCTTAAACCAGATATATGAGGAAAACAGCTTAAACCAGAGATGGCTGAGGAGGAAACAGCTTAAACCAGAGATGGCTGTGGAGGAAACAGCTTAAACCAGAGATGGCTGAGGAGGAAAGCTTAAACCAGAGATGGCTGAGGAGGAAACAGCTTAAACCAGAGATGGCTGAGGAGGAAACAGCTTAAGCCAGAGATGGCTGTGGAGGAAAGCTTAAACCAGAGATGGCTGAGGAGGAAACAGCTTAAACCAGAGATGGCTGAGGAGGAAACAGCTTAAGCCAGAGATGGCTGTGGAGGAAACAGCTTAAACCAGAGATGGCTGAGGAGGAAACAGCTTAAACCAGAGATGGCTGAGGAGGCAACAGCTTAAACCAGATAGCTGAGGAGGAAAACACTTCAAACCAAAGATAGCTGAGGAGGAAACAGCTTAAATCAGATATGGCTGCGGAGTAAAATAGTTCAAATAAAAGAACATAGAAAAAGAAAATAAACAAATCAAACATCTCTTTAAAATGAAAAAAGACAAGAAAACTAGTTTAGCTCAAACAAAAACATAGAAAATACGAGGAAAAAAACCAACAAAAACTGAAAAAAAACCCCCTTCTTTTAAAAGAAAACAATAAAGAAAAAAGAAAACAATAAAGAAAAAAGAACACTTTAAATATGCAAAACAAATCACTACCAACTTGAATAATAATGTTTAAAAAAAATAACTATCAGACAGGTAAATTATTGAGGCTGGCAATGATATGATACATGTGAATCTACCTATCAACTATATGAGACACACAGTACAATGAAAACCAAGCTGCCAAAGTCTGTGCTGAATATACATTTCAAAGATATTGGTGTCGCTACCTTTGTCCAATTCTCTTCTTGCATGATCTGCAAACATCGTCCTCTGTAACACTGACCTTGACTGACTGCTTGTGGATCAAGTGCTCTGTCACCTGCAACAGAATATTGTGATCTTTACTTGTGGAAATATTTCATTGTCTTGTTGGACCTACCACCTTTACCTGTGGGAATATTTCATTGTTTAGTTGGTCCTAAGACCTCTTCTTGTGGAAATATTTCATTGTTTTGTTGGACCTATGACCTTTACTTGTGGGGATATTTCACTGTTTTATTAGCCCTGCAGTTTTCCCTCTGTGTGGATACCAGACATGCCATTGGAGAGGAAGGAACAGGACAACCACATCATATAAGATACCAGACCTGCTATTGGAGAGGAAGGAACAGGACCACCACATCATATAAGATACCAGACCTGCTATTGGAGAGGAAGGAACAGGACAGCCACATCATATAAGATACCAGACCTGCTATTGGAGAGGAAGGAACAGGACCACCAGGTTAGCAAACAGAAGGTTGTACTTTCAATTCTCATTCAGTTGGAAAGTGGGGAAACTGGAAACAGGAGAATGACATTTGGGAGTTGTGACCCAAGTTGGAGATCGTTCTTCTCCAAACCTTCATAGATGACATTTGGGAATTGTGAACAAAGTTGGAGACCCCCCTTCTCCAAACAACCAGAGATGACATTTAGGAGTCATGACCCCCCCTCCCCTGCCCCTACCTTCATAGATGGCATCTGGGAGTCATGCCCCAAGTGGGAGACACCCACCTTCATAGATAGAATTTGGGAATGATGATCCAAGTTTGAGACCCCCCTTCTCCAAACCACCATAGATGACATTTAGGAGTCATGACCCCCCCCCCTCATCTTCATAGATGACATTTGGGAGTCATGACCCAAGTGAAGACACCCCTTCCCCCTCCTTCCACTTTCATAGATGACATTTGGGAGTCATGATCCAAGTGGGAGTCATGATCCAAGTGGGAGGCATGATCCAAGTGGGAGTCATGATCCAAGTGGGAGTCATGATCCAAGTGGGAGTCATGATCCAAGTGGGAGTCATGATCCAAGTGGGAGTCATGATCCAAGTGGGAGTCATGATCCAAGTGGGAGTCATGATCCAAGTGGGAGTCATGATCCAAGTGGGAGTCATGATCCAAGTGGGAGTCACTCCCCTCCTTCCAACTTCATAGCTGACATGTGGGAGTCATGACCCAAGTGAGAGACACCCCTCCTCCCCTGCCCCCACCTTCATAGCTGACATTTGGGAGTCATGAACCAAGTGAGAGACACCCCTCCTCCCCTGCCCCCACCTTCATAGCTGACATTTGGGAGTCATGACCCAAGTGAGAGACACCCCTCCTCCCCCTGTCCCCACCTTCATAGCTGACATTTGGGAGTCATGAACCAAGTGAGAGACACCCCTCCTCCCCCTGCCCCCACCTTCATAGCTGACATTTGGGAGTCATGAACCAAGTGAGAGACACCCCTCCTCCCCCTGCCCCCACCTTCATAGCTGACATTTGGGAGTCATGACCCAAGTGAGAGACACCCCTCCTCCCCCTGCCCCCACCTTCATAGCTGACATTTGGGAGTCATGACCCAAGTGAGAGACAACCCTCCTCCCCTGCCCCCACCTTCATAGCTGACATTTGGGAGTCATGACCCAAGTGAGAGACAACCCTCCTCCCCCTGCCCCCACCTTCATAGCTGACATTTGGGAGTCATGACCCAAGTGAGAGACAACCCTCCTCCCCCTGCCCCCACCTTCATAGCTGACATTTGGAAGTCATGAACCAAGTGAGAGACACCCCTCCTCCCCCTGCCCCCACCTTCATAGCTGACATTTGGAAGTCATGAACCAAGTGAGAGACACCCCTCCTCCCCCTGCCCCCACCTTCATAGCTGACATTTGGAAGTCATGAACCAAGTGACAGACACCCCTCCTCCCCCTGCCCCCACCTTCATAGCTGACATTTGGAAGTCATGAACCAAGTGAGAGACACCCCTCCTCCCCTGCCCCCACCTTCATAGCTGACATTTGGGAGTCATGAACCAAGTGAGAGACACCCCTCCTCCCCCTGCCCCCACCTTCATAGCTGACATTTGGGAGTCATGACACAAGTGAGAGACACCCCTCCTCCCCCTGCCCCCACCTTCATAGCTGACATTTGGGAGTCATGACCCAAGTGAGAGACACCCCTCCTCCCCCTGCCCCCACCTTCATAGCTGACATTTGGAAGTCATGAACCAAGTGAGAGACACCCCTCCTCCCCCTGCCCCCACCTTCATAGCTGACATTTGGAAGTCATGAACCAAGTGAGAGACACCCCTCCTCCCCCTGCCCCCACCTTCATAGCTGACATTTGGAAGTCATGAACCAAGTGAGAGACACCCCTCCTCCCCCTGCCCCCACCTTCATAGCTGACATTTGGAAGTCATGAACCAAGTGAGAGACACCCCTTACCATAAATGACTTGACTGAAATAGTTATTAACTAGTTTTAAGAGCCATAAATGTATGCACAAAATAAGTGATCATTACTTAATTATATACGAAAAAATGAACTTGTTTGCAAAATGTAAAAAATTATATCAGATAGGCTTTCAACTTGGAAGATGATTTTCTCTCTGGATTTTCCACAAGCAGATTCTGAATGATGTCTTCATATGCTAGGCAGGTTATTGCTTTCTAAGCACACGATGCTAAGTGCTGACAGACTTCGGTTTGATGCAGATCTGGTAAGGTGGTCTGATACAGATCTTGTAAGATGGTTTAATGCAGATCTTGTAAGGTGGTTTGACGCCGATCTGGTAAGGCGGTTTAATGCAGATCTGGTAAGGTGGTTTAATGCAGATCTGGTAAGGTGGTTTAATGTAGATCTTGTAAGGTGGTTTGACGCCGATCTGGTAAGGCGGTTTAATGCAGATCTGGTAAGGTCGTTTAATGTAGATCTTGTAAGGTGGTTTAATGCAGATCTTGGAAGGTGGTTTGACGCCGATCTGGTAAGGTGGTTTGACGCCGATCTGGTAAGGTGGTTTAATGCAGATCTGGTAAGGTGGTTTAATGCAGATCTAGTAAGGTGGTTTAATGCAGATCTGGTAAGGTGGTTTAATGCAGATCTGGTAAGGTGGTTTAATGCAGATCTTGAAAGGTGGTTTAATGCAGATCTGGTAAGGTGGTTTAATGCAGATCTATGTGACAAATTAGTTCTTTTCCTGGATAATTCTGCTGGACATAAACATGGAAGAGACTCACTTCACCCCTAAAGCTCATATCAATAATGAGACTCATTTCACCCCTAAAGCTCATATCAATTAATGAGACTCACTTCACCCCTAAAGCTCATATCAATATTGAGACTCACTTCACCCCTAAAGCTCATATCGATATTGAGACTCACTTCACCCCTAAAGCTCATATCAATATTGAGACTCACTTCACCCCTAAAGCTCATATCAATATTGAGACTCACTTCACCCCTAAAGCTCATATCAATATTGAGACTCACTTCATCCCTAAAGCTCATATCAATCTTGAGACTCACTTCACCCTAAAGCCCATATCAATATTGAGACTCACCTCACCCTAAAGCTCATATCAATATTGAGACTCACTTCACCCCTAAAGCTCATTTCAATATTGAGACTCACTTCACCCCTAAAGCTCATATCAATATTGAGACACACTTCACTCTAAAGCTCATATCAATATTGAGACTCACTTCACTCTAAAGCGCATATCAATATTGAGACTTACTTCACTCTAAAGCTCATATCAATATTGAGACTCACTTCACTCTAAAGCTCATATCAATATTGAGACTCACTTCACCCCTAAAGCTCATATCAATATTGAGACTCACTTCACCCCTAAAGCTCATATCAATATTGAGACTCACTTCACCCCTAAAGCTCATATCAATATTGAGACTCACTTCACCCTAAAGCTCATATCAATATTGAGACTCACTTCACCCCTAAAGCTCATATCAATATTGAGACTCACTTCGCCCCTAAAGCTCATATCAATATTGAGACTCACTTCACCCTAAAGCTCATATCAATATTGAGACTCACCACCCCTAAAGCTCATATCAATATTGAGACTCACTTCACCCCTAAAGCTCATATCAATATTGAGACTCACTTCACCCCTAAAGCTCATATCAATATTGAGACTCACTTCACCACTAAAGCTCATATCAATATTGAGACTCACTTCACCCCTAAAGCTCATATCAATATTGAGATTCACTTCACCCCTAAAGCTCATATCAATATTGAGACTCACTTCACCCCTAAAGCCTATATCAATATTGAGACTCACTTCACCCTAAAGCTCATATCAATATTGAGACTCACTTCACCCCTAAAGCTCATATCAATATACAGACTCACTTCACCCTAAAGCTCATATCAATATTGAGACTCACTTCACCCCTAAAGCTCATATCAATATTGAGACTCACTTCACCCCTAAAGCTCATATCAATATTGAGACTCACTTCACCCCTAAAGCTCATATCAATATTGAGACTCACTTCACCCCTAAAGCTCATATAAATATTGAGACTCACTTCACCCCTAAAGCTCATATCAATATTGAGACTCACTTCACCCTAAAGCTCATATCAATATTGAGACTCACTTCACCCCTAAAGCTCATATCAATATTGAGACTCACTTCACACCTAAAGCTCATATCAATATTGAGATTCACTTCACCCCTAGAGCTCATATCAAAATTGAGACTCACTTCACTCTAAAGCTCATATCAATATTGAGACTCACTTCACCCTAAAGCTCATATCAGTATTGAGACTCACTTCACCCTAAAGCTCATATCAATATTGAGACTCACTTCACACCTAAAGCTCATGTCAATATTGAGACTCACTTCACCCTAAAGCTCATATCAATATTGAGACTCACTTCACTCTAAAGCTCATATCAGTATTGAGACTCACTTCACCCTAAAGCTCATATCAATATTGAGACTCACTTCACACCTAAAGCTCATGTCAATATTGAGACTCACTTCACCCTAAAGCTCATATCAATATTGAGACTCACTTCACTCTAAAGCTCATATCAATATTGAGACTCACTTCACTCTAAAGCTCATATCAATATTGAGACTCACTTCACTCTAAAGCTCATATCAATATTGAGACTCACTTCACCCCTAAAGCTCATATCAATATTGAGACTCACTTCACCCCTAAAGCTCATATCAATATTGAGACTCACTTCACCCCTAAAGCTCATATCAATATTGAGACTCACTTCACCCCTAAAGCTCATATCAATATTGAGACTCACTTCACCCCTAAAGCTCATATCAATATTGAGACTCACTTCACCCTAAAGCTCATATCAATATTGAGACTCACTTCACCCCTAAAGCTCATATCAATATTGAGACTTACTTCACCCTAAAGCTCATATCAATATTGAGACTCACCTCACCCTAAAGCTCATATCAATATTGAGACTCACTTCACCCCAAAGCTCATTTCAATATTGAGACTCACTTCACCCTAAAGCTCATATCAATATTGAGACTCACTTCACTCTAAAGCTCATATCAATATTGAGACTCACTTCACCCATAAAGCTCATATCAATATTGAGACTCACTTCACCCTAAAGCTCATATCAATATTGAGACTCACTTCACCCCTAAAGCTCATATCAATATTGAGACTCACTTCACTCCTAAAGCTCATATCAATATTGAGACTCACTTCATCCATAAAGCTCATATCAATATTGAGACTCACTTCACCCCTAAAGCTCATATCAATATTGAGACTCACTTCACCCCTAAAGCTCATATCAATATTGAGACTCACTTCACACCTAAAGCTCATATCAATATTGAGATTCACTTCACCCCTAGAGCTCATATCAATATTGAGACTCACTTCACCCCTAGAGCTCATATCAAAATTGAGACTCACTTCACTCTAAAGCTCATATCAGTATTGAGACTCACTTCACCCTAAAGCTCATATCAATATTGAGACTCACTTCACTCCTAAAGCTCATATCAATATTGAGACTCACTTCATCCATAAAGCTCATATCAATATTGAGACTCACTTCACCCTAAAGCTCATATCAATATTGAGACTCACTTCACCCCTAAAGCTCATATCAATATTGAGACTCACTTCACACCTAAAGCTCATGTCAATATTGAGACTCACTTCACCCTAAAGCTCATATCAATATTGAGACTCACTTCACTCTAAAGCTCATATCAATATTGAGACTCACTTCACTCTAAAGCTCATATCAATATTGAGACTCACTTCACTCTAAAGCTCATATCAATATTTAGACTCACTTCACTCCAAAGCTCATATCAATATTGAGACTCACTTCACCCCTAAAGCTCATATCAATATTGAGACTCACTTCACCCCTAAAGCTCATATCAATATTGAGACTCACTTCACCCCTAAAGCTCATATCAATATTGAGACTCACTTCACCCCTAAAGCTCATATCAATATTGAGACTCACTTCACCCCTAAAGCTCATATCAATATTGAGACTCACTTCACCCCTAAAGCTCATATCAATATTGAGACTCACTTCACCCTAAAGCTCATATCAATATTGAGACTCACTTCACCCTTAAAGCTCATATCAATATTGAGACTTACTTCACCCTAAAGCTCATATCAATATTGAGACTCACCGCACCCTAAAGCTCATATCAATATTGAGACTCACTTCACCCCAAAGCTCATTTCAATATTGAGACTCACTTCACCCTAAAGCTCATATCAATATTGAGACTCACTTCACTCTAAGGCTCATATCAATATTGAGACTCACTTCACTCTAAAGCGCATATCAATATTGAGACTCAGTTCACTCTAAAGCTCATATCAATTTTGAGACTCACTTCACCCCTAAAGCTCATATCAATATTGAGACTCACTTCACCCTAAAGCTCATATCAATATTGAGACTCACTTCACCCCTAAAGCTCATATCAATATTGAGACTCACTTCACTCCTAAAGCTCATATCAATATTGAGACTCACTTCTTCCTAAAGCTCATATCAATATTGAGACTCACTTCATCCATAAAGCTCATATCAATATTGAGACTCACTTCACCCCTAAAGCTCATATCAATATTGAGACTCACTTCACCCCTAAAGCTCATATCAATATTGAGACTCACTTCACCCGTAAAGCTCATATCAATATTGAGACTCACTTCACCCGTAAAGCTCATATCAATATTGAGACTCACTTCACCCTAAATCTCATATCAATATTGAGACTCAGTTCACAGCAATATCGTTTGGAGACTTCGAATTCTGACATTTGTTGAGGTCCCTGTGGATTTTGAGGCCTTAGGCTGCAACTAGATTATGCCTAAATCCGGAGCTAGGTACATGTATAAGCCTGATTTTATGACAAGAGTCTGCCAAACCCTGTTTAACCTGCCGGAAGACAGCAAGCACCACCGACCACCACCCTAACAACCTTCATTAAATACGGACTCCCGCCATTAACCAGCCCCATTAGTCACGTTTACATAATTACTAGAGGGAAAACAACACGTGGGGAGTAATTAATTGCTTCACAATGTATACCTGAAGTACGGTCTTACTTTGTCGATTAACTAAAGGTCCATCAGGAAATGAGCAATTGGATTAGTACCCCAGGGCAGGCAGACAATTCAAACAGGGAGGCTGGAGTCTACACAATGCACATCTACTTAATTAGCCCATTCAAGAAGGAAAGAAGATAAACGATTCTCTTAAATGGGCAGGTAGAATTGACGTCAGTTATTCACGCGAGGATAGTCAGTATCGATCAGAAACCCAAGATCTCGTAGTGAACACAAGATCTCGCAGTCAACACAAGATCTCGCACCTTTTGTACCTCGTGAAAAGCTTTTGGAAGAAATCGCGTGAAGTAACACGACACTAGCGGAATGCAGGGAAGATGAACTAAAGAGAAATGGTGTATAAATGTGGTCCTTTTGTGAAGTGGCTGGCACTGGCGGCCATGTCTCAATGTAACTTCTGGTCTATCAAGCATATCAGAGCAATTGGTCGTTAGATCGCTTTGTCACTTATTCTCACTCTCTTCTCGCTTCTCGTCCATGATGGTGCAACATGGGATCAAGTCGGATGTAACATGGGAACAAGTATGGTGTAACATGGGATCAAGTCTGATGTAACATGGGATCAAGTCTGGTGCAACGTGGGATCAAGTCTGATGTAACATGGGATCAAGTCTGATGTAACATGGGAACAAGTATGGTGTAACATGGGATCAAGTCTGATGTAACATGGGATCAAGTCTGATGTAACATGGGATCAAGTATGGTGTAACATGGGATCAAGTATGGTGTAACATGGGATCAAGTCTGGTGTAACATGGGATCAAGTATGGTGTAACATGGGATCAAGTATGGTGCAACATGGGATAAAGTCTGGTGTAACATGGGATCAAGTCTGATGTAACATGGGATCTAGTCTGGTGCAACATGGGATCAAATCTGGTGCAATATGGGATCAAGTCTGATGCAACATGGGATCAAGCCTGGTGCAACATGGGATCAAGTCTGATGTAACATGGAATCAAGTATGGTGTAACATGGGATCAAGTATGGTGTAACATGGGATCAAGTATGGTGTAACGTGGGATTACCTCTTCTTTATGACATGGGATTATCTCTTCTTTATGACATGGGATCATCTCTTCTTTATGACATGGGATCATCTCTTATTTATGACATGGGATCATCTCTTGTTTATGACATGGGATCATCTCTTCTTTATGACATGGGATCATCTCTTCTTTATGATATGGGATCATCACTTCTTTATGACATGGGATCATCTCTTGTTTATGACATGGGATCATCTCTTCTTTATGACATGGGATCATCTCTTCTTTATGATATGGAATCATCTCTTCTTTATGACATGGGATAATTTCTTCTTTATGACATGTGTCATCATTGTCATTTATGAGCTAGTCTCTTTGTGACAGTCCGCTTGCGTGTGAAATTGCGACGATTGACCGTGCTATGTCAGTCAGGCAGACGCCGATCTGAAACAGAATTCTGACGGAGTAAGTGAGGGATTGCAAGAAAATCGCACCTTTATGCCAGTTGGAGCGATGGTCCAGCTAGTGATTCAAGCGGATGAAGTTCTCCAGCGCCAGACGAAACGTCAGACCCGTCTCAGACATTACCGCGAGACTTACCGTGATCGGTCAGAAAAATTAGTGACGGTGTCCATTAACAACGCAAGTAGAAGTTCAGAGAGGACACATTCATTCAGAAAGAGAGAGAGAGAGAGAGAGAGAGAGAGAGAGAGAGAGAGAGAGAGAGAGAGAGAGAGAGAGAGAGATAGATAGTTGTCTCGCTGCGGCGACTCAATTTCAACCAGTGTTCGTAAAGCGATCTCAGTCCCGCCAGGCGGAGCGATAGCGCGGGCTTGCGGAAAACGCTCGCCTGCCTTTCCCCGTAGTGCGAATTGGGTGCGGTTTGTGGTAGTGGCTCCTCCACCGAGGTGCGCTAGTCTGGTCCGTATCAGGAAACGTGGTCCGTCCGTGGTGATTTATCTAAGGCTTATAGCAGAGCTCGACAGTACGTCTCGCTGGTGGTCCGACTCTCGCAAAGAGCTTGTGACCGGCAAATGGAAAGCAGGAATCGTTGCCTCGAGGCCCTGCGTTCTCCCTACGGAGAAGAAGGGCCGGCAGGCCAAATTGTGTCTCTAGTCCCAGTGAAATTCGTCGCCGAGGTCGTTGGGATCCGTTCTGCACAGAGCGCTGCCATCCCTCCTCGAGCGAGCCCGGTCGGTCGGTCGTCTGGTGCGTGTGGGAGGCCCCTGTCAGGCGGTCCTAGGTCGACGGAGTGAGGGACGGGTGGAACAAACCGTCCGTCCCGTCAGTCGGTCCCTGCGGCCGTCGTCCCAGCGAGGCTTTTTACACACCCTTCCTCCGCCGACCGGTGTGTGCTGTACGTACGTCTCCGACAGATATCTGGTTGATCCTGCCAGTAGTCATATGCTTGTCTCAAAGATTAAGCCATGCATGTCTAAGTTCACACTGTCTCACGGTGAAACCGCGAATGGCTCATTAAATCAGTCGAGGTTCCTTAGATGACACGATCCTACTTGGATAACTGTGGCAATTCTAGAGCTAATACATGCTTACCAAGCTCCGACCCTCGCGGAAAGAGCGCTTTTATTAGTTCAAAACCAATCGTCGTTTCCCCTCGCGGGGTTGCGGCGTCCCCACTGGTGACTCTGGATAACTTTGTGCTGATCGCATGGCCTCATGTGCCGGCGACGCATCTTTCAAATGTCTGCCCTATCAAATGTCGATGGTACGTGACATGCCTACCATGTTTGTAACGGGTAACGGGGAATCAGGGTTCGATTCCGGAGAGGGAGCATGAGAAACGGCTACCACATCCAAGGAAGGCAGCAGGCGCGCAACTTACCCACTCCCGGCACGGGGAGGTAGTGACGAAAAATAACAATACGGGACTCTTTCGAGGCCCCGTAATTGGAATGAGTACACTTTAAACCCTTTAACGAGGATCTATTGGAGGGCAAGTCTGGTGCCAGCAGCCGCGGTAATTCCAGCTCCAATAGCGTATATTAAAGTTGTTGCAGTTAAAAAGCTCGTAGTTGGATCTCAGGCGCAGGCGGGTGGTCCGGCTCGCGCCGGTTCACTGCCCGTTGTCTCCTGCCCTACCGTCTGCCGGCTCTCTCCCACGGGTGCTCTTCGCTGAGCGTCCTGGGTGGCCGGCGCGTTTACTTTGAAAAAATTAGAGTGTTCAAAGCAGGCCTCGGCTGCCTGAATAATGGTGCATGGAATAATGGAATAGGACCTCGGTTCTATTTTGTTGGTTTTCGGAACTGGAGGTAATGATTAACAGGGACAAACGGGGGCATTCGTATTGCGGCGTTAGAGGTGAAATTCTTGGATCGCCGCAAGACGAGCTACTGCGAAAGCATTTGTCAAGAATGTTTTCATTAATCAAGAACGAAAGTCAGAGGCGCGAAGACGATCAGATACCGTCGTAGTTCTGACCATAAACGATGCCGACTAGCGATCCGCAGGAGTTGCTTCGATGACTCTGCGGGCAGCTTCCGGGAAACCAAAGTGTTTGGGTTCCGGGGGAAGTATGGTTGCAAAGCTGAAACTTAAAGGAATTGACGGAAGGGCACCACCAGGAGTGGAGCCTGCGGCTTAATTTGACTCAACACGGCCAACACTGAAATGATTGACATGCCGAGACCACTCTTCTGGAGTCTAATATGGAACTGGTGCTGGACTTAGACCCCCAGAAATCTGGGGTTATGTCCCCTGTGGCTCGGTTTTGTCTGCATCCAGTGTTTGATAAAGGAATTGACGGAAGAGCACTATCAGGAGTGGAGCCTGAGACCTAAGTTAACTTACCACGCCAATACTGCAGAATGACTATCAAAAAGTACACCTTAGTGGGGTCTAATAGAGAACATGTGCTGGAATTAGACCCTCGAAAATCTTTGGGGCTACCCTTTAAGAAACTTGACTATCTCGCTAAGGAAATTGACGAAAGGGCACCACCAGGTGTGGAACCTGGGGCTTAATTTGACTGAACACGCCAATGCTGTAGAACAACTGACAAATTGAGAGCGCTGCCGTTTGGGTCTAATAATGAACGTACGCTGGTATTAGACTCACGGACGACAAGTCAGCTCAAATGAAAGAACGCTACGGAAATCGTGTTTAACTCCGCAGATTTCAAATACCTGGTCATTGACAAACAAAAGCCCTCAATAAATTCGTCTGACCAAATAGTGAACGGGTGCTGGAAATAGATCTGAAGACAGGTCAGTTTTACCCTACAAATGACAGGGCGTTGCTACGGAAAACCAGCTCAAATCGAGAGGAGCCGCAGACACTTTGGTTCACGTACCAGGCTGATAAGCCAAGGGCGCGAGGCTACCATGTGGGGGATTACGGCCGAACCCTTGAAAGCCGCAATCCCGCCCAAAATCTCAGCACCACTGCAATGGGAGGCCCACACATGCTCGGGACCTGGGGCTTGCGCCCCAGCCCTATCAGGTAGAGCCACAGTAAGAGGTCCTTGCCGCCCGCAAATCAAAGCGGGCGGAAAACTGCTTGATACTCACCCTATACGGCGATGGGGTGCGAAAAACACCAACCAAAGACTTAGAACCTGGTCGGGGTGTCGAAAACAGTAGAGCAGCCACCACACTGTGAACTGTCAAGACTCAACCACTGACCATGAGAGTTGTCCGCACACCAGGCGATCAACATCTCTGTGACATTACCAGGCGTGTCCTCTGGCTAAATGCACTCCGGTTACGATATCTACCTCTGTACGTTATCAGCCATAACTATCATGCTGGACGCAGAAGAGATGCAGACCAGCGGACATTGCACACCTGCCCCACTGTGTCAACACCCCAGGTGGCGGGGAATGCTAGGCGTACCATCCCTGCATAGAAGCCAAGAAAATAAAGGGAAAAAGAGATACCCCACTCACATGCAAATGCTACGTTTCTGGCAGGACGTGACGATCCTGGGATACAGACACACTGGACTGCCTCTCTTCCGGGTAAACCAGTCCATCTCATATATCACATACCATCATTGCACCCTATAGACACGAGTAGTGAAGACTCGATAGTCTGGAAAGACAACTTCCATAGGAGAGAAAACTCTGATCGTAAACAACTGCTGCCTTGCAGATAGGCTGGGGACAGCCAAAGGCTAAGGAGGGCATCCCTACAGAAACGCCTGTTGAAATCGGATGCACGGGGCCGCAAGCCTAACAAAACAGTGCAACGTAAATCACAGTATGATGGCAGCACAACCTATTCGAAAAACGTATGGCGCTCATCCTGAGGAGACCCGCCAGGCAGCGATAGCGCCGGGCCTCACGCCTCGAAGGGGCCCACCCTTGACTACTGGTGGTCACCCACCCATGTGTCGTGGAGTCAAGGCACATGGCTATGGGGTAACGTCTATTGGCCAAAACTCCAAGACCCTCAGAATACTACAGTGGAATGCGGAGGGAGTCATTAACAAAAAACTTTCCCTAACACACCACCTGCATGAAGGTAAGATTGACGTGGCATGTATCCAGGAAACGCACCTCAACAATAACCATAAATTCTCAATCAGAGGATACCAGACCTTCCGTCTAGATAGAGAAGGTCACAAAGGAGGGGTCCTGATACTGACCAGAAACAGCATACCGAGTAGCGCGGTACCTGTCAATCACACCGGACAAGCAGAAATTGTAGGAGTTGACATAATGGCTCTAGAGACGAAACTCCGCATTTTCAATCTGTACGGACCACCAAACAGAGACCTATCGCTCTCGAGTATGGAGGTCAGAGACTCCAACTGCATAGTAGTTGGAGATTTCAACAGCCACTCGGAGAGATGGGGATACTCTGACACAGACAGTAGAGGTGACGAAGTGGAAGATTGGGAGATAGATGCAAATCTCTCCCTAATCAATAGGCCGGAGGATAGCCCTAGCTTCTATTCAAGAACATGGCATACCACCTCGACTCCAGATTTGGCCTTCTCCACACAGGACATACACTATAAAATAGACCGCCAGGTGCTAAACCAACTGGCAGGTAGCGACCACAGGCCGATCAGGCTAACCATTGACATGGAAGTAGGCCCACAGGAAACAAAACCGCTCCCACGTTGGAATTACAAACGAGCCGACTGGGACAGATTTGCAATCCTGACAGATGGGCTGTGTGAAACCATCAACACACGAAACACCAAAATGAAGCCCATGGTAGAGAGCCTAAGCAAGGCAATAATGCAAGCCGCCACTGAAACCATCCCAAGAGGAGCTAGGAAAAACTATAAGCCCTACTGGAATGATGAGTTACAGAAAGTGGAAGATGCAGTAACAAATGCGAGGAACATGGCAGAACGAGAAAAATCCGTGGAGGCAAACATCGCCCTCAAAGCCGCCGCGGCGAAGTACAAACACACTCTCAAGCAAACAGCAAGAGAAAGTTGGAAAAATAAAACGGAAAGTTTAAACCTGGACAAAGAAGGGAACAAGCTATGGAAGCTAGTCAGAGCCATGAACGACGAAACCCCGTCAAATAAACAAATTACTATCAAGCAAGGCGAGAACTTGATCACAGGTAAGAAAGCCGCAAACGCCTTTGTCGATCACTATGCCAGAGCAAACCACATCGAGGTCCCTGCAGATAAGCATACAGACATTAGCGAAGAGCTAAAGGGGCACGAAAACATAAATACGGCTCCTGAAGAGCACATGATGGCCAAACTAACAATGCGCGAAATGGAAGAGGCTATGAGAACACTAAAGAGAAGGAAATCTCCCGGAAAAGACGGGATAACAAACGAAATGCTGATGGGGCTGGGCCAAACAGCGAAGGAAAAACTACTATCAGTCCTGAACCAAAGCTGGAAAAGGGGTATTGTACCCCAGGCATGGAAAGATGCAATACTGGTACCAGTACCAAAAACAGGAAAGGACAAAACAGATCCGAATGGATACAGGCCCATAAGCCTACTGAGCTGTGTCGGCAAGCTGATGGAACGGATGATAAACACCAGACTGATGTGGCATCTGGAAGAAAAACGAATACTAATTCCACAGCAAGCCGGCTTTAGACAGCACAGATCCACTGAGGACCAGGTCATCCTCATAGCCCAGGAGATAGAAGATGCCTACCAGGCACAGAAACACACAGTAGCTGTTTGGGTGGATCTGGAAAAGGCATTTGACAAAGTCTGGAAGGATGGACTTAGAGTCAAGCTAAGAAGAAGTGATGTTTGTGGGAAGATGTACAAGTGGATCAACCACTACCTCAAACAAAGAACGGCCAGAGTCCAAGTACAAGGGCAGATGAGCAAAAAGGTGACACTCGAGCAGGGAGTACCCCAAGGGGGAGTACTGTCACCCACACTCTTCCTGGTATATATAAACGATATTACAGAGAATATACCAAGAAGAGTCCATAGCTCAATGTTTGCAGACGATCTGGCTATGTGGACCTCTGAAAAGAATCTCACCATAGCAAGAAATCGGATGCAAACGGCCCTAACATCGCTGGAAGAGTGGGCGAACTCATGGCTGGTCAAAATAAACGAGGAGAAAACCACGTGCACAATATTCTCGCTCTCATTAAAACCCCAAAGTACCAAATTAAGCCTAAATGGCAAAATCCTGCAGCCAAACGACAACCCAACCTATCTGGGAGTCACATTTGATCGGCGCATGACATGGAAAAGTCAGATTGAGAGAAACCGAATGAAAGCCAGAGAAAGAATGGCGATCATGAGGAAACTTGCTGGCACAAGCTGGGGAGCAGACGAAGGCATACTAAAGAAACTGTACACTGGAAGAGTGAGACCAGTTCTCGAGTATGGCATCGCGGCATGGACAACAGCAGCGAAGGCGAACTTCGATAAAGTTAACAAACTTCAAAACCAAGCCATGAGAATCATAACTGGTGGCATGAAGTCAACGCCAATTGTAGAACTTGAAAAGATTACAAAACTGCAATCCATGACCGACAGAAGAGACTGCAGAGCCCAGCTGCAGTCAGAGAAACTCCGAAGACTGACGGACCATCCAATGTACCAGAGGCTAAACAATTTGGGAACTGGGAAACTAAAGCGGAGAAACTTTGCAGAAATAGCCAAAGCAAAGATGCACGAAGATCCCATAAACGCACTAACAACACCAAAACCCATCACTACTGTACGAAAACCTACTTGGAGGCAGGATATATTTCCAGAGGTGGTAGAAAATATACCAGGTATTGCAAACAAAAACTGCCAGACCGAAAAAGAAAGGAGAGACACTACCTTAAGCTTCATAACGAAAAGCTACCCAAGCATGGACTGGACCCATGCATACACCGACGGTTCTGTAACAAACACTACACAGAACGGAGGGGCAGGAGCATTCCTGAACCTACCAAATGGCAGGAAAATAACACTGTCATTCGCTACTGGTAAGTACACGAGCAATTTCAGAGCAGAGGCAGAGGCACTGAGGGCGGCAGTGGAAGAAATGGTAACACACAGTGAAAATGAGAGCCATATAGTCCTGCTGACAGATGCTCTCGAAGTAGTCACAGCGCTAAAAAGCCAGAAAAACACTGAGCTTAATGACTTAAGAGCAGCACTCTGCAAACTGTGCCAACAGTCCGCACCAAAAAGGGTAGTGGTACAGTGGGTTCCGTCACACTGCAACATCCAAGGCAACGAGGAGGCAGACAGACTGGCAAAAGAAGGTGCAAGGCTACCACAAATAGATACCAGTATGACGTACGAAGAGTCAAAACGGCTTATCAAAGCCAGGTACATGTCCAAATGGGAAACCGAACATACTGGTTACACCAAAAACGATGCCTATTACCAGTTGAACCGAAGAGAGCAGGTCGTTGTCTTCAGACTTCGCACTGGCCACAACAGACTGAGGTACCACCTCTTCAACAAATTGAAGATAGGGTGTACCGACGAATGCCCGTGCGGTACTGGTAAAATGACCACTGAACATCTGCTGCAGAACTGCCCGACATACGAGGATCAGAGAGAGCAGATGTGGCCATTGCCAGTGGAACTGCAAGACAAGCTCTATGGTAGTGGCGAGAGTCTCAGGATGACCGCCGCTTTTTTCGAGAAAATAATGGTTACTGTCTGACTGTGTACGCAGAAGAAGAAGAAGAAAACTAGTGACGGTGTCCATTAACAACGCAAGTAGAAGTTCAGAGAGGACACATTCATTCAGAAAGAGAGAGAGAGAGAGAGAGAGAGAGAGAGAGAGAGATAGATAGATAGAGAGTGATAGAGTGAGAGAGATAGAGAGTGAGAGAATGATAGAGAGAGAAAGAGAGAGATAAATAGAGTGATAGAGAGTGTGTGAGAGGGAGAGCAAGTCCAGTCTCACAGGAAAAGATAGTGAAACAGTTTGTTTCAAGTTAGTTCTGAGCAGATTGAGTATTCAAATCATACAAGAAGATTCATTCACAGAGTTGGTAGATTCATTCAAGAAGATTCATTTAGGGAGTTGGTAGATTCATTCAAGAAGATTTATTCAGGGTGTTGGTAGATTCATTCATGGAGTTGGTAGATTCATTCAAGAAGATTTATCCAGGGGGTTGGTAGATTCATTCATGGAGTTGGTAGATTCATTCAAGAAGATTTATCCAGGGAGTTGGTAGATTCATTCATGGAGTTGGTAGATTCATTCAAGAAGATTTATCCAGGGAGTTGGTAGATTCATTCAAGAAGATTCATTCAGGAAGATTCATTCAGGAAGATTCATTCAGGGAGTTGGTAGATTCATTCAAGACGATTCATTCATCTACCGATTCACTCAACTTAACTTATCTTATATGAAGATCAACAAGCCGATGAGTATCTGGGCAAACATCAGATTGGTTCGCAGTACAAAAAGGGAATAAGACAGGGATGTATCCTCTCACCTTATCTACATAATATATATGCGTAATGTATCATTAGAAATGCTAGATAAGACGAGAACATTAACAGTTTTGATACATTTACGATTGGCGGGTACGAGATTCAGAGTTACGATAGGCAGACGACACAGTGATACTATCAATTAAGTTCAGAAGGGCTAGAGCAGCTAATTTCAGCCGTAAATGGACGCAGTTAATATAAAAAAAAAATTTCATAAACATAAACAAAACAAAGATGATGACAACCGACAAAACACGATGTAAACTTAAATTTACAGTAGGTGGTGAGGAAATTAATCAGGGCATTCATATATTCATTTTGAATATCTGGGTTCCAGAATTGACAAAAATGGCGACTGTTCGAAAGAAATCAGAAAAAGACTAGCCATGGCAACGCAAATGCTGAACAGCTTGACGAGCACCAAGAAAAGGACACAAGTTAAAGTCTTAAGAGCCTGTATTTTCCCTGTGGCAGCATATGACTGCGAATCATGGCCGATTACCAAAACTTCCAGACAAAGAATCGAATCCTTCGAGTCAAAATGTTACAGAAAAATCCCCAGAATACACTGGACAGAGTAAAAGACAAATATTGACATTCGGCAAGAGTTGAACATAGAGGAGAACTGGTTTATCAACTAAATTATGGCCATCAATTATAAATACTTTGGTCACATCAAGAGACACAACGGTCTTGAGAGAACGGTGATGGAAAGTATGGTGCCAGGCAAAAGAGGCAGGGATAGAGAAGACGATAGCACAAAGATATCCAGGAATGCCTGTGTATGACTGTGGCGGAGGCTGGAGTTTTGGCAAGGGAACGAGTTTCTCTTAGACATACTGTGATGGGAAGGACATTCTACATGATGGTGATGAACTTAACTTAACTTAACGTCCTTAAACTGGTTTAGAAGACTACAGAGTATGTATACAAGCAGTTTATTAGAGGGTGGTTAACCGATGTGCGAGTCCAACTTAATTGACTCAAATACTGGAGCTAAGTAGACCCGCAGCCAGTATGGGGCCATCTATAGATGCTCTAAACAAACCACCCGGAGAAAGGTAGAAATAACTTGGGTAGATTTTGAACTTGAATTTTGTCCGGGCAGTGGACGTTAAGCTTACTTTATTCGATTTCCAGCTGACAAGGAGAATTTTTAACGTGCTCGATGGGGTGGAGGACTAACGTCTGGTCAGGCAAAATATACTGATCAGACATATTAGTCAGGGTCAGGTAAAATATACTGATCAGACATATTAGTCAGGGTCAGGTAAAATATACTGATCAGACATATCAGTCAGGGTCAGGTAAAATATACTGATCAGACATATCAGTCTGGGTCAGGTAAAATATACTGATCAGACATATCATTCAGGGTCAGGTAAAATATACTGATCAGACATATCAGTCAGGGTCATGTAAAATATACTGATCAGTAATATCAGTCAGGGTCAGGCAAAATATACTAATCAGACATATCAGTCAGGGTCAGGCAAAATATACTGATCAGACATATCAGTCAGGGTCAGGCAAAATATACTGATCAGATATATTAGTCAAGGTCAGGCAAAATATACTGATCATACATATCAGTCAAGGTCAGGCAAAATATACTGATCAGACATATCAGTCAAGGTCAGGCAAAATATACTGATCAGACATATTAGACAAGGTCAGGCAAAATATTCTGATCAGACATATTAGTCAAGGTCAGGCAAAATATACTGATCAGACATATTAGTCAGGGTCAGGTAAAATATACTGATCAGACATATCAGTCAGGATCAGGTAAAATATACTGATCAGACATATCAGTCAGGGTCAGGTAAAATATACTGATCTTGACCCTCACCTCGGCTTTCTAGTAGCCTTCCCTGGAAACGGGTTGTTTTCATGGCAGCCTGGCTAACGAGATGAGGTATCGACGTGATCCCCGTAGTAGTGAGTCATACGAAGATGAACCCAAGCATAGTAGAACCGCATGCAGGACCCCGGTCCACCTTCATCAGTACGCGTGGGATGTGAGGAAAGCTACTGCAACCCGCCACTTAACGTCCTTTTCAGGGCGCACAAAAGAGTACACTTACTCATTGTCGGCATTCGCAAACAAGAACCTGCTCGACCCTGCACCTGATCTCACTAACCAGACGATCCACGTGAAAAAAATCCCGGTCTCCATAATGATTTGAACCCGCGATTTCCGGTACCAGAGACAGACACCCTACCTCGAGATCACTGAGTTCCCAAGAATAAAGACGATTCATTGAGAGAGGTCCAGTCTCAACAATGGGGACAGTGATACAGATAAGGTCAAGTAAGTTCTGGATAAGAGCATTATTTTATTATTAAGGGAGAAGTAAGGAAGCGGTCAGATCTCACAGAACCAGAACAGAAGCAGATTACTTCCAGGCCCATCGTAAAGGGAAGAGCGTCAATTGTGACCATTGCCTCTAATAGAGCCCACCGTAAAGGGAAGAGCGTCAATTGTGACCATTGCCTCTAATAGAGCCCACCGTAAAGAGAAGAGCGTCAATTGTGACCATTGCCTCTAATAGAGCCCACCGTAAAGGGAAGAGCGTCAATTATGACCATAGCCTCTAATAGAGCCCATCGTAAAGGGAAGAGCGTCAATTGTGACCATTGCCTCTAATAGAGCCCACCGTAAAGGGAAGAGCGTCAATTATGACCATAGCCTCTAATAGAGCCCATCGTAAAGGGAAGAGCGTCAATTGTGACCATTGCCCTTCATAGAGCCCAATGGAAACACTGCAGGATCTTCAAAAAATTTGACATTATTATTGCATAGCTCAATTAGAAGAATTGTCTGCTGCTGAAGACGGATGTGTCGGTCCGAAAGGTGCAAGTATCGCAGTCAAGCTGTAAACTAGTGACACAACACATTCCGTTCTCCGGACTACATCCTGCTACTTGGTTCAGGGCTTGGTAGTGGGAGATTGAGAATGAACGCAGAAGAAGAATTGTGAACTGCAGAACGCCGAATAGTTTAGAATAGGTAGATTAGTTAGAAGCGCCATAGTGGTAGTCAAGTACTGACCATAGGATTGAACACTGGCTTGTTATTAGCGAGACCAACGTACGTGAATTTGTTCCTGCATGTCTGGTATAGCTAGAGTAGGCAGGGGACAGAGATTAAATATAGCGTTTTTGCCTAAGACGGATGTGTCGGACCCAAATGTGCAAATACTGCAGTCAAGCTGTAAACTAGCGACACAACGAATTCCGTTTTCCGGACTACATTCTGCTACTTGTAAAACCCTGTTCATGACTTGCTAGCGGGAGATTGAGAACGAGCGAAGAGGAAAAGAAGGAGCGTTAGAACTATGTGTATATGTACTAGACGTGTGATATGGAATGTGATGAATCCAATACGTCCGGTCTAATATTGAACGGGTGCTGGAAATAGACCCTCGGAAGACAGGTCAGTTTTACCCTACTAATGACAGGGCGTTGCTACGGTAATCCTGCTTAACTCGAGAGGAGCCGCAGACGTACTAGGCTGATAAGCCAACGGCGCGAGGCTACAAGGTGAGGGATTACGGCCGAACGCCTCTAAGCCAAAATCCCGCGCAAAAGCTCAGCACGATTGCAAGGGGAGGCTTCGACATGGTGGGGACCTGGGGCTCCCGCTCCAGCCCCGCCCGGTCGAGCCGCAGAATGAGGTCTCTGCCGTCCGCCGATCAAAGCGGGCGCGAAGCTGCTCGATATTCACCCCATACGGCGATGAGATATGAAACCATTTGTAGAAGACTTAGTTCTCGGTCGGGGTGCCCTAAGCAGTAGATCAGCTACCTCACTGCGAACTGCTGAGACTCAACCCTTGACCATGAGATATGTCCGCACCAGGCGAACAACATCTCCGTGAAATGACCAGGCTTGTCCCCTGGTCAAATGCACTATTTCGAGAGGAATCACAAGTCGCTGACATTTGGTCCACGTGCTTGGCTGATAAGCTACCATCTGAGGGACTACGGCCGAACGCCTCTAAGCCAGAATCCCGCCCTAAATCTCAGCACCGCTGTGATGGGAGGCTACGACATGGCTGGGATTTGCGTCTCAGCCCGGCCCGGTCGAGCCGCAGGAATGCACCTGGTAAAATGCACTCCTTCCTCGCTCTTTGCATCTGTCTGCTATCAGTCATTCCAATGGACGCAGAAGAGATGCAGTCCAGCAGACATTGCACCTCCTGCCCTATGGTGACAACCTCCCGGGTGGCGGGGAATGCTAGGCGTACCATCACTGCAAATGAGCCGAGAAAATAAAGCGAGAAAAAAGATACCTCACTCACATGCATATGCTACGTTTCTGGCAGGACGTGACGATCCTGGGAAAAAGTCACACTGGACTGCCTCTCTTCCGGGATAGTACAAACTAGTACATAGTCCATCATATCATTGCCAAACCCTATAGACACGAGTAGGGAAGACTCGATAGTCCTGCAAGACAACTTCCTAAGAGAGACAACTCTGACCAAAAACAACTGCTGCCTTGCAGTTAGGCTGGGGACAGCCAAAGGCTAAGGAGGGCAACCCTACAGAAACGCCTGTTGAAATCGGATGCACTGAGCCACAGGCTAACAAATTAAAACAGTGAAACGTAAATATCGCTGTAAACAGCGTACGATAAAGAAGAAGAAGAAGAAGAATGTGATGAATCCAATACAAGTTTGTTTATCATTTATGTAACAAATCAAGCTGTGTTTCTGTCATCGAATAGTGTAAGTGTGCTACGCGGTTGTGTAGTATCAGCGGTATAAATATTCAATGTGTGTAAATAGTGCCAGTGACGAGAACAATAACAGTGTATTAGTAAAAGTGTGTGAACAGTAACAAGTTGTGAGAAGAGAAGTCAGCTAGAAATAGTTGTGTGTATAGGGTTTATCGACAAAGAACACAAGGTGTGTAGAAGTGGATGCGTCTCTACTACACTGAGCCTGTCTCGCTATGACACGTGCCATCATTATCACTCACGCTGTGACCTCTTCCTTAACATTCTAACTAAGCTGTCGTTAGATGTATATTGTGGATCAAGATGCTGAGCAGCACATGAGCTGCAGTGGTCAGCGACCCATAACTGACTGCTAGCATCAGGGCCAGCTAACCAGAGCTGCCAAGACCCTTCTACACCTACACGCGGTGATCATGGATAACAGGCTGCAGCAAGGCAGACTGGCTAAATAGAAGGTATCGAAGAGGGAATGCTAACCCGGTACTCAAAAAATGCTTGCTGAAGTCGGATGTGTTGGACCGAAAGGTGCAAATATCACAGCCAAGCTGTAAACTACGACACAACGCATTCTGTTCTATGGACTACATTCTGCTACTTAAGCCCTTTTCAGGGTTTGGTAGTGGGAGATTGAGAACGAACGAAGAAGAAGAAGAAGATGTATATTGTGCTGAAGACGGATGTGTCGGACCGAACGGTGCAAATATCGCAGCCAAGCTGTAAACTAGTGACACACCACATTCCGTTCTCCGGACTACATCCTGCTACTTGCAAAGCCATGTTCAGTGTTTGGTGGCGGGAGATTGAGAACGAAAAGAAACAAGAAGAAGAAGAAGATGTCTTTTAGTTGTTGTTGAATGCTTGCAATGAGTAGGTGTACTCTTTTGTGCGCCCTAAAAAGGACGTTAAGTGGCTGGTCGTAGCTTTACTCACATCCCGAGCGTGCTGATGAAGGTGAACGGGGGTCCTCCAGGAGGTTGTACAATGCTTGGTTTTATCTGCGTGTCGCTCATTACTACTGGGATCACGTCGACCCTCACCTCGTAGTACTACTGGGAAGCCGTTATGAGGGTCTCGGCCAGCATATTTTGTCTGACCCTGACTAACATGTCTGATCAATATGTCGTGCCTGACTCTGACTAACATGTCTGATCAACATGTTTGGCCTAACCAGACGTTAGTCATCCCCCCGCCCCCCCCCCCTTCCCGCCAGAACAATACAGAGCTTAATGATTTAAGAGCAGTACTCTGTCAACTATACCAGCAGTCCGCACCAAAAAGAGTAGTGGTACAGTGGGTTCCATCCCACTGTAACATCCAAGGCAACGAGGAGGCAGACAGACTGGCAAAAGAAGGTGCAGGACTACCACAACCAGATTCTAGTGTGACCTACGAAGAGTCCAAAAGGTTTATTAGGGCCAGATACATGGCCAAATGGGAAACAGAACATACTGGCTACACAAAAAATGATGCCTATTACCAGCTGAACAGAAGAGAGCAGGTCGTGGTCTTCAGACTCTGCACAGGCCACAACAGACTGAGGTACCATCTATTTAATAAACTGAAGATAGGTGGCACTGACGAATGCACTTGTGGTACAGGGAAAATGACCGCTGAACATCTGCTGCAAAATTGCCCAACGTACGAGGACCAGAGAAACCACATGTGGCCATCACCAGTGCCAACACTAGACAAGCTCTATGGCAGTGTCGACAGCCTCAGGATGACTGCTGCTTTCTTTGAACAAATTCAAGTTGACGTCTGACAGCGTACGAAGAAGAAGAAGTCCCCCCCCCCCTCCCCACCCTCCAGTTGTCTATTAGAGTATTACAAATAGTTTAGAATTGGAAGGAAAGTCAACACCACAGAAGCATTTGCCCTTTTAAGGTCATCTATTTTACCTCTCATTTCTTGCAATTTGTGTAATTGAGTTTCCTGTTTTGTGTTGCCTTCGTTTGTCCAGTCAGCGAGAAACGATTATTTTGGTGGGAAAGTTGGTTAACCTCTTTCACTATTCTTATATTTGCTTTCCAAACCTTGCTAATATTGCAGTCGTACGTTTCTGGTTGCTGAATCTGGTTACAAAAAACCGGATATTTATAGAGGAATGTTCGAGCCACGACGTACGCACAGCAGCTTGTGATGTGGAGCAACAAGTCAATAGCGATCTATCGTCCAGTGTTTACTGATTCACCCAGCTGCACTCACACACACAGAGACACACACACACACACACACACATTCTCAATCACTACATGGTCGATGGTAGCGGAATGCAAGCACGTGCCATGTTTTATTCATACACATCGAATCACACACGTGTGTTGAGCGTAGTGGGATGCACGTATCACTTAACGTCTTTATACTGGTTTAGAACACTCTGCACAGTCTCTTTACAATCAGTTTCTTTTACTTCACTTGATCTAAAAACTACGCGGATCCAATCTATTCTTGAAAGTATTAATTGACACTGCCTTCACTATTTCCTGTGACAATGCATTTCAAGCATTCATCATCCTTCCAAAAAAATAAATATTTCCTAGCATCCTTTCTATAATTCATTTGTAGCTGTGCCCTCTGGTTCTCGTAGGTGGCTGTACTTTGAGAAAAAATTGTTAGTCTCATTTATCGTTTCCCTTGATATACGTTTTACGATATACATACATACATACAAACACACATACATACACACGCGCACACACACACACACACACACGTGGGTTCAATGCAAACATATACCACATATTATTAATGCAAACATACAGAAACCCAACCACACATCCAGTCGAATCCAACTGAAGAAGCAGCACAGTGAATGAGCTGACAACGACTCACGGCAGGTGCTTGTATCAAGGTCAGCGAACCAGAGTTGACCAAGACCCTACTCCGCCTTCATGTGGCGACCCTGGAAGCAGGCTGCACTAGTGTAGTCTGGCTAAGAGAATAGGGATCGTTTTGGGAAGACAAACTCGGTACCAAACAAAAACAAACAACCCAACCGAAACCGGATGTGTCGGACCGAAAGACGCAGATATCGCATCCTGGCTGTAAACTACAGCACATCGTCATTTTAAGAAAGAACACAGAAAAAGAAGTAAAACAACTTATTACAATACAAGAACAGATGAAACAGTTACAGAACAGGACGGGTGGACAGACATGTGATTAGGCTGTCCATGTTGACGTCCTGAACCTGTTCAAGGCCAGCAACTTGTGTCGTGTTCTGACACACAGAGCTGAGATGAGCTGGGGCACCACGATTGTTCAAGGCCAGCAACTTGTGCCGTGTTCTGACACACAGAGCTGAGATGAGCTGGCGCGCCACGAACCTGTTCAAGGCCAGCAACTTGTGCCGTGTTCTGACACACAGAGCTGAGATGAGCTGGCGCACCACGAACCTGTTCAAGGCCAGCAGCTTTAGTCGTGTTCTGACACACAGAGCTGAGATGAGCTGGCGCACCACGATTGAAACCCTCCACACACAGCACTTCTCTGATACGATCATGTTGTGTGTGTGTCATTCGTCTTCATGTTCCGGACACCAACACGAGTTGCTCACCCATTGATGTCCCCCGTACGAAATATGATCGATAGTGGTTGACAACCTGGCGCTAGGAACAGTTCGGCGGTCCATACAAAATACTGCGTAGTGGGGGGTGGCCCCCTTCCCAAATTGTATGTGGGGTGCACACGAATATACCCTGTGGTAGGGGGTCCATGAAGCGTTGTGTGGGGGGGGGGGGATAATTGTCTTGCGGGGTCCACAAAGTCATATGGGGCCCACGAGTAAGTCTATGAGGGTGGTGTGTCCATGACGTGTCTTGTAGTCGAGGGTCAACGAATAATTGGGGGGGGGGGGGGGGAGGTTTCCACGAAGAGTACTATCATGAGTGGGGGTTAACAAAGAGTCGGGGGAGGGGGCTATGAAGAAGTGTCGGGGTGGGAGGGGGTCTATGAAGAGTACTATCATGAGTGAGGGTTAACAAAGAGTCGGGGGGGGGGGGTGTGGGGGTGGTGGTGGGGTGTACTATGAAGAGTCATGTCGAGAACCACGAACAGAATTTCGATTTCAAGATGGAAGCTTCTGTGTGTATTTAGTGTGAGGATGGAGAGTAGAGAGGCCATAGCCATCTGTGATGAGCTTATTGGGCATGTTCCAGATCTGGAAAAGGTTGTTTATGTTAATAGGGGAAAAAAACATGAACAAAAAATTTTAAAAGTTGATTAAGGTTGAGTTTAATCAAAATTTTTAAATGGGTATGGTCAGATACCGCACCGAGACGAGAACACACACAAAACCTAAGTTTCGACCAATAGGCCTTCATCAGGGATAGCAATACTGAACTAACAAATCAACATATAAGGAAAAAATGGTCAACTGATCTGATAGCAGAACCAGTCTGTCTAAGTGTCTGGTTGGGTCAGATCCTTGACTGAATATGAAGGGGAGTGGTCAAATAAGGTGGACAGGAGAGTGTAAGAAGTGAAGGCGAATGCACCGGATAAGCCAGTGGTGACCAAATAGCGATCTAGATGGGAGAACAAAGAGGAGGTTATATAAGCAGGGAGGGGGTGAGATTAATATAGGAGAGGGGGGGGGCGAGAACTGATAGAAGAAGGGAGGGTGGGAAGCAAAGGAAGACAAATAGATGGGGGCCAGTACGAGGTTGTAAGAAAAGGCATGGAAGATATTAATACAATGTGGTTGGAGACAACCCATGCTGGAGATAAGTTTATTCTCAAGGGAGAATCGATGACGATCGTCAGAGAAGCAAGAAACTAGACCAGTTTATGTTAATATCAACTGTTGACATGCTTTAAGGCTGCTATTATCCATGCCCCTGCTATTGAGCAGTGACACCACACTGGTTACCACTACTACTACCACAGTTACTATTACTACTTCCGGCGTCTGCTAGCTCATCTGTCTTCTTGTCTCCAAGGATCCCACAGTAGGCTGACCCTGACGCAGGTAGCCAGCTATGAGTTGTAGGTTGCCGTCAGCTCTGGTTGGCTGACCCTGACGCAAGTAGCCAGCTATGAGTTGCAGGTTGCCGTCAGCTCTGGTTGGCTGACCCTGGTGCAAGTAGCCAGCTATGAGTTGCAGGTTGCCGTCAGCTCTGGTTGGCTGACCCTGACGCAAGTAGCCAGCTATGAGTTGCAGGTTGCCGTCAGCTCTGGTTGGCTGACCCTGGTGCAAGTAGCCAGCTATGAGTTGCAGGTTGCCGTCAGCTCTGGTTGGCTGACCCTGGTGCAAGTAGCCAGCTATGAGTTGCAGGTTGCCGTCAGCTCTGGTTGGCTGACCCTGATGCAAGTAGCCAGCTATGAGTTGCAGGTCGCCGTCAGCTCTGGTTGGCTGACCCTGACGCAAGTAGCCAGCTATGAGTTGCAGGTTGCCGTCAGCTCTGGTTGACTGACCCTGACGCAAGTAGCCAGCTATGAGTTTCTGGTTGCTCTCAGCTCATCCAATGAGCTGCACCTTCGTCCATGTAATCTTACTTGATATAAATCAGTTTTATTAATAAATATCATCACAACCTTCCTTCTTTGACAGTCCAGTAGAAGCATGTGGCTATAACTGCAATTGCCTCCTTGAATAAAGCCTGCATCAATGTGCTCTTCAAGTGAAATTTGTTGGCAGTTTTATATGATGTGTGCCTATCTCATTTATAATCCTCAATAGTGCCTTTAAAAATGCATAGGGACACTTGGACCATCCTCAACAAGGGGCATAGGACCATCCTCAACAAGGGGCATAGGACCATCCTCAACCAGGGGCATAGGACCATCCTCAACAAGGGGCATAGAATCATCCTCAACAAGGGGCATAGAATCATCCTCAACAAGGGGCATAGGACCATCCTCAACAAGGGGCATAGGACCATCCTCAACAAGGGGCATAGGACCATCCTCAACAAGGGGCATAGGACCATCCTCAACAAGGGGCATAGGACCATCCTCAACAAGGGGCATAGGACCATCCTCAACAAGGGGCATAGGACCATCCTCAACAAGGGGCATAGGACCATCCTCAACAATGGGCATAGGACCATCCTCAACAAGGGGCATAGGATCATCCTCAACAAGGGGCATAGGACCATCCTCAACAAGGGGCATAGAATCATCCTCAACAAGGGGCATAGGACCATCCTCAACAAGGGGCATAGGACCATCCTCAACAAGGGGCATAGGACCATCCTCAACAAGGGGCATAGGACCATCCTCAACAAGGGGCATAGAATCATCCTCAACAAGGGGCATAGGACCATCCTCAACAAGGGGCATAGGACCATCCTCAACAAGGGGCATAGGACCATCCTCAACAAGGGGCATAGGACCATCCTCAACAAGGGACACTTGGACCATCCTCAACAAGGGGTACATGACCATCCTCAACAAGGGACATAGGACCATCCTCAACAAAGGACACAGGACCATCCTCAACAAAGGACACAGGACCATCCTCAACAAAGGACACAGGATCATCCTCAACAAGGGACACATGGATGGCAATATTTATACTGCAAACCAAAATTTATAAGAAGCATACTACTTAGGAAGAGGAGATAGACTGACAATATTCACACTGAAAACCAGGCATTACAGACTTAAATATAATCCGTTGAACAGATTATAAATCAATACAGATATGTAGATGAGTGAATAGGACACACAAACAGTGAAGTATGTTTTTCAATGTGGATAGGATACACAAACAGTGGAGTATGTTTTCCAGTGTGGACAGGACAGATAAACAGTGGAGTATATTTTCCAATGTGGACAGAACACACAAACAGTGGAGTATATTTTCCAAAGTGGACAGGACACAAAAACAGTGGAGTATGTTTTCCAATGTGGACAGGACAGACAAACAGTGGAGTATGTTTTTCAATGTGGACAAGACAGATACACAACAAAAACAATTACACCAACAAGTTCTTTATTGATTTTTGTGTCTCTACACACAACAAAATCATATCAAGAGACCAACAAATAAAAATGTTACAGGCTCTCAAAGTCAACAACCATAGTAAATTGTGACGTGCTGAAAATTAGTGATGCGTCATAAGGGTGCCTGCAAACGTAACCATTTTGGAGAAAGTTTAGGTAAAGTTTGTTATTAATTTTAACAAGCTAACATTATGAACTTGCCTGCAAATTTTCAGCATACAGCATACTCTTCAAGATTTGATTACTCCTTCTGGATATTGCTTGATTCTCCATGACGCTCTCCAGGAAAGTGAGAATGTCACTGAGCCTTGTGGTGGACGGTAGCAACTCCAAGGCCTGATTACAGAAATAAGCATTCATGGTTTTTTCACAGACCAACAGGAAGGAAATACAAGGAAATATCCAATAAACTCAATATTCACGACACATTTGTCAATATTTCACGACACATTTGTCAATATTTCACAACAATAAACTGGCCTTCAGGCAGATCTGTATGCATCTCGGCTTAGGGTGAGTCGGTCCGTGTGTCAAACAAAGACATTCAAGGATTGTCCATAATGTCTGGATGCCATCTTCGTGAAATGTGGGCGACCTTTTTCCACCTCCCAGAAACCCTGCCCTCCATTATCACTCTCTCCAGACCATTATATCTCTCAACGTCACCAAAATATCTAAGCTGTCTTCTTGTGATATTGTCTAGGAGCCAATATTTTGCAATATGAAGCTATTGGATTATTTCTGTATTGTCTTTTTCTCTGTCAATGATATTTTCAACATCCTTCAATTCAAATGCTTCATTTCAAACTTCAAACTTCATTTCACTTCATTTCAAATGCCGTGATTTTTTATGCAATTGATTTGTTTCTTCTTCTTCTTCGTTTGTTCTCAATCTCCCGCTACCAAGCCCTGAAAATAGCTTTGCAAGTAGTGGAATGTAGTCCAGAGAACGGAATGCATTGTGTCGTGGTTTACAGTTTGACTGCAATAATTGACCCTTTCGTCCAACACATCCGACTTCAGCAAGCATTTTTGAGTACCGGGTTGCCTTCCCTCTTCGATCCCTTCTACTTAGCCAGTTTGCTCTGTTGCAGCTTGTTATCCAGGATCACCGCTTGGAGGTGTAGAAGGGTCGTGGCAGCTCTGGTTCGCTGGCCCTGACGCTAGCAGTCAGCTATGGGTAGATGATCGCTGCAGTTTATGCGCTGCTCAGCGTCTTGATCCCATTGATTTGTTTAATGTCCATGTCTCACAACCGTATGTCACCACTGGGAAAATAAAAGTCCCGATCAGTTGGATCTTTATCTGCTTGCATGCACCTTGTCATTAGTTTGTGTAGGAATTGCAAGCCTTTGTTTTATTTCAATTTCACAGCCGCCAGAATTATTGATGGCAGATCCCAAATATTCAAAAGATACTGTGAATTTTAAAAATATAACCATCAATGCTGACATACATCCAATTAGTGATGATGGAAAACGCCCAGCAGCAAGACCTCACACAACGAGATCTTTACAGTTACCAGCACTGCCAAATATTAGGTGCAGGCCGTATAGTGATGGGTAAGTTAAATGTCAACAGAAAAAAGCCTGGGGGCTGAACACCCTAGAGCGGCACCTCCTCCAGGCATATCAGGCTGTAAGAAAGCAACCACCCATAAAATTATTACTAACAGCCAAATAAGAGTCTGGAATGCAGACAAAGGTTGATACAAAGCAGCCTATTTTCTAAGACCTGACTAAACAGACAATTTTCTAAGACCTGACTAAATAGACAATTTTCTAAGACCAGACTAAAGAAACTGCACAATAAAAAGAAAGCTTTGGGCCAGATGGCATTAGGTACAAGTTATCTGGCTGATTTATTCCCATGATTCCACAAAGAAAAACTATAGCAGTTACTTCAATAGATTGCATGCATTCATTTGTATATGTCAAACTGTCAAACTGTATAAAGCTTTAGTTAGACCTAGATTGGAGTACTGTGTACAGGTGTGGAGTCCTTATCATAGAGGGGACATAAACATGCTAGAAAGAATACAAAAAAGAGCGACAAAGATGATAGTGGGATTCCAGAATTACAGTTATGAGGAACGACTCAGAAAAACCGGCCTACAGTGTCTCGAAGAGAGAAGAATTCGTGGTGACTTAATACAGGTTTATAAGATGATCAGAGGAATCGATAAATTAGACTATAACAAGTTTTTTAAAATACAGCCACCTACAATAACACGAGGGCATAGCTACAAGCTGATTAAAGAGAGGTCCAGGTTAGATATTAGGAAATATTTTTTTAGTCAGAGAGTGGTGTCTGCTTGGAATGCATTGCCAGGGGAGGTAGTGGAGGCAGGGACAGTTAATGCATTTAAGAATAAACTGGATGCGCATAGATTTTAGAGCAAGGTGATGTAAATGTAACTGGTTGTATACAGACTCTGCAGGGTCTTCTAAACCAGTATAAAGATGTTAAGTTATTTGGGTTACTCAAATTTACATTCATCTCCATTAACTAGATCATCATAAAACGTCTTTATTTCATCACATTGTCATATAAATACGCACGAGTATAAGAAATATTCCCTTACCTTAGCAGTGTCAATCTTGCTGGCATGATCTTCTAAAAGTTTCAAGGCAATACTAATTCGTCTATCATCTACGGCAGAGTTTTGATCTTCCGCATAATTGTCTGGTGGCTTCAGAAATAACTTCAGTAGCAGCAAGTATACCTATAGAGTCATTCAAAAGGAAAGATTTAATGTATAGGACAGAAACTATATTTCAAAATTACTGAAATGAAACAATTAATGTATTGGAATGAGGAACTGAGACGTTAGTCCGGTCAGGCAAAACTTCTAACCTGGACGTCGTGTTCGGCACATTATACTGACCAAGATCACTATTTCTCTTCCATGTAGCATTCCATGGAAACAGGCTGTTCTAAAGACGGTCTGGCTGACGAGGTGTGGATCGACGTGATTCCCTTAGTTCGTAGTAGTGAGAGTGGTCACATAGATGAAGCCAAGCATAGAACAACTCTCTGGAAGACAGCGGTCCACCTTTATCAGCACACTCGGGATGTAAGAAAAGCTTCTACAACCAGCCAGTTTACATGCTTGTCAAGGCACACAAAAGAGTCTCATCTTGAGCAACCAACAACAACATTTAATGTAATAATGTATGAGATCTATTCTTCTTCTTCTTTTCTTATTTGACGTTCATCCTGAAAAGGACGTGACCTGGGGTCGTAGTTTACAGTGAGATTGCGATATCTGTGCCTTTCGGCCCGACACATCCAATTTCAGCTGGCATTTACTGGATTCTGGGTTTACCTTCCCTCTGCGATCCCTATTCCTTAGCCAGACTATACTTGTGGAGCCTGTTCCCAGGGCTGCCACTTGGAGGCAGAATAGGGTCTTGGTCAGCTGTGGTTCGTTGACTCTGATGCAAGCAAAAAAATTCCAGCTTTTTTGTATAACATTTGTAGGCTCACATAGAACCTAGTCAGCCTTATCTCCCCTCCTCTACTAAATACATCACTCTCACGACCGTCTCCACTTCTGTCCCTAGCAACCAATTTTGGGGATCATGCATAGATCCATCAGCGAATAACTGGTCATTTCTTAAATGGTCTGAGATTTGTTAGAAACTCTTACAATATTCTCTCTTTTGTCTTCCTCCCTCTCATACCCTAGCACATTTTGTAGGTTGCTACTTATTTTTTATCATATGCCCCAAAATTATGGTCCAGTTCTGCCTTAAGTGTGTAATAAATTTCCATTGCAAAATCATTGCTCAATAAAAAATTACTCAAGGTAATTCTAAAGTAATCACTGCTGATAGTAATGGAGTGTTGACTTGATTTGGTGTAGAGGTCTATTTTTTTCTTGTGGCATAGTTTCTACATGATGTGGTAGCAGGCCCCATGCCAAACCCTCATTAGTCTAGCTGTGAAATTTGCCTGGCAGGTTACAGCATTGCTATTTTCTCCTCCCCTTTAGCTCTGGTAACACACGTGGGAAGGGATGGTGTGCTCGAGACTCTATTGAATGACATCTGGCTATTTAGTGAGGTGGGGTGATCTGTTCCCAATCTCAGTGGCTTGCCTTGCCTAACTGCAATCAGGTAACCATTTACAGCTGTGTAGACCGGAACTTGGTACTTCTATTGTGAGAAGCGAACTACTTTCGCTACTTAGACACTCGCTCCGTAGTACATTTAGTAGTATTTTTTTTAGCAATAGGACTCTAATATTTTACTGTAAAAACAACGTCTTTGTGGACACTGGCAGACTTCTAATATATATATATATATATATATAAAGATGAAAATCTCTTTGTTTCTTCTACAAATCTAAACTCTTTCACCAATCTCAACCAAATTGTTAATCGTCAACTATTAGGGCTGTTATGACATTACTGGCTACGTAACATTTGGACACTCCACCCCTACGCCTGGATTTCATCCCCTTGTTTGGGATCAAGATGCTGTGCAGCGTATAAGCTAGCATCAGGGCCAGTGAACCAGAGCTGCCAAGACACTTCTACACATTCATGCAGTGATCTTGGATAACAGGCTGCAACAGAGAAAACTGGCTAAGGAGAAGGGATCAATGAGGGAAGGCTAACCCGGTACCCATAAATACCATGCTGAAGACAGATGTGTTGGACCCAAAGGTACAAATATCACAGCCAACCTGAAACTACAACACAACGCATAATGCTCTCCGGACTACATCCTGCTACTTACAAGGCCATTTTCAGGGCTTGGTAGCGGGAGATTAAGAACAAATGAAGAAGAAGAAGAAGAAGAAGAAGAATCCCCTTGACATATAAGTAGCCTAAAATCTGTGAAATATCAAAGTTGTCATAGAAAAACTGGACAATTCTCATTTGAAGCATCTTAATTGGAGAGACGGGATCAAGATGCTGAGCAGCGCATGAGCTCCAGTGGTCAGCGACCCATAGCTGACTGTTAGCATCAGGGCCAGCGAACCAGAGCTGCCAAGACCCTTCTACACCTCCATGTGGTGATCCTGGATAACAGGCTGCAGCAGGGCAGACTTGGCTAAGCAGAAGAGATCGAAGAGGGAATGCTAACCCGGTACTAAAAAATTCTTGCTGAAGACGGATGTGTTGGACCGTAAGGTAGAAATATCGCAGTCAAGCTGTAAAATACGACACAACGGATTCCGTTCTTTGGACTACATTCTGCTAATTAAGCCCTTTCAGGGTTTGGTAGCGGGAGATTGAGAACGAACGAAGCCAAGCCAAGTCAATTGGAGAGACAAAACATTTTAAAGTCTGAGGATGCATCTATTTTAAGATAATTGTACTGGGCCAGAAACTCGCCCCTCCCACTACAGACAGGAGTATCATCAATAGTTTCTCCGCCACAAGTGACCCAATTTTGAAGTATTTCTTCAACATGAAAATTGGTGTTAATATGAACTGTGACACCATGAAGTAATTTAAAGTGTAGTGCTTATGACGAAAAGGGTGGGTGGGTTGGAGGAGGAAGAGAATGTCAGGTTTATGAGCTGGGGTATGAGCAGGGTGGATGGCTGATGAAAGATCTGTGGGTTGTAGGGAGGAGTGATGAGCAGAGGAGATGGGCAGGTTGGGGAGATAGAGGGGATGGGTGATTTGAGGGGAAAGGAAAGATGGGCCAAAGGGATGAGTTGAGGGGAAAGGAAAGATGGGCCAAAGGGATGAGTTGAGGGGAAAGGAAAGATGGGCCAAAGGGATGAGTTGAGGGGAAAGGAAAGATGGGCCCAAGGGATGAGTTGAGGGGAAAGGAAAGATGGGCCAAAGGGATGAGTTGAGGGGAAAGGAAAGATGGGCCAAAGGGATGAGTTGAGGGGAAAGGAAAGATGGGCCAAAGGGATGATGGGTGAGTTGAGGGGAAAGGAAAGATGGGCCCAAGGGATGAGTTGAGGGGAAAGGAAAGATGGGCCCAAGGGATGAGTTGAGGGGAAAGGAAAGATGGGCCAAAGGGATGATGGGTGAGTTGAGGGGAAAGGAAAGATGGGCCAAAGGGATGAGTTGAGGGGAAAGGAAAGATGGACCAAAGGGATGATGGGTGAGTTGAGGGGAAAGGAAAGATGGGCCAAAGGGATGAGTTGAGGGGAAAGGAAAGATGGGCCAAAGGGATGAGTTGAGGGGAAAGGAAAGATGGGCCAAAGGGATGATGGGTGAGTTGAGGGGAAAGGAAAGATGGGCCAAAGGGATGATGGGTGAGTTGAGGGGAAAGGAAAGATGGGCCAAAGGGATGAATGAGTTGAGGGGAAAGGAAAGATGGGCCAAAGGGATGAGTGAGTTGATGGGAAAGGAAAGATGGGCCAAAGGGATGAGTGAGTTGAGGGGAAAGGAAAGATGGGCCAAAGGGATGATGGGTGAGTAGAGGGGTGAGGTGTTGGGTGGGGGAAGGGGGGTGATGATGGGGGAGGAGGGAAGAAATGGACAGGGGTTGAAGGTGGACAAGAAGGGCATGTTAGAGAGCAGAATGGGAGTGCAATGGAAAAGAGAGGAGTCTGGTAAAAGAGTCTTTTAAATGAACAACTTCCGTAATCATCCATACAATGCCTGCTACTTATGCCAGTTACAAACACAATTAAACAGCTTGAGTGAGACCCAGGAATGTAAGCTTACATGCATGACATAAAACATGACTAATGAAGGTTGTGCAGGGGCAAACAATCTCATCATGTGAAATTATCAATATAAGCACTGTGATGCAAGCTTCATATGTGAAAGCAAGCTGTAGTGGTGGTTCTATGTATCAGATGGAGGGAAAAGGTGAAATGAATGAATGAAACAATCAAAATACAGCAATGATTGTTCATCATAACACATGAACAAGAAGTGAACACAGATGAATGTCTATCATAAAAAGAACCAATCAAACACTTACATCTTTGTAACCTTTCTTGTCCTTGTCATAGTTCATAGAACAGTATCTGCAGTACAAAAACATTTGGAAGCAACTGTACTATTGCTAAGCAGAAAAATGAAGAATATATTTCAATATTTTCCATATACTGATCTCTCTTTTATCTTAGTCGCTCCTCTTCTACTCCTGGGGAGTGCAGAGGTTTTTTTTGGGTATATATTTGCGATCGAGTGTGCAGACAATGGTGTGTCTTTGCATAATGGAAGGGTCACCTCCTTTTGGCCTGTAGGCCAATCAGGTAGGAACTTCACTACCTGTAGAATTACTGCCAATATATTGATCTGGATGATGTAGAGAAATCCATCAGAGTGGTGACCTGGTTAAAGTAGACAAATCCACCAGAGTGGTGACCTGGTTAAAGTAGACAAATCCACCAGAGTGGTGACCTGGATGATGTAGACAAATCCACCAGAGTAGTGACCTGGTTTAAGTAGAAAAATCCCCCAGAGTGGTGACCTGGTTAAAGTAGACAAATCCACCAGAGTGGTGATATGGTTGAAAGGAATAGGACACCCTACAACTCTAAAAGCATGCTGTAAAAGGTGAATAAAGATAATTGTGCATGGAACTAGCAAACCTCATCATGTAAAACCAATGCTATGAAAATACCACAGTATATGCTGGGTACAGACTTCCTGTAAAAGTGCTAATTCTAGTGGTGGCCCTATGCTTCACATGCAGCAAAAAGGTTGTTGTTGGCGAATGTCCACAACGAGTAAGTTTACTCTTTTGGGCGCCCTGAAAAGGATGTTAAGTGGTGGGTTGCAGTAGCATCACCAGCAAGCTGATGAAGGTGGACAGGGGTCCTCCAGGTGGTTGTGCTATTTTTGACTTTATCTGCATGTTGCACACTACTACAGGGATCACATCAATCCCTCAACTTGTTAGCCAGGCTATCATAAAAACAGCCCATTTCCAGGGAGGGCTACAAAGAAGTCGAGGTGAGGGTCTTGGCCTGTATATTTTGCCTGACCCTGACTAACATGTCTGATCAGTATATTTTGCCTGACCAAATGTTTTATCTTCCTCACCGAGCAAAAAGGTGAATCAATCAATCAATCAATCAAATGAAATAACTGCTATACATGAGAGGTTTAAACTTAGTCTGGGAGCCTCCACAGTAGTATCTGTATCAATCTTGCATGAGCTCCAGAGACTTCAGTTCAGGAAACACTTCTGCTCAGAGTATGGCTTGGCTTCGTTCGTTCTCAATCTCCCGCTACCAAACCATGAAAGGGCTTAAGTAGCAGAATGTAGTCCAGAGAACGGAATGCATTGTGTTGTAGTTTACAGCTTGACTGCATTATATGCACCTTTCGGTCCAACACATCCGACTTCAGCAAGTGCTCAGAGTATGAAAGCTCAATCTCTACAAAAATCTGAATTCCTGGCAGACAATCACACAAAATAACCCAGCACGGATGACTGCTACTCACTCTTCTGCAAGTCTGATGTTCTTGAGTGTATGGATATAAATGCTAAGAGCCTGTTCATGTCTCCCTAGTCGACCAAGAAGAATAGCTCTCTCCTCATGGAAACCTGCAACACAAGTTATAAATCTGTACAGTCTGTATAAAAATTACCACAAACTATCGTTAAAGGAGCATATAATCCAATTGCTGAGGTTTATCTTATAGTGTTTTATAGGGATGAGGAATAATGGCTGCATGACACTACAGTCAACATGTAGTGTGCTGGCTAGATTTTTATTTCACCTCGAACAGAGAAAAACCTAGGCTACCTTGCAGCAAGTCTGGATTGAATTAATTCAATCAATCAACCAATGAAATATTTGGGGACTGTGGTTTCAAGGTAAGGTGTCCTATTCGGGTGCCGGAGGTCGCGGGTTCGAATCACAGTGGAGACCAGGGGTTTTTCATGTGGATCTTCTTATAAAAATTCCCCTGATCTCTAGGTAGTGAGTTCGGACTCCTGTGTTCAGTGTCGAGCACGTTAAAAAGTCCTTGGCAGTTGGAAATAGAAAAGAGTAGACTTAACAGCCGCTGCCCAGGCAAAATTAAAAATTTACCCTGACAATTTTGCTCTCTTCATCTCCTCTATTAGTTCATTTTCTTTTCCGTTTATACTTCTTACATTCCATGTTCTGTAAATTGTGGTCCTTATTTTTCGCCTGTTCGTCGCCGTTGAGATCAGTCCGGTTTTCTCTATGTTTTAATTTGTAATCGTTTGTTAAGACAAACATGTGATTAGCCTGTTGTGTCTTTGAACGGTGGAGGGGCTGCCTCCTTACAGCCTCCATGACTGCCGACCCATTTTTCTCCACGGCTGCTTATTTATTCGCAGCTAACCTCCAAATTGGGAGGCTTTTCAGCAATCTGCAACCCTGCGGACACGTCTAGTAGGAGGTAGGTTCGTCCCCCAGGAAGTCCAAAATCTACCCAATTATTTGTACATTTCCCCAGGTGGTTTGTTAAGAGCAGCTATTGATGGAGCCTAACTGGCTGCAGGTCTACTTAGCTCTAGTGTTTTGAGTCTATTAAGATGGACTTGCACATCTGTAAAAAACCAATCTCCAAGAAACTGGTTGCATACAGACTCTGTAGAGTCTTCTAAACCAATATAAAGAAGTTAAAGATGTTAAGTTAAATTAAATTAGCTATCTCACATTGAAACACAGGTGCCCTACTAAAACACTTACCATCAAGTGGGAACCTCGTCAACAGCCTTTCTGGAATGTAGCGCTGAGACTTGTGCAGAAATAATACCAGCTTTCTCCGCAGTACTCCCAGCTCACCTGGTTCTTCTCCTACTTTGTTCGGAGCATGGCCTTAGGGAAGAGAGTAATTTATCATGAGAGTTGTTTAGGCTTATCTGGACAAACTCTTGAGAGTTGTGTAGGGTTATCTGGACAAACTCTTGAGAGTTGTGTAGGGTTATCTAGACAAACTCTTGAGAGTTGTGTAGGGTTATCTGGACAAACTCTTGAGAGTTGTGTAGGGTTATCTGGACAAACTCTTGAGAGTTGTGTAGGGTTATCTGGACAAACTCTTGAGAGTTGTGTAGGGTTATCTAGACAAACTCTTGAGAATTATGTAGGGTTATCTAGACACACTCTTGAGAATTATGTAGGGTTATCTGGACAAACTCTTGAGAGTTGTGTAGGGTTATCTAGACAAACTCTTGAGAATTATGTAGGGTTATCTAGACAAACTCTTGAGAATTATGTAGGGTTATCTAGACAAACTCTTGAGAATTATGTAGGGTTATCTAGACAAACTCTTGAGAATTATGTAGGGTTATCTAGACAAACTCTTGAGAGTTGTGTAGGGTTATCTAGACAAACTCTTGAGAATTATGTAGGGTTATCTAGACAAACTCTTGAGAATTATGTAGGGTTATCTAGACAAACTCTTGAGAATTATGTAGGGTTATCTAGACAAACTCTTGAGAATTATGTAGGGTTATCTAGACAAACTCTTGAGAATTATGTAGGGTTATCTAGACAAACTCTTGAGAATTATGTAGGGTTACCTGGACAAACTCACACATTCAGCAACAATCACATTTGCAGCACATCTATCACACCAATCTGAAGAAGACAAATAGAGTAACATTTCTGAGACAGTGTTTCACACCTACGAGAGGAGAGGTATTCTATTGCTCCCTACCAATGTGAGGGGTTTTCTATTGCTCCATACTTAGGGGAGGGGTTTTCTATGCTCCCCACCTAGGGGTGGTGGGTTTCTATGTTCCACACCTAGGGGAGGGGATTTCATGGGCTAGCGGTTAAGTGACACTGCTCACAACTCGAAGGTGCTGGGCTCGCTCACCATCACAGCATCCGCCTTTACCCTGGGGAAGCAAACCCTTAGAAAATGCAGGAGGAAGCAGGCCCTTACATAAAATTCATGCTGAAGTCGAATGCACTGGGCTGACAAGCGCAAAATAAAAACAAAGTGCAACGCACACCGTCTTGGGGAACAGAGATATAAGGCAAATGCCAAAGAAAAACCTAAAAAAACATCTAGGAGAGGGGCTTCCTATACTTTACGTCTAGGGAGCTTTCCATAATAGAGCAATGGTTGTTAATTGGCTGTCCACACTTAGGGAGCTTTCCATAATAGAGCAATGGTTGTTAATTGGCTGTCCACACTTAGGGGACTTTCCTTGCTGTGCCTAAGGGATACAACTAGGGATATTATTAACTCTGATTGGACATTTCAACTGTGTGCTAGCACACCAAAAGGGAAGACAAAGAATAGTTCTATTGTACCCTGCCAGGCATGTCTTAATAGGCAACTAAAGTGAGGGGTGTCAGAAACATGAACCTGCAGTAACTTTAAGCCACAAGCAAAAGAGAAGAGGACCTGCAGACCCTGAAGTAGAAGTAGACCCACCAAGTCAGGAAGATTGGATCATCTTCTATGACTGGTATAGGAAACCATGTCTTTCCACAACTTGTTGTTCCAGACCTCCACATTGTTCCAGACCTCCACATTGTTCCAGACCTCTACATTGTTCCAGACTTCTACATTGTTCCAGACCTCTACATTATTCCAGACTTCTACATTGTTCCAGACCTCTACATTGTTCCAGACCTCTACATTGTTCCAGACCTCCACATTGTTCCAGACCTCCACACCTTGGAGTAAAAGTAGACCCACCAAGTCAGGAAGATTGGATCATCTTCTATAACTGGTATAGGAAACCACGTCTTTCTACAACTTGTTGTTCAAGACCTGCGCACCTCGGAGCAGGAGTGGACCCACTAAGTCTCACTGCTATCATTATTTGTGTTGATTTCTTTGTCAAATCACATTTTGAACAGTTCAGTATCTTGTTGGTCTGTCGTATATCATCTCTTTTGTCTACACACTAGTCTATTATCAATATGTGTTCTAACTTTTATCTACTAAAAGACACTTATTGATTTGATTGCTAAAACGTGTTGACTATTTAGAAGTTTCTTTATCTTGTTGTCTGGGTTCGCTCCATATGAACTATAGGGCCATCAATGGCTCCTTACAAGGAGTCTGCACCAAAGCACTTTGAGTGTTCTCATGCTGATGGTTTCTGTAGCTATTTGTTTTACATGATGAAGTTGCTAGTCTCATGGACAATTCTCTTTAGTTATCTTTTACAACATGCATGGGGGGAGGAAAACTAATGTCTGGTCAAGCAAAACATACTGATCAGACGTGTTAGTCAGGGTCAGGCAAAATATACTGGCCAAGACCATCATCTCGGCTTCCTCGTAGGCTTCCCTGAAAACGGGCTGTTTTCATGGCAGCCTGGCTAACAAGGTGAGGGGTCGATGTGATCCCCATAGTAGTGAGCAACAAGCAGATGAAGCCAAGCATAGCACAACCTCCTGGAGGACCCCAGTCCACTTTGATCAGCACGCTCTTGATGTGAGTAAAGCTACTGCAACCAGTCACTTAACGTCCTTTTCAGGGCGCACAAAAGAGTAGACTACTCATTGTGGGCATTCGAAACAACAACAACAACAACAACAACATGCATGGAGCTGCAGTGACTGTAATGTTTTCTCCAGAGTAAGGGTCCCATGATCCAACGAGGAAATAGCTAATTGGTTAGTGCTTTAAATAAATCAATCAATGAACCAAGCAGTGACTTTGATCCCCTGCAAGTGTAACTGACCGTATATAACAACAGCACTTTCATATAACCCCTATTAAACGAACAGCAGACCATGTTCTCCAAAAATGTCAGCTCCATGAAAGAAGCATAGTGTGACAACATGATCCACACTAACAAAATTGAGGAATCAATTGTTTGACAAAGTGCAGCTTGAGAGAAACCATCAAGTATGAAGGAAATAAAAGTGATTATTGAGCGCAAATGACAGAGACAAATAATGGCTTTGCTTTTGATATGGAAAGATTGTTCTATCTACCTTTATACAGACATATCATTGCATTTTCTTTATACAGACAGATCATTGCCCTACCTTTATACAGACATATCTTTGCATTTCCTTTATACAGACAGATCATTGCCCTACCTTTATACAGACAGATCATTGTATTTCCTTTATACAGACAGATCATTGTATTTCCTTTATACAGACAGATCATTGTATTTCCTTTATACAGACAGATCATTGTATTTCCTTCATACAGACAGATCATTGTATTTCCTTTATACAGACAGATCATTGTATTTCCTTTATACAGACAGATCATTGTATTTCCTTTATACAGACAGATCATTGTATTTCCTTTATACAGACAGATCATTGCCCTACCTTTCCCTATCAGCAGGTCAGGTACTGGGTACTCTGAAGCATCTGAGTATGAATTGTAGAGCACTTGCTTCTCACTGTAAAGGCACCTAGTTCGATTTCTATTATTGACACTTTCCAGATATAAATTGGTTTTTGGCTTACTGTTGGGGAAAGGAAGTCAGCGAGACAGGACATGGTAACTCAACATCCCAACAGGCCAGAATTCCAAGCACAGGCCCTGGAAACAGGCAGCACTAATGTAGTCTAGTTAAGAGAATAGGAATCACAAAAGGATAAGGAAACCCTTTACCCAAAAGAGCCAGCTGTAACCAAGTGTGTCGGGCTGCAAGGCGCAGATATCGCAGCCTCGCTGTAAGCTATGACACAGCGCCCTTTTCAGAACAAGTGGAAAAGAAGAAGGAGATAGAAATATTGACACAAGGTAATTCTTACCTTCTGGTAGTGAGGTGATGTATTCCTCCCTCAGCCGCTGTACTTTCTCCCTGTACAAGTCCACCAGCCTGTTGTGGAACTCTTCTGTCTGATCTTTACCATCCGTGATGACATGTTCCTAACAAAACACAAACATGAATCTGAATCTGAATGAAGCAAGTCTTCCAGCACATCCACTGCCTCTTCTGATCACCAGGAGAACATGTCATACACTCTTTTAGTCCTTGATCACAGAGAACATGTCATACACTCTTTTAGTCCTTGATCACAGAGAACATGTCATACACTCTTTTAGTCCTTGATCACCAGGAGAACATGTCATACACTCTTTTAGTCCTTGATCACCAGGAGAACATGTCATACACTCTTTTAGTCCTTGATCACCAGGAGAACATGTCATACACTCTTTTAGTCCTTGATCACAGAGAACATGTCATACACTCTTTTAGTCCTTGATCACCAGGAGAACATGTCATACACTCTTTTACTCCTTGATCACAGAGAACATGTCATACACTCTTTTAGTCCTTGATCACCAGGAGAACATGTCATACACTCTTTTAGTCCTTGATCACAGAGAACATGTCATACACTCTTTTATTCCTTGATCACAGAGAACATGTCATACACTCTTTTAGTCCCTGATCACCAGGAGAACATGTCATACACTCTTTTAGTCCTTGATCACCAGGAGAACATGTCATACACTCTTTTAGTCCTTGATCACAGAGAACATGTCATACACTCTTTTAGTCCTTGATCACAGAGAACATGTCATACACTCTTTTAGTCCTTGATCACAGAGAACATGTAATACACTCTTTTAGTCCTTGATCACAGAGAACATGTCATACACTCTTTTAGTCCTTGATCACAGAGAACATGTCATACACTCTTTTAGTCCTTGATCACAGAGAACATGTCATACACTCTTTTAGTCCTTGATCACCAGGAGAACATGTCATACACTCTTTTAGTCCTTGATCACAGAGAACATGTCATACACTCTTTTAGTCCTTGATCACAGAGAACATGTCATACACTCTTTTAGTCCTTGATCACAGAGAACATGTCATACACTTTTTTACTCCTTGATCACAGAGAACATGTCATACACTCTTTTAGTCCTTGATCACAGATAACATGTCATACACTCTTTTAGTCCTTGATCACCAGGAGAACATGTCATACACTCTTTTAGTCCTTGATCACCAGGAGAATATGTCATACACTCTTTTAGTCCTTGATCACAGAGAACATGTCATACACTCTTTTAGTCCTTGATCACCAGGAGAACATGTCATACACTCTTTTAGTCCTTGATCACCAGGAGAACATGTCATACACTCTTTTAGTCCTTGATCACAGAGAACATGTCATACACTCTTTTAGTCCTTGATCACAGAGAACATGTCATACACTCTTTTAGTCCTTGATCACAGAGAACATGTCATACACTCTTTTACTCCTTGATCACAGAGAACATGTCATACACTCTTTTAGTCCTTGATCACAGAGAACATATCATACACTCTTTTAGTCCTTGATCACAGAGAACATGTCATACACTCTTTTATTCCTTGATCACCAGGAGAACATGTCATACACTCTTTTATTCCTTGATCCCCAGGAGAACATGCCATACATTCTTTTATTCCTTGATCACCAGGAGAACATGTCATACACTCTTTTATTCCTTGATCCACAGAGAACATGTCATACACTCTTTTATTCCTTGATCCACAGAGAACATGTCATACACTTTTTTATTCCTTGATCAACAGAGAACATGTCATACACTCTTTTATTCCTTGATCAACAGAGAACATGGTTTTACATAATGATGTTGTTAGCCTTTATCACTACTTCTTTAATCCCCAATTTTGACATGCTTGATCCACCAAAGGCGGATGTGTGAGACCAAAAGGTGCAAATATCGCAGTGAAGCTGTAAACTAGTGACACAACCCATTCCATTCTCCGAACTACATCCTGCTACTTGCAAAGCCCTGTTCATGGCTTGGTAGCGGGAGATTGACAACGAATGCAGAAGAAGAAGAAGACATGCTTGGAAGGTTACACTGGTAATATTCTTGTCAACCCGACTACCACTCGAGGGAGTTGTACAACTTGACTACTCTCACTCTCTCTCTCTCTCACTCATCCACTAAGTTGGCACACATACACATACATCCTCAATTTGTAAAATTTATCTTAACCCTACCAGACCACTGTACCCATTTTTCGTAATTTCCTTAACTGCCGCTAAACCGCTGTACCTAATTTTCGGTACTTTGGATGGTACGTCATAAAATGCGTCAGAATCTAAAATTAACCAACCAATCGTGGTCAATCCTCTGATTAGTCATTGCAAATGGCTGCCCCCATGTTTGAATTGATTTTGTGGGGTTTAACGTGAACAAATTCGGAAAATTGACAATGAAACGAACGGCTGATGAACCAAGTACTTCAACAGGAAAGCAAAGTAAGTCTAGGCTTATGACAGTCCAACAGGTGATCAATAATTTGGTTGATTCAGTCTCTGTTCAAGTGAAACAGACAGTGAGAGCTCGAGTGATGAGATGAAGGCTTTTCTTGGACTGAGGATCTATATGGAATACTCATGTATAAAGCCCAGCTATCAGGATTATTGGACAAATGAGGGCTCTTTGTTGTGTTTACTCCCGGATTTCGAAATGTTTTATGACTCGAGACAGATTCTTTGCCTTTTGCTGGGTGGATTGGCACACAAAGGTGGAATATTGACGCTAGATGAAAGGTAAACCTATTTTCTACAATGTCTCCAAGTTACATCTTATTCTAACCACTTGTTTGCATGTAACTAACATTTTTCTATATCATGTTGGTTTTTTTCTCTTTAATGCTCTGGAACCCAGGAATGGGGGACAGTTGGGTTCAGGGCCTTAGATCTGGTAGGGTTAAAAATACAAATACAATTGTTAAAATTGTATCTGTGAAATAAACATGAGAACGTGTCATACTTTGTTGCCAGAGAATAATTGACGCACTCTTACCAAGTAGTGTGTGGCTAGATCTAAATTGATTTTCTCCAGATAGTCCAGCACCTGGTCTCTAGGCAGTGCCTCGATCTCTGGGAGATCTTCTGTAAATATCTGTAAACAATATGGATGTTAGAGTACAGGACTATCTACAAAAATCACAATATGGATATGAGAATACAGGACTATCTAAAAAATCACAATATGGAAATGACAGTACAGCACTATCTAAAACATACACAATACGGATGTGAGAGTAGAGCACTATCTAAAACATACATGATATGGATGTGAGAGTAGAGCACTATCTAAAACATACATGATACAGATGCGAGAGTAGAGCACTATCTAAAACATACATGATATGGATGTGAGAGTAGAGCACTATCTAAAACATACATGATACAGATGTGAGAGTAGAGCACTATCTAAAACATACATGATATGGATGTGAGAGTAGAGCACTATCTAAAACATACATGATATGGATGTGAGAGTAGAGCACTATCTAAAACATACATGATATGGATGTGAGAGTACAAGGCTAAAATATTAAACAATACGGATGTGAGAGTACAGCACTATCTAAAACAGACACAATATAGACATGAGAGCACAGGACTATCTAAAGCAGACACAATATAGACATGAGAGCACGGGACTATCTAAAACAGACACAATATAGATGTGAGAGTATATGGCTTTCTAAAACACAGAAGAAATGATGACATAAAGATAAGAAACATATAAAGAATGTAACTGCACCTTCAGTCCATCCTCTGGGAACTGCTTCAAGACCCACTCAGCATACTCAAAAATCAAGTCTATATAATCTGAACCTGAGAGAGTGTGGGAGAGACAACTACATGAAGTAAAGGAGAAACAATTGTATGAAGTGTGGGGGAGACAATTGTATGAAGTGTGGGGGAGACAATTGTATGAAGTGTGGGGGAAACAACTACATGAAGTGTGGGGGAGACAATTGTATGAAGTGTGGGGGAGACAATTGTATGAAGTGTGGGGGAGACAATTGTATGAAGTGTGGGGGAAACAACTACATGAAGTGTGGGGGAGACAATTGTATGAAGTGTGGGGGAGACAATTGTATGAAGTGTGGGGGAGACAATTGTATGAAGTGTGGGGGAGACAATTGTATGAAGTGTGGGGGAGACAATTGTATGAAGTGTGGGGGAAACAACTACATGAAGTGTGGGGGAGACAATTGTATGAAGTGTGGGGGAAACAACTACATGAAGTGTGGGGGAGACAATTGTATGAAGTGTGGGGGAAACAACTACATGAAGTGTGGGGGAGACAACTACATGAAGTGTGGGGGGAAACAACTACATGAAGTGTGTGGGAGACAACTACATGAAGTGTGGGGGGGAAACAACTACATGAAGTGTGTGGGAGACAACTACATGAAGTGTGGAGGAGTCAATTGTATGAAGTGTGGGGGAGACAATTGTATGAAGTGTGGGGGAGACAATTGTATGAAGTGTGGGGGAAACAACTACATGAAGTGTGGGGGAGACAATTGTATGAAGTGTGGGGAGACAATTGTATGAAGTGTGGGGAGACAATTGTATGAAGTGTGAGGGAGACAATTGTATGAAGTGTGTGGGAGACAACTACATGAAGTGTGGAGGAGTCAATTGTATGAAGTGTGGGGGAAACAACACATGAAGTGTGGGGGAGACAATTGTATGAAGTGTGGGGGAAACAACTACATGAAGTGTGGGGGAGACAATTGTATGAAGTGTGGGGGAGACAATTGTATGAAGTGTGGGGGAGACAATTGTGTGAAGTGTGAGGGAGATGATTTTTTAAATGTGAAGAGATAATTGGATGAAGTGTAGGTAGATAATTGTCTCTCTACATTCATGCATTCATCAACCCTCACACTTCAATCCAAATGGCATCAAGCAGGGCTGTGTACTGGCCCCAATACTATCATCATGATGTTTGCTGCCATACTCAGTTGATAGCTCTCGTGGCTGTGTTGATAAGTGGAATTTAAATACAGGATAGATGGTAAACTTGTCCATTATGGGAGACTGCAAGTTTGCGGAAGACCGTGCCCTGACTGTCAGCACTGAAAGATGCATGCAGACCAATGTAGACAAGCTCCCTACAGCTTGTGGCACGTTCAGCTTCACCATTTAATTTTTTTAAAGGGAACTCATGTTTCAGACTCCCTTAGTGAAATATATTGCAATCCAAATATCAGAGTCAAGAATAAGTGTCTCCAATCACATACCTTGGCAGTCCTCTCTCTACAGGAAACTACCACTCACTATGGATCTCAGAAACTCTGAGAAAATGTGCTGTGCCGAAAGACAAAAAAAAAAGACACCCACATGTCCAACCCTGATCTTATATTTTGCATATGTAAAAGATCATTCTGTGCTAGAATTGAACTATTCGGCCAGCCGTGAGGTGCAAAACAAGATGTCTGACTACTGTTGTGTCCTAACTCGCGATGGACGGCCTTCATCATTATTACAATTAGGCGGGAGACAATTGTATTAAGTAAGCGGGAGACAATTGTATTAAGTAAGCGGGAGACAATTGTATTAAGTAAGCGGGAGACAATTGTTAAAGTGTACAGGAGACAGCTGTATAATAGACACTGTAAACATTAAAAACATAGCAGTACAAATGGAGCTGATCTTTTTGTCTATCTTGTGTCCATATGGAGTATAGGATACCAACTGCAGCTTTCCTCCTTAAAGGAAGCATATATCAAAGCACTTACTTCTGCTTATGCAGCGGTAGTTACGTATACATTTTTTTTTACATAATGAGGTTGCTAGTGCCATGCTACACTCTGTCGACATAACATGCTTGGGTGGTTGAGTGGCCAGAATGATTAGAGTGATTGTCTCTCACAACAAAAGGATGTAGTTTGCTCCTCGATCTCAATATGCTTCAGTTGTTCTAACTGTAAGTATAAGCTTAGACTTACAGTTAGAGAAGCCAAAACAGAAGAGAACAGTGGTTCTATTCTTCCATCCCTGGGTACCCCTTGGGTACTGCTCTGGCTCTACTGCTCTACTGTCTGAACTGAGCAACCAGCGTAAGATTGTCATGCAGTGGATACCTTCTCATTGTGGAATACCAGGAAACGAGAGAGCAGATTGACTGGCAAAGGAGGGTGCTGCAGACGAGCAGCCAGATGTGCCAGTTACATACCAACAGAAGATAAGGATGATCAAATCAATCAGAAAGCCACCGACAGTAACACCAGACGATTATCATAACATGAATAGACAAGAGCAAACTGTTGTGTTGCGCCTTAGAACAGGACACAACCGACTCCGCAGCCCCATGTACACAAAAATGAAGATTGGCAACTCAGCCATGTGTACATGCGGACAGGCACCCCAGACAGCAGAGCAGATACTGCACAACTGCCCCGAATGATATACAGAGAAAATCTCACTGGCCCATAGAAACAACACTGGAAGAGAAACTTTATGGACCTGTGTGTGAACTACAAAAGACAGTGAAGTTTATACAAGAGACAACATTGCAGATATAGACAATATTTTAAAGCGAACGAAAGAAGAAGAAGAAGCTCCTCGATCTCAATATGCTTCAGTTGTTCCAACTGTAAGTATAAGCTTAGACTTACAGTTAGAGAAGCCAAAACAGAAGAGAACAGTGTTTCTATTCTTCCATCCCTGGGTACCCCTTGGGTAAAAAATAAGCTGGCAACTTACTATTAAACAGATTTAGGACATCAAGCCTATCTTTAAGCAAAATGTCACACACAAATAAACAAATGAAATGAAAGCTACGTACCTAAATGTTGTAAATATTGGATGGTTCTTTCATGACCTTTCAGCGGGGACTCTGGTCGAGCAGCCTGTTTCATCAACAAGTTTAGGGCTGCAATGATAAGAACACAAACACACATTTTCAACATTTATTTACATTTTAAAAATAACCCTGTACTCTTAGATCAATATTGTTCATGTTTTTACAAATAACCCTGTACTTTTAGATCAATATTGTTCATGTTTTTACAAATAACCCTGTACTCTTTGATCCAAATTGTTAATGTTTTTGATAGCCATGTACTCTTAGATCCGTATTGTTCATGTTTTTGACAGCCATGTACTCTTAGATCCATATTGTTCATGTTTTTACAAATAACCCTGTACTCTTAGATCCGTATTGTTCATGTTTTTGATAGCCAAGTACTCTTAGATCCGTATTGTTCCTGTTTTTGATAGCCATGTACTCTTAGATCCGTATTGTTAATGTTTTTACAAATAACCCTGTACTCTTAGATCCGTATTGTTCATGTTTTTGATAGCCATGTACTCTTAGATCCGTATTGTTCATGTTTTTGATAGCCATGTACTATCAAATGACAGGTTATGACTTACAGTTAGGGAAGATTAAAAAAATTAAATTGTTTTATTTTTGGTTTGCATTCGCCTTATTTTTCTATTCCCCAAGACGGTGTGCGACGCACTATGTTTTTATTTTGTGCCTGTCGACCCAGTGCATCCGACTTCGGCATACATTTAATGTAAGGCCCTGCTTCCTCCTGCATTTTCTAAGGATTAGCTTCCACGGGTACCGGACAGTGCTGTGATGGGGAGCAAACCCAGCACCTTCAGGTTGTACGCCGTGTCACTTAACCATTAGCCCATGTCGTCACCAGGGATGATTATGACTTACAGTGAGGGAAAGTTATGACTTACGGTTAGGGAAGGTTATGACTTACAGTTAGGGACGGTTATGACTTACAGTTAGGGAAGGTTATAACTTACAGTTAGGGAAGGTTTTGACCTACAGTTAGGGAAGGTTTTGACCTACAGTTAGAGAAGGTTATGACTTTACAGTTAGGGAAGGTTTTGACCTACAGTTAGGGAAGGTTTGACCTACAGTTAGGGAAGGTTGTGACTTAGTTAGGGAAGGTTATGACTTACAGTTAGGGATGGTTATGACTTACAGTCAGGGAAGGTTATGACTTACAGTTAGGGAAGGTTATGACTTACAGTTAGGGAAGGTTATGACTTACGGTTAGGGAAGGTGGGTGGTAAGAAAAAAAACTGGGCATCCCACTTCAGAAAAAGCTAAGATCTGTATCCATGACAACAGTGCCTGCTATGGGACTACACTTAAACTATGTCAACATTTTGCTCAAACATTTGTGTTCTTTAAATTAATAGATGTCTGACCCTGACCTTTATGATGCAAGCCTTTCTTCTCATAGAGAATAATCAGTTCAGAAAACTTCTCCTTCTTCTTCAGCACTCTCTCACTCTCCTCAATATGGCAGTTGTTGTCTTTCAGCCGCAGAAGTGGAGCAACAAGGGCATCATTGGTCTGTAAACAAGTTCAATGAGTAAACATTTGGCATCATAGTATGTTATTTCTGTAGTATTTAAGGCTTTCCAACGTATGGGTTGCATACCCAACCATACACACAGGCTAAAAGTTTGCAGGGTCTGGAATAGTCACCTAGGTTTAAAATTAAGTTCTAGAAACAATATCTCGAATTTGGTAGAGAAATTGACTGGGCATACCAGAGTCAAGGGCCATCTTTACAACTTCTTCTTCATTTTTACAGAAAATGAGGATTGGGACAGATGACAAGTGTTCATGTGTGGAGCATACCATGACCGTGGAACACATCCTAAAACGCTGCATGCTCACGCAGGAAAAGAGAGAACAATACTGGCCTAGCGAGACAGGTATGAGACAAAAAGTGTATGAAGATAAAACAGCCTTACAATCAACGGTGTCCTTGTAAAAGAAACCGGGACCTTGATCTGAGGATGAATGAAGAAGAAGCAGAAGAATAGAAAAATGACAGTGTGAATAGCTCTAGGTGAGTGGGGAACAATCTCCTGGATTTGAAAGTGAGCTCTAGAAACAATATCTCAAATCTAATAGAGAAATACAAGAGGGTTAAAAAAAAAATATTTTATTACAAAGTTATTTAACTAACCTTGACTGCGTGGCCAAGGGGATAGTGACACAGCTCAAAACCAAACAAGGATATTTTTGGATTTAGCAAGTTACTGCCCCTATGGGAAGTAAACTTATTTTTTAAAAGACATGTTGAAGTCAGATGCACTAGGCCATAAGGCACAAAATATAGTACCTTAGGAAACAAAAGCAAATTAAAAGAAAAATAATGTAGATAGATGAACTTGAAAGCAGAAAGCCAATAGATCAGTCTGAGCAAGAAGTTCACCAATTATCCAGTTATTCTATAGTCTAAAGTGATAACGGCTTGGTGTTATCACTAGACTATGTCAGATAACTCTGGCTGCTAGAACATCTATCCATTTCTTCTGGATTTACTGATTATCATTTATTCTACATCATCATCCAACCTTTTCATTCCCTGTGGAGCATATAGTTGCGAAAACATGTCCATATGCTCATCAATAACTTCGATCTCTGTTGTGTTGTTTGGCTTAGCTTCATTTGATCTCAATCTCCCGCTACCAAGCCCTGAAAAGGGCAAGTAGCATAATGTAGTCCAGAGAGCAGAATGCGCTGTGTCATATTTTACAGCTTGGCTGCGATATTTGCACCGTTCGGTCCAACACATCTGACTTCAGCAGGCATTTTTTAGCACTGAATTAGACTTCCCTCTTCGATCTCTTCTCCTTAGCCAGTCTGCTCTGTTGTAGCCTGTTATCCAGGATCACCAAGTAGAGGTGTAGAAGGGTCTTGGCAGCTCTGGTTCATGGGTCGATGACCACTGCAGCTCATGCGCTGCTCAGCATCTTGCTATTTAAATGTAACCACGAGGCTCTGGATCGACTCACAGAATCAAATACAACTGGAACAACAAGGGAGAACAATATTTTGGAGATAGAAAGTACACACGTCAAGGAAAGATTGGTTCTCAATCGAGAGTACGCCAGGTTGAAGAAATAGGGAATCAAGATGCTCAGTGAGCAGTGAATGAGCTGCAGTGGCCAGGGACCCATAACTGACTGCTAGCATCACGGTCAGCGAATCAGAGCTGCCTTGACCCATTTACACCTCCTGGCTGCAAGGAGAAGAGATCGAAGAGGGAAGGCTAACCCGGTACTAAAAAATGTCTGCTGAAGTCTAATGTTGCGAACCGAAAGGTGCAAATTCCGCAGTCAAGCTGTAAACTACGACAGAACACATTCCGTTCTCTGGACAACATCCTGCTTTTTGCAAAACCCTTTTCAGGGCTTGGTGGCGGAAGATTGAGAATGAACGAAGAATAAGGTGAGGAGAACAGAGAGAGAGGTCATGGAAAGATTTGGTTTAAAATGTCTGAGATTGTGGAGATATAGTAGACAGCTTATGCACAAAAACAAAACAGAAAGAGTAGAAAGAAAGAACAAAAAATAGCTACTCAAATTTAAAAAATGATCTTTTACTATTTTTTGTAATACAGGGTGGTGGTGGTTATACCTCATGACTGTTTCGTATTTTGGCTGGCTATTTCCTATTTTGGCTGGCTTTTTCCTATTTTAGCTGGCTTTTTCCTATTTTAGCTGGCTATTTCATCCAGTTCTACACATGACTCACTGAATTTTGCTATTACTGTTCATAAGTCTCCCAGCTCTCTTGTGGGTTTCAATTCAGGACATGTTTGGTTATATTGTTAGGTTGCTTCTTGATGATATCTTCTATACACCACTACTCTCTCTCTCTCTCTCTCTCATTAACCTCCAGCAAACAAATTTTGCTTATTCTCTTTCACCTATCTGTGCTCGATATTACCTTTGGCCATCTGATATTGTTGTTGTTTGCGAATGCCCACAATGAGTAGATCACTCTTTTGTGTGCCCTGAAACGAGCGTTTAGTTTCGGGTTGCAGTAGCTTTCCTCACATCCCAAGTGTGCTGATGAAGGTAGACCAGAGTCCTCCAGGCGGTTGTGCTGTGCTTGGCTTCATCTGCATGTCCCTCACTACTACGGGGATCACATCGATCCCTCACCTTGTTAGCCAGGCTGCCATGAAAACAGCCCGTTTCCAGGGGGGGATACTGGGAAGCCGAGGTGAGGGTCTTGGCCAGTATGTTTTGCCTGACCCTGACTAACATGTCTGATCAGTATATTGTAACAGTTCCCGCCGGAGCAAGGGGAGTTTAGGATGCCTGAACATGTTAAAGCCTAAAGCTACCTGAATGCATGTCAAGGTCACTCACCGTCTCAGCAAAGGAGAACAGAGTTGGGTTAAGGAATGTGGACAGATAGAAACTGACCACTGGCCTTCCGATTTTGGTAGGGGGAGATTGATTGACAGATGAAATTGGCAACGGGGCTTGCTGCGAGAGAATGAGTGACAGGTGTGCAAAGTGTTTCGTTCCAATTGAGATTGAAGATGACCATACCTGAGATCGATTGGTCAAGCTCTGGCCTTGCTTGAGGATATATAACTCGAGACAAAGTTTAGCTCGGGAGGCTGGAGGAGAGATGGAGAGGCTGGATAGAGAGAGGCTGTATGGAGGAGAGTGAGAGAGAGACTGAATGTAGATAGCATGTTTAACTCACCGACTTAGATAGAGGAGCGATTGGTAGACTGCTGGACGAATGTTTGGTGATAGAACAGGATCGCTCAAATAGGTGTGTGAGTTTTGCATTTATAGATAATCTGAACGTGTGTTTGTAAGCCAGGACACATTGTGAACGAGTTATGTCGAGATCGCCCGCCTGAGGGGATTTCAGTGAGGAAGAGTATTTGATAAGGTGTGTTGAGGACGCAGTTAAGGCGATGTGTGTGTGATGTAATTGCAAGGCAATAGAACTGGGTTTTTAGATAGTTGGGAATTCCATCAATAGCTAATGCTTACAATTCCCGTTTTAGTAGAATGCTTAGTTAAGATATGTATTATATTGTGTTTGTAAATTCTCTACTCATTCTATGATATGAGTATGATTTAATAAATATGCCACCTGCTGTGTGATATGTCATTTACTGAGTATGGTCATGATGATGTGGATGAGTGTGAGAATGTTCTAAGTTTAGATCACGGCTAGCGGAGGGTCTGTTACAATATTTTGCCTGACAAGACGCTAGTCCTCCTCCCCGCCCTCTGAAATAAAGTTAATTATCTGCTTGTGAAGATCTGCCCTTTGTGTGCGATAAACCTTGTCACATATCACTTTTCCTAGCAAAGAGTATGGCAAGTTTTAGAGCTGAGCAGCCTAATCTTATTTTACTTTAAGCAATAAGTAAACACCTCTGATGTTATGTGGTACTACACTTGAAGCCATGATAGCGCAGTGGTTAGTGCACTGGTTGCCCAAATGAGTGATCTAGGTTCAATCCTCAAGCAGTGCAGGATATTTGTTTCATCGCAAATGACACTGGCGTCAATCCAGCTTAAAAAATTGGGTACCAGAGCAAGTTTCCAAAGCAAAGGCAGCCAGCATGACGTTGACCACATCACCCTTAGTGTGCCATTGGTCTAGACAATACGACACACTATATGCAAGTGATAAGTCTTACATTATATTCACTTGTCCTATTTTAAATACCAACTTAAATACCAAACTTTAGAATTCGATGAACTTACAAGTTAGATTTAGTGAAGAACAACATTTTGTCCGAAATTGAGAAAAAACACAAACATACCTCCAGGTAACACTTTAGCATTGTAGTGTCAATGATCTGGCTCAGCTGTTTGCGAGAGTTGATTGTCTTATTTCCCTCAACAATAGCAGTGGTGGACATTTCTTTGTCAATGTCTTTTGACAATTCATTCCTTTTCTAAATGCCAAGTCAGTGCATAAATAAAATCGAAATAAAAAGTTACATTGGTAACATAGACCAGTGAAAGTAGTTATAAATATACATTGAAAGTACAAAACATATATTTATACATCTTTATCACTTAAAACTACAACCCTCTCATCAGAAAGCGTCCTTCTGTGATCTTCATCAACTCAACCATTTCTCCAGTTCTTTAGACCAACTTCTTCTATGTTCGTTCTAAATCTCTCGCTAACAAGCCTGAACAGGACTTTGCAAGTAGCAGGATGTAGTCCCGAGAACGGAATACACTGTGTTGCTAGTTTACAGCTTTACTGCGATATTTAAACCTTTCGATCCGATACATCAGTCTTTGGCAGAGACCAACTTCTAATTGGTTCAATCTTGGCCGGGCACTTTTTGCCTGCTTTTGGATTGCATTTTTTATTCACAATTTTTTTCAAATTTCTTGTCAGAATGTGACCAAATCAGCTGACAGCACAAGCCTTAACCAGTAGAAAGTCATCTTGTCAGAATGTCACCAAATCAACTAACAGCCCAAGCCTTAAACAGTAGAAAGTCATCTTGTCAGAATGTGACCAAATCAGCTGACAGCACAAGCCTTAAACAGTAGAAAGTCATCTTGTCACCAAATCAGCTTACAGCACTAGCCTTAAACAGTAGAAAGTCATCTTACCAGAATATGACCAAATCAGCTAACAGCCCAAGCCTTAACCAGTAGAAAGTCATCTTGTCAGAATATGACCAAATCAGCTAACAGCCCAAGCCTTAAACAGTAGAAAGTCATCTTGTCACCAAATCAGCTTACAGCACTAGCCTTAAACAGTAGAAAGTCATCTTATCAGAATATGACCAAATCAGCTAACAGCCCAAGCCTTAACCAGTAGAAAGTCATCTTGTCAGAATATGACCAAATCAGCTAACAGCCCAAGCCTTAAACAGTAGAAAGTCATCTTGTCACCAAATCAGCTTACAGCACTAGCCTTAAACAGTAGAAGGTCATCTTACCAGAATATGAATAAATCAGCTAACAGCCCAAGCCTTAACCAGTAGAAAGTCATCCTGTCAGAATATGACCAAATCAGCTAACAGCCCAAGCCTTAAACAGTAGAAAGTCATCTTGTCACCAAATCAGCTTACAGCACTAGCCTTAAACAGTAGAAAGTCATCTTGTCAGAATGTGACCAAATCAGCTAACAGCCAAAGCCTTAAACAGTAGAAAGTCATCTTGTCACCAAATCAGCTTACAGCACTAGCCTTAAACAGTAGAAAGTCATCTAACCAGAATATGACCAAATCAGCTAACAGCCTAAGCCTTAACCAGTAGAAAGTCATCTTGTCAGAATATGACCAAATCAGCTAACAGCCCAAGCCTTAAACAGTAGAAAGTCATCTTGTCACCAAATCAGCTTACAGCACTAGCCTTAAACAGTAGAAAGTCATCTTATCAGAATATGACCAAATCAGCTAACAGCCCAAGCCTTAAACAGTAGAAAGTCATCTTGTCACCAAATCAGCTTACAGCACTAGCCTTAAACAGTAGAAGGTCATCTTACCAGAATATGACCAAATCAGCTAACAGCCCCAGCCTTAACCAGTAGAAAGTCATCTTGTCAGAATATGACCAAATCAGCTAACAGCCCAAGCCTTAAACAGTAGAAAGTCATCTTGTCACCAAATCAGCTTACAGCACTAGCCTTAAACAGTAGAAAGTCATCTTGTCAGAATGTGACCAAATCAGCTTACAGCACTAGCATTAAACTATAGAAAGTCATCTTGTCACCAAATCAGCTTACAGCACTAGCCTTAAACAGTAGAAAGTCATCTTACCAGAATATGACCAAATCAGCTAACAGCCCAAGCCTTAACCAGTAGAAAGTCATCTTGTCAGAATATGACCAAATCAGCTAACAGCCCAAGCCTTAAACAGTAGAAAGTCATCTTGTCACCAAATCAGCTTACATCACTAGCCTTAAACAGTAGAAGGTCATCTTGTCAGAATGTGACCAAATCAGCTAACAGCCCAAGCCTTAAACAGTAGAAAGTCATCTTGTCACCAAATCAGCTTACAGCACTAGCCTTAAACAGTAGAAAGTCATCTTGTCAGAATGTGACCAAATCAGCTAACAGCCCAAGCCTTAAACAGTAGAAAGTCATCTTGTCACCAAATCAGCTAACAGCACTAGCCTTAAACAGTAGAAAGTCATCTTGTCACCAAATCAGCTTACAGCACTAGCCTTAAACAGTAGAAAGTCATCTTGTCAGAATGTGACCAAATCAGCTAACAGTCCAAGCCTTAAACAGTAGAAAGTCATCGTGTCACCAAATCAGCTTACAGCACTAGCATTAAACAGTAGAAAGTCATCTTGTCACCAAATCAGCTTACAGCCCTAGCATTAAACAGTAGAAAGTCATCTTGTCACCAAATCAGCTAACAGCACCAGCCTTTAATAGTAGAAAGTCATCTTGTCACCAAATCAGCTTACAGCACCAGCCTTTAATAGTAGAAAGTCATCTTGTCAGAATGTGACCAAATCAGCTAACAGCCCAAGCCTTAAACAGTAGAAAGTCATCTTGTCACCAAATCAGCTTACAGCACTAGCATTAAACAGTAGAAAGTCATCTTGTCACCAAATCAGCTTACAACACTAGCATTAAACAGTAGAAAGTCATCTTGTCACCAAATCAGCTTACAGCACTAGCATTAAACAGTAGAAAGTCATCTTGTCACCAAATCAGCTTACAGCACTAGCCTTAAACAGTAGAAAGTCATACTTCTGGGCACATTGACAAATGAAAGGAGAGTGAATCAAGAGTATTTATGAAATCATGAAATAACATAGTACCAAGCAAGCAACACAATTCACACAAGAATGTGAACAATACTTGGGAGCAAATGTTGACAGAAAAGTGTGCTACTTATCATCAGGTGTCATACATGTTATGTGAACAATTATTTCCATCAACTTTCATCTAATGATTTCAGTACTTTATATCATCTTTGTTTTATCAGTCATCTTATCTAGTTCTAACAGATCGTCCCTCAAGTTCTTAGTGTTTCCTTGTTTTTTAATCTTACATTTCTGCCATAAGGTATTCCAGAACCAGCATGCTAAGTATAAAGCTAATAAATTTTGCATGCAATCTTTTTATTTTCATTAGCAGTCATCTTGTAATATTGTTTGCCTGTAGTGTATCCTCATTTGATTGCTTTACTGCACATGGTATGTTAAATATTCTCCTCAGGATTGTTTCTATAGGCTGATTTTCTATTTATTCACTCATAGTCCAGAGCAGTATGGGTGAGGAAATTGGTATGTCAATTTGGTAACATGAAAATAATTGAAGTTTTAGTTACCTCGATTCCCTTGGACATATCCAGTAGTCTCCAGACTTGATGATGATGCACCATAGCATCAGTAATAACTAAATAGCACATACCATCAACATACATACATATATATATTTATCTTTTCTTATCAATGTGTATTTCTAAATTATACCTACATGTTCAATATATTACAAAATTTAACTTTCATTTACTTTTTATGTTTTCTTCTACAAATATTCAATTTCTAAGAAATAAAAATTTTTTTTTAAATACAAATCCTTGAATTGAACATACCAAATTAGACTAGATACACATCAAACTTTGGCATGCACTGCACCAGACATAGTGATCATGATTATTTACCTGGGTAAGATTCTTAACAAGAGCTAATAGACCTTTAAGGGAGCCGGGTAGTGCAGTGGTTAGCGAGCTGGCTTCACATATGAGTGGTCCTGGGTTAATTCCCCAGTTGAGACGGAAATGATTTTTCAGACGTGATGGAATCTTTACTTTACTGAATAGACTTTTACCTAGGTAAAATACCTAATAAGAGCTAAGAGACCTTTACCTGGGTAAGATACCTAATAAGAGCTAAGAGACCTTTACCTGGGTAAGATACCTAATAAGAGCTAAGAGACCTTTACCTGGGTAAGATACCTAATAAGAGCTAAGAGACCTTTACCTGGGTACGATACCTAATAAGAGCTAAGAGACCTTTACCTGGGTAAGATACCTAATAAGAGCTAAGAGACCTTCACCTTTGTAAGATACCCAATACGAGCCAAGAAACCTTCACCTTTGTAAGATACCCAATAAGAGCCAAGAGACATTTACCTGGGTAAGATACCCAATAAGAGCCAAGAGACCTTTACCTAGGTAAGATACCCAATAAGAGCCAAGAGACTTTTACCTGGGTAAGATACCCAATAAGAGCTAAGAAACCTTCACCTTTGTAAGATACCCAATAAGAGCCAAGAGACTTTTACCTGGGTAAGATACCTAATAAGAGCCAAGAGACCTTTACCTAGGTAAGATACCCAATAAGAGCCAAGAGACTTTTACCTGGGTAAGATACCCAATAAGAGCCAAGAGACCTTCACCTTTGTAAGATACCCAATAAGAGCCAAGAGACTTTTACCTGGGTAAGATACCCAATAAGAGCCAAGAGACCTTTACCTAGGTAAGATACCCAATAAGAGCCAAGAGACTTTTACCTGGGTAAGATACCCAATAAGAGCCAAGAGACCTTCACCTTTGTAAGATACCCAATAAGAGCCAAGAGACTTTTACCTGGGTAAGATACCCAATAAGAGCCAAGAGACTTTTACCTGGGTAAGATACTCAATTAGAGCCAAGACACCTTTCTCATGCTCAGTGCCTTGTATCTCTGGAACCTTCTCAGGGTATTCTAGTTTATTCCTAAAGTCTTCGGGCAGCAATCCTGGATATAGGCCAATCACATGGGAAGGGTCTGGGAAAAGATATACATGCTCTAAATAATGGCATCATAGCAAATGACAAAGCACTTTGCTTTCAAAAACAATGTGAATGCTGAAAATAGACCTGACAAAGACATTATAAGAACAAAAAATATACATCAACCAGGGACATTATTAGAACAAAAATATATATCTACCAAAAACATTATTTGATCAAAAATGTATGATTTACCAAAAACATTATTAGAATAACAATTTAGACCTACCAAAGACATTATTAGAACACAAATTTAGACATACAAAAGACATTATTAGAACAACAATATAGACATACTAAAGACATTATTAGAACACAAATTTAGTCACACTTGAATCTGTTTCTACTTTGACATAGTTCTCTAACACACTTCAACTTAACTTAACGCCTTTATACTGGTTTAGATGACTATACAGAGTCTGTATACAACCAGTTTCTTTGGATGGTGGTTTAATCGATGTGCAAGTCCAACTTAATAGAATCAAACACTAGAGCAAAGTAGACCCACAGCCAGTTAGACGCCATCTATAGCTGCCCTTAACAAACCACCGGGGAAAAGGTGAAATAACACTGTCTGTCTTTTGGTTATAGCAGTACGATATCTGTTTCTACTTTTTAACACAAATCTCTAATACACTTTAACCAGAACCTCACGATGTGCATAAGAATATATATTTATTTATTTACAAAAATTCACAAAAATTTACAATACCAATCATCCAACAGCTGCTTCTATACAACAAATACTCTAAATATTTACTAATCTACACTACTGTCATCTTCGCTCGAGATGTGTACGTGAAGAAAACACTGATGAAAAACTCTGCACTACTTTCTCCTAAGGTCTTATCATTTGGTCAGATGAATCGGGACATTTACCACCGTTTTCTATCTATGTATCATTATCTGTTTACACTGCAACTGCTCCTGAACTAATACAAAGCAGCAAATATCATCTGGACTTATGATTAAATGAATAACTGGAACACTGAAACACTTAGCAAGTGTTTGGAGGTTTCATCTTTTCTGTCATTCCTGAGCAACAAAGGGAAACAGCAAATATCTGAACTTCCGGTACGATCTCTGCAAAGATTCTGTACACTCTTTCCAAGTGACAATGTCAACCTCTCTCTCCAGTAAAAATTGCAGAATCCTTTTAAGTTAGCAGCTAGCTCTCTCCATGGAAGACCTCTTAGCCTCAACCTCTCCAGATGAAATTGCTGAATCAATATCCACCCACACTGTCCCTAAGGAGGAACTTGCACCTCTTGCGGGATCTCCGCCCCTTAGGTTTGGCTCCGTCTCTGCATGCATCCATGCAGCCCCCCCTCCCCCCCCCCCCCCCACTGATGCTATTTTGATTGACATGTTCTTGCACCTGCACTGGTTTGCTTACAATCACCCTGGACAAAGTTAGCTTTTCCCAGGCTTTCTTAACAGCTTATTGTTCGGCATGGGGTGAGTCGATGTAACATCATCTGGTCTATATGTGGGTCAGAGGTGTGGCCTTTCTTGCCTATGCATTTGAAGTAGACATCTTGGTGCCGCTAAGCCTGACTGGGGAACATTTCACGTCTAGACAGGAGATGAACCAGGGTTTCAAAAAAATTCCTTCTCGTCTTTGGGCAGTAGAAACAGTTGTCCCTTGTCCGAACATATGGACTGAGACAACCAGCATGTGAGGTGTGAAATCTCCACACACGCAGCACAGGCCTGCAATTCGTTTCCTTAGTCTGGGCTCCTCTTACACAAATACTTAATGTGTGACCAAACATAAAGAACTCTTCCTACAGTCTCAATTGATAGTTTAAAACCAGATTAGAAAGGGACCCTCGTGTCTACCTATTTTGGGTTCTGAAACAGCTGAAAGGAACCATGATCTGTTACAAATGGTTCGGCATAGGGCAGGTTACTCTATCTTATAGAAACTATAAGCCAAAAAGAAATAGAAACAAATATGTCTATACCATATGGTAGAAGACCATGCACCACATGGTGTTGACTAAGAAGCAAGACTAATTTATGACAAAAGAGATGAGGAAGTTGTTATGTGAGACCAGAAAATACATTTTTACCAAATCATGACTGCAAAAGAAATAATAACTGTGTTATCACAGGCTTCCTGTGAAGGGGAAATGTGTTAGCATTATGTTCTTTAAACAGCAAAAATGTCAACAGGATTAAATAATTCCATGTTTGTCAAGAAAACATATATTCAGTGAAATAAAAGTGAAAGAAACAGACATAAAAACTAGTTAGACATATACGTGCAACTCAATCAATAAATCAAAACCTAGTTCACTTCCTGTGGAGAGAGGCCTTTAACAGTCGCCAAGTTGCCTGTTAATAGCAATCTCCATGTGGTCATTGATTGACTTACCATGAGGGTTCCAGAACAGGCAATGTCTCCAAATGTTGCTTTTGTAAAGTATGACAAATCCAACACCAAATTCTCCTCTTTATGTCACACTCCAATTATATTTGTCCAGCAATGCGTCATGACTACTCATTTGTGACCGTATCATACCATTGAGATCCTCTATTTAAAGGAGGCTTAAAGAAGTCTGTTATTTTCTGATACTTGCCTTTGTTGATCTTAATGCTTTGGACTCATATAATAGCGCTGACTTCACATTTGAGCTAAACATTTTACATTTTATGGTGGACTCAATTTCATCTGATGCCCACAACCATTCTAAAGCAACAAAGACAACTCCTGCTTTTCATAATTTAATTTTGATATCTGCATCCATGTTCCAAGTCTTGTCAATTACACCACCTAAATACATGAAAAAATCCAGCTTTTGGAGGTGACACCCAGACAGTACGATCCGCTTGCCATAAACTGTACTGATCTTCATAATCTCTTGGTTTTTGTTTTCTTTGTGGCTATATAGCCCCAATTCCTGTGAAATTTCATCAAGTATTACGGCTGATCAAAAAAATATCCAACCTCAGACTGGAAAAAAATAAAACTAGGTTACCTATTTAGTTCAAAACCTGATCCCCTTTGAAACAGGTTCCTTCTGAGCTGGCCCACGTCTCCCATTAGTGCTCCCACTGTTGGAATCATTTTCTGGAAGTCATGATTTGATCATGTTGGCACCGTAAGGATAGGGGATAGAACCATTACCAACTTATGCTTTGTGGATGACATTGACGGGCTGGCGGGGACAGAGACAGAACTTCGAGGATTGATCCGAAGACTGGATGTAACAGCACAGAGTTATGGCAGGGAGATAAATGCAGAAAAGACAAAGTTGATGACCAACAACATTGACAGAATCAATGCTGTGATCAAAGCAAATGGACAAGATCTTGAAACAGTAAACCGTTTCAGATATCTGGGCAAAAAAATCAGTGATGAGGGATCAAAACCAGAGGTCCTGGAGAGAATAGCACAAACAACAGCAGCGCTTGCAACATATATAGGAAGATAAACGGCTCTCCCTCGCTATAAAGGTCAGACTAATGCGCTCACTGGTTCTTTCGATATTCCTATACGCCTGCAAAACATGGACCATTACAGCAGACCTCCAGAGAAGAATCCAGGCCATGGACATGAGATGTTTTAGAAGACTCCTAAATATCACCTACAAAGACTGAATCACAAATGATGAAGTACGACGTAGAATCGAGAATGCAAGTGGACTGTACGACGACCTCCTCACAATGATCAAACAGCGAAAGCTGACTTGGTATGGCCACATCTCGAGGTCCAATGAACTTGCAAATACCATACTACAGGGCACAGTAGAGGGCAAGCGAAGGCGAGGACGTCCGAGAAAACGATAGGAAGACAACATCCATGAATGGACTTGGACTAACCTATGACTCTAGGAGGCACAAAAAGCAAGCGCAGACAGAGAGGGATGGTGCAGGAGTGTGGAGATGTCAGCAGGGGTGCCCCAACAATCTCAAGAAGTCACGGGATGAACTCAACTGATGTTTTGGGATTTCAACTGATGTTTTGGGATTTCAACTGATGTTTTGGGATTTCAACTGATGTTTTGGGATCTCCACCAGGTTCTTCGTCACATTTGTCTTCTATGTCCTGAAATTTTCTTTATTTGAGTAGTACCTTGGGGCTTTGAAAGAGACAAAAGTTGCAGTAGTCAAGTCTGGTTAGTAGGGGAAGTGCTGAACATGTACAAAGCTGTGTTTCAGCAAAAAATCTTGGATGAGGTGCGATGTGTGGGCCGAAGCATTGTCGTGATGGATCTGCCAGTTGGCACTCTCTCAGAGTTGTGGTCTCTTGCGTCTAACTGCATCTCGCAGGTGACGTATAAAAGTCAGATAGTACCCCCTTGCTAACAGTTTGTCCCTGAGGAGTGTACATATGATGAACTATGCCCTGGTGGTGTTTGTGATTGCTGTGCCTTCTTTCGTCATAGACAGTCTGATTTCCTTGAAATGACTAAACTTTTGTCTCAGGATCGTAGCCATAGACCCAGGACATCTGCGGTTATGATTTTTTTAAATGAAATTAGGGCCAGCTTTGGTGCATTCAAACATGTCAAATGTAGCCTGCATGGTTTTCCCTCTATTCATGAGTGAGAAGGTAGAAAACGAATTTTGCCCATCCCAAGATCGTCAGTCAAAATTGATTGTGTTGAACCATAAGAAATTGTCTCTTCACTCTCAATGTCTCTAATTGTTATTTGACGATCTTCCATCACTAACTGGCACACTTTCTCTACTGTTTTTGGATTTTGCTTGATGAGGGTCTTCCTTATCATTCGTTACTCTTAATTGACATGTGGCATCTTTGAAACGATGATTCAACTTTTTAATCTGCGTAGAACTCATAGCTTCTTTAACAAAGGCCATCTTCTCAATTGTCTCCGATGGCATGTTATTGAGTTTTTGACAACATTTTATGGAAATTCTTAGCTCAGCGCGTTTGGTCAATTTGGCTCGAAATACAAATGCGGTGAGTGCAGAGCATCAGTGTTACTATCATAGCCACCTGAAAGCGACTAGGGGGTGTATAGTCTGACAAAATAAATCACACATGTGCAGAAGATATCAAGGTCACTTGCCATGACATCCCGCCCTAGGGCAGCTATTGCTTTGCTCCAAAAAACATAAGGTCGGTTATTTTTTGATGAATCATCAAATTTATTCTGCAAACCAATGCAGTTTTGGGACAGTAGAGCACTGTCTAGGTCCTCCAGTTGTTTAAACATGCAACTAAAGAAAGACAATTAAGCAAATCAAGAACAAGCTGATCATCATACCTGTTCCTAACTTGGCAAATAAAGTTAGCGACTCCTCAAACCTTTTCTGACAGAACAAGTCAAAAGCATAGAGATTTTTGATGTTTCTGATCCTTTTCTCTTTTTCACTTTCTGGTTCCTCTGCCAATTCCTGAATAAGTGACGAGGAACCAAATTTGAGTCAATTACCTATTTTTTTAAATGAGTTATTCTCTTCCTAGAAATACATGAACTAATATTCTATCTAATACAATAACAATATATTAATAAATTTCGATTTCTTGAATATTATGGGACCAACAATGATTTAACACATTTTCCAAACAAAAATGAAAGTATTATTAACATTCATCACTTCTCTGCTGGAGGGAGTCGCGTAGCGCAGTGGTTAGCGCATTGGCTTCGCATCTGAGTGGTCCTGGGTTCATTCCCCAGTTGAGGCGGTAATGTTTTTTTCAGACCGCAATGGTCCCGGGTCCAGGAAGTAAAAGCGGCGAGGGAGAGGAGATGGCTACCGCCCTCATATAGCCGAGCCTTTGAAATGTGAGATCGCTAACACCTTACATCCCTACGGCATTAATGCTATGGGTTACTTTACTTTACTTCTCTGCATAAAAGTAACTTTTGTAGTCAGATTTATTTCCAAAAGATGTACAAATGTACAAACTGACTGCAAAAATTACAAACAAGATATATAGATCTTCCAAGGACATGAATTGAAGGGAAAAAAATATTGACAGATGTATCAAAGACATTATTATTCTATCATATTCTGTAGATTCTATCAATTTCTGGTAGTAGAGGTTACTCACAGCTAGTTTGAGGGCCAGTTCAAACTGCTTTGCCTGTAGAAGCTGCTTGATCTGATGAGCATTAGGAGTAGCCGCAAGTCGCCACACATTGTTTGGAGAGGCTACATAGATGCATCCACTGAAAACAAAAATGAGTAAAAACATAGCAGTTGAGGGAGCTCTGTTTATTGTGATCAACAACTGATTACATAAACCAGAACTAAAATGTCCCACAAGAAGTAAGCATATTGAAGTTCTTTCATTTAATGTTTACTAGACGATTGTGCATTTTTTGTAGGAGAATTTTATTAGATAAGTATTTAGACCCGTGTGGGTCCCAGTGAGAAATGACCCAAGTGTTTAGACTATGTTGGATCCCAGTGAGATACTAGTATGACATACGAAGAGTCAAAACGGCTTATTAGAGCTAGATACATGACCAAATGGGAAACCGAACATACTGGCTACACCAAAAACGATGCCTATTACCAGTTGAACAGAAGAGAGCAGGTCGTGGTCTTCAGACTTCGCACTGGCCACAATAGACTTAGGTACCACCTATTCAACAAATTGAAGATAGGTGGCACTGACGAATGCCGTGTGGCACCGGGAAAATGACCACTGAACATTTGCTGCAAAACTGCCCGACATACGAGGATCAGAGAGAGCAGATGTGGCCATTACCAGTGGCAACACTAGACAAGCTCTATGGCAGTGTCGACAGCCTCAGGATGACGGCTGCTTTTTTCGAAAAAATTAAGGTTGAGGTCTGACTGCGTAAGATGAAGAAGAAGAAGAAGAATCCCAGTGAGAAATGATCCAAGTGTTTACAACACATATTGGAAATTTTTTCTTTTTTTAAAAATTTTACGTTCGCCTTATTTCTCTAACCCCAAGGCGGTGTGCGTTGCACTGTTGTTTTTATTTGCGCCTGTCGGCCCAGTGCATCCGACTTCAGCATGCATTTTATGTAAGGGCCCGCTTCCTCCTCTATTTTCTAAGTGTTTGCTTCCCCGGGGTAACGGCCGGTGCTGTGATGGGGATCGAACTCAGCACCTTTCGGTTGTGAGCCGTGCCACTTAACCAGTAGGCCACACTATCCCCTCCAATGGGAAATGATCCAAGTGTTTAGATCCATGTGTAGGTCTCAGTGAGTGAGAAATAATTCACGTGAGCAATGAACAGATCCACTGCAATATTCTTCATAAAAGGGTTGTGCATTGTTCTAGCAACATCATCATGTAAAATTAGTTGCTACACAAATCCTCACTACAAGAGCACACATATGCTTTGACATGGGCTTCCGCATGTGGCTGACTCTAGTGGTGGTCCTTTACTCCACAAGTGGCCAGGTGCTGTGGTAGTCCTTTACTCCACAAGTGGCAGGCTGGAGTTGTGGTCCTTTACTCCACAAGTGGCAGGCTGGAGTTGTGGTCCTTTACTTCACAAGTGGCCAGGTGCTGTGGTGGTCCTTTACTCCACAAGTGGCAGGCTGGAGTTGTGGTCCTTTACTCCACAAGTGGCAGGCTGGAGTTGTGGTCCTTTACTCCACAAGTGGCAGGCTGGAGTGGTGGTCCTTTACTCCACAAGTGGCAGGCTGGAGTTGTGGTCCTTTACTCCACAAGTGGCAGGCTGGAGTTGTGGTCCTTTACTCCACAAGTGGCAGGCTGGAGTGGTGGTCCTTTACTCCACAAGTGGCAGGCTGGAGTTGTGGTCCTTTACTCCACAAGTGGCAGGCTGGAGTTGTGGTCCTTTACTCCACAAGTGGCAGGCTGGAGTTGTGGTCCTTTACTCCACAAGTGGCAGGCTGGAGTTGTGGTCCTTTACTCCACAAGTGGCAGGCTGGAGTGGTGGTCCTTTACTCCACAAGTGGCAGGCTGGAGTTGTGGTCCTTTACTCCACAAATGGCAGGCTGGAGTGGTGGTCCTTTACTCCACAAGTGGCAGGCTGGAGTTGTGGTCCTTTACTCCACAAATGGCAGGCTGGAGTTGTGGTCCTTTACTCCACAAATGGCTGGATAGAGTGTTGGTCCTTTACTCAACAAGTGGTAAAATGGAGATAAGAGGAAGAAAGTCAGTTTAACTATTTTGTGTTAAATGCATGGCAACACTGAATATATGAAATACATTTTCGATATTAAAACTGAAATGATTAGCTCAAGTATTGATGCCTCATAATCCAAGAGTTCCTTCTTGGTCACCTTATTTGGGAGCAAAATCTCAGGACTACTATATTTACATACCAGTATTTCAATAATTCCATTCTAAAGTTAGGTACCAATCATCAACATCATCTATTTGTACAGTAGGAGCATAAGGTCATCAACTATTATTGGTATCCTGCAAGAAACCTACATGAAAGAATAGATGTGTGCGTGTCCTCATGGGGTACTTCTCTGTGTCACTTTGTTTGACATAGCCAGAACTAATCCACTTTTACAATGTCCGTTGAATGTTGCAGTGGTCATGTTCTTTCAGTAAGGGGCCCTGGGATCCATATGGGGGATACATACCAATAATAATGGCTCGGAAACTATGTATACACTTCTGCTTAACTCTTTGCAGTTACTGTCGATTGTAATCAAAGCTGCAGTAAACATTAGTTGCCATCCAGCAGGACAAAGATCAACATCTAACATCTGTGTTCCATTCTGTCACTTAGGATTTTTGAATGATTTTAAGACGAGTACATTTTTTTACTTAGGGCATTCTGGGCGATGAAATTAGGACTTAAAGATCCGAGAAATTTCTTTTCAATTGTTCAGGTCAATGATCATGTATCTAGATTACATGAAGTCTAATTTAAACTTTGATAAGGGCAGCGCATGAGCTGAAGCAGTTAGCAACCCATAGCTGACTGCTAGCATTAGGGCAAGCGAACCAGAGCTGCCAAGACCCTTCTACATCTCCTCACGGTCATCCTTAATAACAAACTGCAACAGAGCAGACTGGATAAGTAGAAGGGAATCAAAAAGGGAAAGCTAACCCGGTACCCAAATAGGCCTGCTGAAGTCGGATGTGTGTTGACCGAAAGGTGCAGATATCGCAGACACAATGCATTCCGTTCTCTTGACAACATCCCGTTACTTGCAAAGCCCTTTTTAGGACTTGTTAGTGGGAAGGAGATTGAGAACGAACAAAGAAGAAACATTGACAGAGACACCGAAGAAAGTCAATGTGGTAATGCTAATGATGAAATTACACAAAAATACAAATACACATGGTGATTAAACAGAATATACATTAAGTGTTATTTTCCTCTCCATATTAATGATATTTAATGTTTAATACTAATGTTTATTTTTATTAGGAATGCTTCATGTCATAGATTATTTTATAATATATCTTTCGATCTATTACTCATAATTTTAGCTCAATTTGTTTAATAATAATGCAGTTTATTTTGAAAAAAATAAACTATTTCACATATGGAATTGCAATTTTTGCAATTAGGATGTAAGACACATCTAGTAAATTAGTTTTAACTGTAAAGAGTTAACCATGCAGGCATGATTATGATCAAATGTTCTACTTATGTTATTTCAAATTTCCCATTCTGCTAAAAGAAACTAGATTTATAACATGTGAACAGGTTACACTGTGACTTACTCCCCCTGACATATCAGTCTTGTTTTTGGCAGTGAGATATTCTGTATCAAGTTCTTGGGATCAATTGTCCTAACCTCCACAAATTTTTGCAGTATGGCAATCAAATATGGTGGGCTGTGCTCTGAGGAAATTAAACCAAAATAAGGTTCTTTGTTTGTTATATATTAATATAAAGTTATACATTTTAACTCTTTCAGGACTTTATTCTTTTTAGGTTTGGACCAAATTAATTTTCAGCTGTAGCAAAATTTCACTGCATCCCTTTTACAACTGACTATTACACACCATCGCATAGACACATATAGTACTCATTGTATATCATTGTAAAGAAAAATGGATACAGAAAATGAAAATATCAGTAAATTGATGATATTTCATTATTTGAAAAAATAATTATGTTGTACAAAAAAAAATTTAAAGGGTAGATAATTTATAAGTCAAAATATTGTAAATAAGTCAAAATATTATAACTCACCATCCTTTTTCATTGGACTGAATTGTTGATTTCAATTTGTCTGGTAATTTTGCAGAAAGTATCCAAAGTCCCTCAAAACACTGTTTATTTAATGAATTTATCTCCAAAAATGGTCTAGTAGAAGCAGTGGGCACTGCCACTATTTGTTAGGAATCAACAACACAGTTTAGCTACCGTACTTCAAAACACAAATATATAACTTTTTCAGTACCAAAACACGCGTGGCTCGACACAAATGTCACGAACGGAAGCTGTTCTAGTTCTGGTTGTAATTTTTAAGTAGTTTGGTTAACACAAAACCCGAATCACGACTCTACAAAACAAAATCCGATTTATCGGTTAATGGTACTCTGGGGTTTAAATCAGAGTCCGATAATATCGGTCATCGGTCCTGAAAGAGTTAAATATCACAGCAAACTTCTAATAACAGGTCAAGACAAAACAAATTGAATAAATACTATCACCCATGAAAAACTAATAGGAATAAGGGAATACAAACCCATTGCACAAGGAATGTCTGACCAGTTAATTGCTTCCTTCTGTGTTGGGTCACCATCAGCATTGATGAGAATAGACATGTTATCACGGCCAAGAGCCAACCTGTCATCGTGCAGTCGGGTAACAATTGGGTCTGGTTGATTGCTTCCCACAGGAAACAGCTCCTTTAGGTTGCCAGTCTTTGACTAGAAACAACACAAATACATAAACTTACAGATAACAAACAAAAGAGAATTAATTTTCTACACATTTCTTGAAAATCCACTTATTTCCATGGTCTTTGGGTGAGTTTTTAAAGTTCTACATAACTTTTTTTTCTCATTAACACAAAGGTCAAATTTGAAGCATTTATTTTAACAATAGAAATCAATCAATGAAAACTTGTCATCTCTTTGTAGAGGACAGGTCTTCGACAAATACAAGTCAAGTCCTTCTGTCCTAAGCCATCGATTCCAGCTTGCTTTATGTTTTTCTTAGCATTGTTATGTATGCATCTTTTCATTTCTGTTTTAGTCTATCTCTGTTCTCTTGCCTTGGGGATTCCAGAACAAATACTGTTATCTATCGCTATCATCTTTTGGTCTTCCTCTCTTTCTCTTACCCTGAGGATTTCAGAACATAGACTGTCTTGTATCAGCTGGATTCCTTTATGTATGCTCTATCCAACGCCAGTATCTTCTCCTCAACTCCCATTCCACAGTTTTTTTGTCTGTCAGAACTTTCCAACCGTTCAACAGTAGTTATATATCATACTCTATTTCAAACTTTCTATTCGGCAAAAGCCCCTTATGATGAAAGCATGCATCTTTTTGGTTAGCAGCAAATCAAGTGATGGGCACAGAGTCATCAAACATTTAGCATGTTCATTCTGTAACCTTCTTCCACAATAACAAGAAACAAACTCCTTAATCAGCTTCTCAGCAAGACTTGATATAGTCCCTACTCTTCTACAGTGGCCTACAGTTTCTACAGGATGGACAGCCGATTCCAGCCAATCTTCCAGGGAGACTTGACATAATCCCTACTCTTCTACAGTGGCCTACAGTTTCTACAGGATGGACAGCCGATTCCAGCCAATCTTCCAGGGAGACTTGACATAATCCCTACTCTTCTACAGTGGCCTACAGTTTCTACAGGATGGAAAGCCGATTCCAGCCAATCTTCCAGGGAGACTTGACATTATTTTTGTATAATAACCACACTAACAAGGTCTTCTTTCTGACACTCTGACTCTGTCTGTTAATCCACTTTCTTCTTTTAATCAATTGAATTAAAATAATTTGTTTGAGAAAAGGGCATTTAAAAACCATTTCCACTTCAGCGAGCATTACCATTTCTTTTCCACTTCAGCGAGCATTACCATTTCTTTTCCACTTCAGCGAGCATTACCATTTCTTTTCCACTTCAGCGAGCATTACCATTTCTTTTCCACTTCAGCGAGCATTACCATTTCTTTTCCACTTCAGCGAGCATTACCATTTCTTTTCCACTTCAGCGAGCATTACCATTTCTTTTCCACTTCAGCGAGCATTACCATTTCTTTTCCACTTCAGCGAGCATTACCATTTCTTTTCCACTTCAGCGAGCATTACCATTTCTTTTCCACTTCAGCGAGCATTACCATTTCTTTTCCACTTCAGCGAGCATTACCATTTCTTTTCCCTTCAGCGAGCATTACCATTTCTTTCCCCTTCAGCGAGCATTACCATTTCTTTCCCCTTCAGCGAGCATTACCATTTCTTTCCCCTTCAGCGAGCATTACCATTTCTTTCCCCTTCAGCGAGCATTACCATTTCTTTCCCCTTCAGCGAGCATTACCATTTCTTTCCCCTTCAGCGAGCATTACCATTTCTTTTCCCTTCAGCGAGCATTACCATTTCTTTCCCCTTCAGCGAGCATTACCATTTCTTTTCCCTTCAGCGAGCATTACCATTTCTTTCCCCTTCAGCGAGCATTACCATTTCTTTCCCCTTCAGCGAGCATTACCATTTCTTTCCCCTTCAGCGAGCATTACCATTTCTTTCCCCTTCAGCGAGCATTACCATTTCTTTTCCCTTCAGCGAGCATTACCATTTCTTTCCCCTTCAGCGAGCATTACCATTTCTTTCCACTTCAGCGAGCATTACCATTTCTTTTCCCTTCAGCGAGCATTACCATTTCTTTCCCCTTCAGCGAACATTACCATTTCTTTCCCCTTCAGCGAGCATTACCATTTCTTTTCCCTTCAGCGAGCATTACCATTTCTTTTCCCTTCAGCGAGCATTACCATTTCTTTCCCCTTCAGCGAGCATTACCATTTCTTTCCCCTTCAGCGAGCATTACCATTTCTTTCCCCTTCAGCGAGCATTACCATTTCTTTTCCCTTCAGCGAGCATTACCATTTCTTTCCCCTTCAGCGAGCATTACCATTTCTTTCCCCTTCAGCGAGCATTACCATTTCTTTCCCCTTCAGCGAGCATTACCATTTCTTTCCCCTTCAGCGAGCATTACCATTTCTTTTCCCTTCAGCGAGCATTACCATTTCTTTCCCCTTCAGCGAGCATTACCATTTCTTTTCCCTTCAGCGAGCATTACCATTTCTTTCCCCTTCAGCGAGCATTACCATTTCTTTCCCCTTCAGCGAGCATTACCATTTCTTTCCCCTTCAGCGAGCATTACCATTTCTTTCCCCTTCAGCGAGCATTACCATTTCTTTTCCCTTCAGCGAGCATTACCATTTCTTTCCCCTTCAGCGAGCATTACCATTTCTTTCCACTTCAGCGAGCATTACCATTTCTTTTCCCTTCAGCGAGCATTACCATTTCTTTCCCCTTCAGCGAGCATTACCATTTCTTTCCCCTTCAGCGAGCATTACCATTTCTTTTCCCTTCAGCGAGCATTACCATTTCTTTTCCCTTCAGCGAGCATTACCATTTCTTTCCCCTTCAGCGAGCATTACCATTTCTTTTCCCTTCAGCGAGCATTACCATTTCTTTTCCCTTCAGCGAGCATTACCATTTCTTTCCCCTTCAGCGAGCATTACCATTTCTTGAAACATGACAGATTAATGTTAACTAGGGATGTACCAAAAACTATTTGGTCAAGTACAAATATAACTATATCATAAAATATAACTATATCATAAGCATACAACTATTTAGTGAGATATGAATAGTGAGTGAAGGTTAAGCATAAAAAAGTATTGTGTTATATATGTCTAACAAATTTTGTACAATTATAAAGTAATAGACAAAAACATGTGCCATTTCAAATTGTTACAAAATAGGGCAAAATCTTATATGTATTGTATTTCTGAAACTTGAAGTCTAGCCAGTATAAAGTAGTGAAACAAAGCATGATTTAAAGCAATACAGCAGTTAGATTGCAACTAGGAGTATAGACGCTTATATCTACACATTTTGTTTTAACTGGCTGGCTGCCTATCCTCCATCTCGTTATCTGATGCAACCCCATGAAGCCAATAAAATACTTTTCACAAGACACTGTGTGTCAAGTTAGTACAAAATTGAAACAGAAAGTTATCCAACTTTTTGGATCTAAAATTATCATGCCAGATCTACTTTTATTCAATTGCAGGGTACTATTTGACCAAATACGAATAGCTCTTTGAATATTCAGTGCACCCCTAATAATGTACTATTTGACCAAATACAAATAGCTCTTTGAATATTCGGTGCACCCCTAATATTGTACTATTTGACCAAATATGAATAGCTCTTTGAATATTCGGTGCACCCCTAATATTGTACTATTTGACCAAATATGAATAGCTCTTTGAATATTCGGTGCACCCCTAATATTGTACTACTGATCGAATCCGAATAGCTCTTGAAATATTCGGTGCACCCCTAATATTAACACACTTCAGTCCAGTCATCTCCTAGATCTATTGTCTTATTTACAAAGGTGTTAGTGTTTTTACCAACAGTTTTTTAAATTTGCCTGTTCTTTCTTTGTCTTTTGCATGCAATCTTATGCAAATATGCCAATTAAAAATGTGGGGAAAAGAAAAGAATATAAAATGAGATTCTTACATTGATAATATAATAATCTCTCTTGAAGCCAACACAGAGGGAATCTTTGCACCACGATAAAGCATGCGGAAAGTCATAGAGGCTCAGATCATTCTGAAAAGTGTGATAACATAAATCAGCGTATATTCACATTTCATAGTCATCTTATTCTTTGCCTAAAATTGTATACATAGATATCAATACAAAAAACTGTACAAAGTTTGTGTACAATTAACAATATTAGCAGAAATAAAAGCAATGTTCAAAAGTACATTTACATGAAAACAGGATGTGTACCAAATGTCTCACTCTAAAAGAAACTAGACAAACAAAAACAACACAAATAAAAACACTAACACTAAGATCAGTATTAAGGATAAAGCAAATCCTAAATCTCAATACATCGTGTTAAGGATGCGTTGAGCACAAAATGTGGGTCAAAATGTTGGTACAGGTCTGTTGCTGTTATGTTAAACTCTTCCATTATAAACTTGCTTGTGTATCAGTTTTCATGTTAAACTCGTCCATTATAAACTTGCTTGTGTATCAGTTTTCATGTTAAACTCTTCCATTATAAACTTGCTTGTGTATCAGTTTTCATGTTAAACTCCTCCATTATAAACTTGCTTGTGTATCAGTTTTCATGTTAAACTCCTCCATTATAAACTTGCTTGTGTATCAGTTCTCATGTTAAATTCCTCCGTTATGTACTTGTGAAACTCCTCTGTTATAAACTTGCTTGTGTATCATACATTATTGGTATTGAGTTTTACCATAGACTCTCATGTATTCTGTGTATAAACATGTAGAAGCAGCCATCAGAGGTAAAAACACACTCAACTTAGTTTTTACTACAGAGGAAAATATGATTGAAAACGTTACTGTTGGGGAACTGTTTGGCTCAAGTGACCATCAAAGGGGATCTTATTGCAGGGAAAGAATTCAACATAAACACGCGAATATACGGCTACTCTAAGGCAGATGTTAAGAAGATGAAAGAGGCAGCAAGCCACATAATCTGGAAAGATATTGTCAGAGGAACAGATGTTGAACAAGAGTGGGAGAGTTTTAATACAGCTCTAGAAATGCTAAAAGAGGAATGTGTTCCATGTAGGGAGGTAAACCCCAAGCGTAAAAAGTGGATAACTAGATTTGTAGTGAAATGTAGAAGAGCTAAAAATAAAGCATGGAAAAAATAGAGAGAGGCAGGTAAATCAAAAGAAATAAATTTAAAATATCTGAACAAGCAGAACATAGCTCAGAAAGTGAATAAAATAGCAAAAATAGACTTAGAAAAAAACTTGCTTAGAGGATCAAGACTGATAGTAAAAGCTTCTTTTCTTAAGTTAGAAATAAACAAAAGAACGAAAGACAAAGTAGGCCCTCTCATAGACAGTACAGGGAAAATAATAAGTGAGAATAGGGAGGCAGCTTATCTGCTCAATCAGTACTTTGGTACAGTCTTCACAAAAGACTTCTGCTCCAAGATCAAAGAGCCTATAAATATCTTTCAAAGAGACATGGATACAGTGGGATTAAGATCAATCTGTATTACAGAGGAAATGGTTTTTTAAAAATTGGAGGGGTTGAAAGTGGATAAATGTCCAGGTCAAGATGGTATTCATCCAAAATTGCTGTTTAAAATAAGAGACCAACTAGCAAAACCATTGGCTATATTATGTTCTCAATCACTTGTAAAAGGGATTGTTTTACAGGATTAGAAAGACGCAGGAATGATCTCCTCATTCAAAAAGGGCAAAAAATCTGATCCAGCAAATTATAGACTGGTGAGTTTAACGAGCATATTCTGTAAATTGTTAGAGTCAATATTCAAAGAAAACATTGTAATGCATTTAATCTAATCAGAAATAGTCAGCATGGGTTTACTAGAGGGAGATCATGCTTAACAAATCTATTAGAATTCATGGAAGAGGTTACTAAAATGATAGATAAAGGGGAGCCAGTGGACGTTATTTATCTAGATTTTGCAAAGGCCTTTAATAGAGTACCTCATAAAAGATTATTTCAAAAGTTAAAATCACATAGAATAGGTGGAAAAGTTGCCAAATGGATTGAAAATTGGTTAACGGGAAGAAGGCAGAGGGTGGGCATAAGTAAGGAGTACTCTAAGTGGTGTGAAATGAAAAGTGGAGTGCCACAGGGCTCGGTTTTGGGACCAATTTTGTTCTTGATATATAAAAACAACTTGGACATTGATATGGGATCCATGATTGTAAAATTTTCTGATGACACAAAACTATGCAGTAGTGTCTCATCTAAAGCAGAAGTGGATATATTGAGGTCAAAATTAGATATAATTTAAGAATGGTCTGTAAGCTGGCAAATGGAGTTTAATGTAGATAAATGTACAGTCATCCACATTGGTAGATCTAATATGGGACATAATTACAGAATGGGCAAGAACAATATTAGAAAGATAGATAAGGAAAGGGACCTAGGGGTTATAATAGATCATACAGGTAAGGTGAGTGAGAAAGTTCAGGTAGCAGTGAAAAAGGCAAATGCAATGTTAGGTATGATAAAAAAAAATATTAAACATAGGAGCAAGAAAGTGAGTCAAACTGTATAAAACATTAGTTAGACCTAGATTGGAGTACTGTGTACCGATGTGGAGTCCTTCTCATGATCAGAAGAATGGATAAATTAGACTATAACAAGTTTTTCAAAATTCAACACACACAATAACAAGAGGGCATAGCTACAAATTAACTAATGGGAGGGCCAGATTAGATATTAGGAAATATTTTTTTAGTCAGAGAGTGGTGAATGCTTGGAATGCATTGCCACAGGAGGCAGGGACAATTAATGCATTTAAGAATAAATTGGATGCACATAGCTTCTAGAGCAAGGTAATGTAAATGAAACTGGTTGTATAATGACTCTGCAATCTTCTAAACCAGTATAAAGATATTAAGTTAAGTTAAGTTAAGAGACTTAATTCCAAGCCTCAGATGTTAAGTGACAGAAACACCTTGAGCAGCTAGTACAGCTAACACAATCTCACTCTGGTAAAATGAAACAGTGTACTCTCTGAAACACCCACATGATTGAAACAACTACACATAAAAGATAACTAGAAAATGAGATTCAATAATTCATAATATTTATCCCTGGTGGTTCCCATGGTTCCTTGTTTGGGAGGACAGAATATGGTCATTGAACTTCCCTATGTATTCTGTAAAATATATAAAAGGTGGGTTGTGAATGGGACTGGCAAGATCATCTGGTAAAACAAAGTGCTATAGAAACCACCTGTGTGAGAGCACATACATGCAGACTTCCTGTCTTTAAGTCAAATGAAGTGGTGGTCCTATGCTCATGATAGAGAGAAAGATTAACCCTACCAGACCTAAGGCCCTGAACCCAACTGTCCCCCATTCCTGGGTTCTAGAGCATTAAAGAGAAAAAACCAACATGATATAGAAAAATGTTAGTTACATGCAAACAATTGGTTAAAATAAAATGTAACTTGGAGACATTGTAGAAAATAGGTTTACCTTTCATCTAGCGTCAATATTCCACCTTTGTGTGCCAATCCACCCAGCAAAAGGCAAAGAATCTGTCTCGAGTCATAAAACATTTCGAAATCCGGGAGTAAACTCAACAAAGAGCCCTCATTTGTCCAATAATCCTGATAGCTGGGCTTTATACATGAGTATTCCATATAGATCCTCAGTCCAAGAAAAGCCTTCATCTCATCACTCAAGCTCTCATTGTCTGTTTCACTTGAACAGAGTCTGAATCAACCAAATTATTGATCACCTGTTGGACTGTCATAAGCCTAGACTTACTTTGCTTTCCTGTTGAAGTGCTTGTTTCATCAGCCGTTTGTTTCATTGTCAATTTTCCGAATTTGTTCACGTTAAACCCCACAAAATCAATTCAAACATGGGGGCAGCCATTTGCAATGACTATTCACGAGGATTGACCACGATTGGTTGGTTATTTTTAGATTCTGACGCATTTTATGACGTACTATCCAAAGTACCGAAAATTAGGTACAGCGGTTTAGCGGCAGTTAAGGAAATTACCGAAAAATGGGTACAGCGGTCTGGTAGGGTTAAGGATGTCCCAGCACTCAACACAAATACTGAACACAAACACTGAAGAATATAACACTGAACACAAATACTGAAGAATATAACACTGAACACAAACACTGAAGAATATAACACTGAACACAAACACTGAACACAAACACTGAAGAATATAAGACTGAACACAAACACTGAAGAATATAACACTGCACATAAACACTGAAGAATATAACACTGCACACAAACACTGAACACAAACACTGAAGAATATAACACTGAATACAAACACTGAAGAATATAACACTAAACACAAACATACAAAACTCAATACTGCACACAAACACTGAAGAATATAAGACTGAACACAAACACAACACTGAACAGTGCATACAATACCCAAGACAAACACTTACCAACAACTCATGAAAGTCTCTGTTTTCCCAGTAGAAGAGCTGAGAATTAGAAGAAAACAGATAACTCTGTATGGTTAACTTGTTACTGCAGCATTAATACATGTATGAATACAAAGCGGTGCTGGTGGGGGAAAGAGAAGAGTGGGTGGTCACTATAGCTGAGAGATAACATGCTGACCTCTTAAGAAACGAACAAATGAGCGTGAGAAAATATCGTAGTCAAACTGTCAAATGTAGTACATGTCTTACGCTAAGTAAAAAGAAAGACAAAAGTGAATGAAGAAGAACGTAAGAGTGATTGTCTTTTTATTCTCTCGTCTGAGCACAAGTCATAAACTGTAAATCTCTAGCTCAGTCAAAGTAGGTAGTGACAGGCTAATGAGGTGGGAATCGGCACTGTGATCACCATAGTGGTGTGCTTACTGAGGAGTCTTGCATTGCACTACAGCAAGGAACACCCCTGGTGAACTTACTCAAGTATACTCAGAATGTGAGGAGAGCCACTGTAATCCACCACTAAAGAAAGTTGCGTAGAGTACCTGATTCAAGTGCGAGCAGCATTAGCAATAACAAGACAAGGTAAAACATATGCAGAGAAGAATGTGTTTACTCCCTTGCTGTCTTGCCTTCTCCTATCAGCCAGACATACATTTACAGCTGGGTGTACTAGAGCATGATTTGAGTTGTGTAGACAGTCTGTTTAGCAATGAGAGGCAGTAGGTCTAACCGCCGTGCCATTCATTATGGGAATGTAAAATGCTAATAAATCTTGCCCTATCCCACAACCAATAATATCATTCTGCAAATCTAATTCCTGAATACAATGTACATTTTATTTGGCTTCTTTGTACATTCTCAAATGTACGTGGGCTAGTGGTTAAGGCTCACAACCAGAAGGTACTGAGTTTGATCCCCATCACAGCCCCGGCCGTTACCTCGGGGAAGCAAACCCTTAGAAAATGCAGGAGGAAGCATGCCCTTACATAAAATGCATGCTGAAGTAGGATGCACTGGGCCGACAGGCGCAAAATAAAAACCCCAGTGCAACGCACACAGCCTTGGGGATTAGAGAAAAAAGGCGAATGCAAAAAAACAAAAAACAACCTTGGAGAATATAGAAATAAGGTGAATGCAAATATAAATTTGTTTCAAATAAATAATTGTCAACTTGAATATAGCTAAAGAAAGCAAATGGTCATCTAGAGATTATTGGTATCAATAAATAGCTTGTCCATGGCTGACATTCTTGATGATCATATGTGCTTTTGGTGTTGCTCGTATGTTTGAGACTTCGGCAGCAGATGTTCATCTGTTGTTCTATTTGTACCAACATGACATCCATTGGTAGTTTTATCTTTAGTCATTTCAACAGCTGGTATCTCAATCTGTTTGTGTGTGGTCCAAAGATTGTTACTTGTTCCCTTCTGTCGACCTAGAATGATGTACAATCTTACCATATTTTTATTTACATGCTAAGTACCAGTCTTACAAAATCTATGAGTTTCATTTATTAAATGTTGTAGTAGCTCTTGTGATCAACAAGTAGAAGCACCATTAGAAGTGTTTACTACAGCACAAACAGAGAATGGTATACTTGAATTTTTCTCTTGGAAGCAACTCCCATTCTTAAGTAAACCTCTTCCCCTTTTGGTGTCTGTTTTTTCTGTAAATAAGAAAAAAACAGAACAGCTCAATAAAAAATACCAGAAAAATATGTTGGCACACACAAGACACATGTGGTAAACAGTATATTCAAATGACATTTGGGGTGACAATTAAATGAAATATCCATAAAATATATCCACAGGAGAAGGAGGAGGGAAGATACTTATAATATTTTTTTTGTCAGAGAGTGGTGAATGCTTGGAATTCATTGTCACAGGAAATGACAGCGGCAGGGTCAATTAATACATTCAAGAATAAATTGGAAGCACATCGTTTTTAGATCAAGTGAAGAAAAAGAAACTGGTTGTATACAGACTCTGCAGAGTTTTCTAAACCAGTATAATAACGTTAGGTTAAGTATGTCAAAACTGGACAACTGTGTACATGGAAGGGATGGGGTACTTTAACTGAAAGTTTGACAGACATCAAATTCACACACCATCTGGCAACTCTCACTCGCATACATATCTACCAAGAGTAACGAAACTTCTTACTGTCCAGCTAAACCAAAGAAAATGTTGTCAGTATTTTGACCTCTTTGCAGGTCAAAAAATCTTTACAGACTAAAAATCTCTAACACAATGAGGATATTTAGTCACTGGTGTTTCACATAATTAAATGGAGTTATCTGTATACGTGGAGCTGCGTAGCGCAGTGGTTAGCACGCTGGCTTCGCATCTGAGTGGTCCTGGGTACATTCCCCAGTTGAGGCGGTAATGTTTTTTTCAGATCGCAATGGCTCCCGGGTCGACCCAGCCTTAAATGGGTACCGGTTCAAAACGGGAAGTAAAAGCGGCGAGGGAGAGGAGATGGCTACCCCCCTCATATAGCCGAGCCTTTGAAATGTGAGATCGCTAACACCTCACACCCCTACGGCAGTAATGTTGTGGGATATTTTACTTTACTTTTACTATCTGTATACAAATGTGAGTAGCCTGCCAAGGCACAAGCCTTGGCTCTGAATATGGAGACCCTGGGCTGTCCAAACTGCAGGATCTCCCCTCTCAGCCTCGTTGGTGTATTCCAAAGGAATGCAAAGCATGACAATTTGGCACCAGCTCAGCTGCAGGAGCTGCCGGAATGAGTTTGCAATTTTGAAACCATCCACCTTAGGTGCTACCACTCTGGATTTTCTGTCTGGTAATACTCCCGTAGCCCTACCCTCTCCCAAGGTTTCCACAAGGCAGTGGATCGTTGCCCGCAGATGCTAGTTACTCAAGACATCCAATGATACTCTCATTGTCCCAAGACTAGCCAGCACTCTCTGAAGTTTAAAATCAGAGTTCCCCCTCTCCTAGGTGAACTGTCTGAACAGGCTAATGAGTTTCGTCTACTCGGGTTTAGAGTCAGAGTTCACCTTCTCTTAGATTGGCTGCAAACCAAGGCTAATGAGCCCAATTTGCCCGCCCAGTTATACCGCCGGGTACTCGGTTGCGCATCACAGCAGGCTGTGTAAGAAAGAGGGGGCCCCCTCATGAAGGTGCTGTTGGGGACACAATAATGTAGGAGAGGCCATTGGCATGGAAACTCCTGAACGGCAAGCCGAACAGTGAATCCAGCAGTGATCTCTACACCTGGAAAGGAGAGGCTTTATCAGACGCTTCATTTTCCTTTAACGAGCGGGATATCCAGCCCAGACCTCGCTACCCCCTAATGTTTGTATAGAACTAAGTTTTAAGTAGAGGTAAATGATTATACAACTTGAGCGTATGTGCTTAATTAAGGCCATATGGAAGGGATGTCCACAAAGAGGAAAAGGTCAATCAAAAGTGGACTTAGAGGAGGGACAGGTTAAAATATGCCAGAATTTTATGTCTTTTATGAATGGTCACTAGTTCATGCGAATGGTGAAATAAGTGAGACAGACACAATAAAATGAGCATTACAAGTTGGCAAGTCAATGCTTGGAGTTGAAATACACTATGCCAACTGGCATTCTTCAATTTATCTTTAAATGCCATCTGCCACATAAGCAATGGCTTTGTTGTAGCAGACTCTTCTAAAATGTCATAACTGGACATTATATTTGGTTCTGCACCGGCCTTTTAATCAGAATGTCACACAGTTTCATCATTCTGCCCATCAACATGTTTCTGCTGTCTATCAGTGTTTTGTTGACTGTCATCACTTTTCCTGCTGTATTCAGTACATCACTTTTCCTGCTGTATTCAATAGATCACTTTTCCTGCTGTATTCAGTACATCACTTTTCCTGCTGTATTCAGTACATCACTTTTCCTGCTGTATTCAGTACATCACTTTTCCTGCTAGATTTATTACATCACTTTTCCTGCTACATTCAGTACATCACTTTTCTAAGAGAATATTTAGGTCATGTCAAGAGATGACAGTCTGCGGAATGACATATTGGAGGGGAAGGTGGGCGGAAGAAGAGCCTAGGGAGCCAGATGACAGACAACATCAAGATATGGTTGGGACACAACCTGACTGAGTGTACCGATCCGGGACAGAGACAGCTTGAGATTCATTACCGTCAACATCCGCTGTGGCACTTATTGATTATGATGATGAGTGTTTGCCACTCATCAAATTTAGGTGCCTGAATAAACTTTTGGATAATAGACAGTGTAATTATCTTCACACTGACCTGAACATCCACAGCAAACAAATTAGCCCCCTTGGTTTTGTTGACACACGTAACCAGGGTGAAGGTTGTCAAATCATGGACGCTAATGACATTATCTGAAGAAATTATCAATCAGAAAATAGAAGAATGCAAACATATTGTAGCTACAAGACTGCAAAAAAACAAAACAACCCCAGACAATAGGCAGCAAAGTGTGACCATACAACTTGTTCTGACCTGTTGTACTCTGGGCAGACCCATAGGTGTTCAGACACGCTCACAAATAGTGAGAGTGTAGATACCGATGGTTCCTGTATCTTGCTAGTTGTACACACTCCTGCTCCGTATCTCAGGCGCCTCGATCTGCTGGACCTGCATATGATATCAAAACACTGCAACCTGTGCTTTGTTAGTTCAATGACTGCAGTGTCTTCATAAAAAAGATGGTAGTTGATCAATTCCAAAATGCCATCTCCATCCATCGCCAATGTCCCCACTGTGGGGGGCACCTAAGGTTATTCCTGCATCCAGCATAGCCAGGACAGTAGGCTCACACACGTTCCCAGAGGTTCGGGACCTCTATGTCCACTATTCACTCATGCCAAAGCCTGCACTTCTGTACCCCTCAAAACATGGATTCAGAGACTATAACGGCTCTCATTAAAAGGGCTCCAGACCTGAGAGCGAAAGTCAATACCTCAATCTCCATTCTGATTCTGGAGGTTGTTGTCAAGTATGCACCGCTCCTCTCACCAATGACCCTGCCTCTCACTCTAGCAGAGCTTTCTTACTGCATGGCCAAGATCCCAGAGTGAGGAAGACAAGACTAAGCTGGGAGTGTGGAAGTGGGAGTGTGGAAGGCAAGACTAAGCTGGGAGTGTGGAAGTGGGAGTGTGGAAGACAAGACTAAGCTGGGAGTGTGGAAGTGGGAGTGTGGAAGGCAAGACTAAGCTGGGAGTGTGGAAGACAAGACTAAGCTGGGAGTGTGGAAGACAAGACTAAGCTGGGAGTGTGGAAGACAAGACTAAGCTGGGAGTGTGGAAGACAAGACTAAGCTGGGAGTGTGGAAGACAAGACTAAGCTGGGAGTGTGGAAGTGGGAGTGTGGAAGTGGGAGTGTGGAAGACAAGACTAAGCTGGGAGTGTGGAAGACAAGACTAAGCTGGGAGTGTGGAAGTGGGAGTGTGGAAGTGGGAGTGTGGAAGACAAGACTAAGCTGGGAGTGTGGAAGACAAGACTAAGCTGGGAGTGTGGAAGACAAGACTAAGCTGGGAGTGTGGAAGTGGGAGTGTGGAAGTGGGAGTGTGGAAGACAAGACTAAGCTGGGAGTGTGGAAGACAAGACTAAGCTGGGAGTGTGGAAGACAAGACTAAGCTGGGAGTGTGGAAGACAAGACTAAGCTGGGAGTGTGGAAGTGGGAGTGTGGAAGTGGGAGTGTGGAAGACAAGACTAAGCTGGGAGTGTGGAAGTGGGAGTGTGGAAGTGGGAGTGTGGAAGACAAGACTAAGCTGGGAGTGTGGAAGACAAGACTAAGCTGGGAGTGTGGAAGACAAGACTAAGCTGGGAGTGTGGAAGACAAGACTAAGCTGGGAGTGTGGAAGACAAGACTAAGCTGGGAGTGTGGAAGACAAGACTAAGCTGGGAGTGTGGAAGACAAGACTAAGCTGGGAGTGTGGAAGACAAGACTAAGCTGGGAGTGTGGAAGTGGGAGTGTGGAAGTGGGAGTGTGGAAGACAAGACTAAGCTGGGAGTGTGGAAGACAAGACTAAGCTGGGAGTGTGGAAGACAAGACTAAGCTGGGAGTGTGGAAGACAAGACTAAGCTGGGAGTGTGGAAGACAAGACTAAGCTGGGAGTGTGGAAGACAAGACTAAGCTGGGAGTGTGGAAGACAAGACTAAGCTGGGAGTGTGGAAGTGGGAGTGTGGAAGTGGGAGTGTGGAAGACAAGACTAAGCTGGGAGTGTGGAAGTGGGAGTGTGGAAGACAAGACTAAGCTGGGAGTGTGTAAGACAAGACTAAGCTGGGAGTGTGGAAGTGGGAGTGTGGAAGTGGGAGTGTGGAAGTGGGAGTGTGGAAGACAAGACTAAGCTGGGAGTGTGGAAGTGGGAGTGTGGAAGACAAGACTAAGCTGGGAGTGTGGAAGTGGGAGTGTGGAAGACAAGACTAAGCTGGGAGTGTGGAAGTGGGAGTGTGGAAGTGGGAGTGTGGAAGACAAGACTAAGCTGGGAGTGTGGAAGTGGGAGTGTGGAAGTGGGAGTGTGGAAGACAAGACTAAGCTGGGAGTGTGGAAGTGGGAGTGTGGAAGACAAGACTAAGCTGGGAGTGTGGAAGTGGGAGTGTGGAAGACAAGACTAAGCTGGGAGTGTGGAAGTGGGAGTCTGGAAGACAAGACTAAGCTGGGAGTGTGGAAGTGGGAGTGTGGAAGACAAGACTAAGCTGGGAGTGTGGAAGTGGGAGTGTGGAAGACAAGACTAAGCTGGGAGTGTGGAAGTGGGAGTGTGGAAGACAAGACTAAGCTAGGAGTGTGGAAGACAAGACTAAGCTGGGAGTGTGGAAGTGGGAGTGTGGAAGACAAGACTAAGCTGGGAGTGTGGAAGACAAGACTAAGCTGGGAATGTGGAAGTGGGAGTGTGGAAGTGGGAGTGTGGAAGACAAGACTAAGCTTGGAGTGTGGAAGTGGGAGTGTGGAAGACAAGATTAAGCTGGGAGTGTGGAAGTGGGAGTGTGGAAGACAAGACTAAGCTGGGAGTGTGGAAGTGGGAGTGTGGAAGACAAGACTAAGCTGGGAGTGTGGAAGTGGGAGTGTGGAAGACAAGACTAAGCTGGGAGTGTGGAAGTGGGAGTGTGGAAGACAAGACTAAGCTGGGAGTGTGGAAGACAAGACTAAGTTGGGAGTGTGGAAGACAAGACTAAGCTGGGAGTGTGGAAGTGGGAGTGTGGAAGACAAGACTAAGCTGGGAGTGTGGAAGACAAGACTAAGCTGGGAGTGTGGAAGTGGGAGTGTGGAAGTGGGAGAGTGGAAGACAAGACTAAGCTGGGAGTGTGGAAGACAAGACTAAGCTGGGAGTGTGGAAGTGGGAGTGTGGAAGTGGGAGTGTGGAAGACAAGACTAAGCTGGGAGTGTGGAAGTGGGAGTGTGGAAGACAAGACTAAGCTGGGAGTGTAGAAGTGGGAGTGTGGAAGACAAGACTAAGCTGGGAGTGTGGAAGTGGGAGAGTGGAAGACAAGACTAAGCTGGGAGTGTGGAAGACAAGACTAAGCTGGGAGTGTGGAAGACAAGACTAAGCTGGGAGTGTGGAAGTGGGAGTGTGGAAGACAAGACTAAGCTGGGAGTGTGGAAGTGGGAGTGTGGAAGTGGGAGTGTGGAAGACAAGACTAAGCTGGGAGTGTGGAAGTGGGAGTGTGGAAGTGGGAGTGTGGAAGACAAGACTAAGCTGGGAGTGTGGAAGTGGGAGTGTGGAAGACAAGACTAAGCTGGGAGTGTGGAAGTGGGAGTGTGGAAGACAAGACTAAGCTGGGAGTGTGGAAGTGGGAGTCTGGAAGACAAGACTAAGCTGGGAGTGTGGAAGTGGGAGTGTGGAAGACAAGACTAAGCTGGGAGTGTGGAAGTGGGAGTGTGGAAGACAAGACTAAGCTGGGAGTGTGGAAGTGGGAGTGTGGAAGACAAGACTAAGCTAGGAGTGTGGAAGACAAGACTAAGCTGGGAGTGTGGAAGTGGGAGTGTGGAAGACAAGACTAAGCTGGGAGTGTGGAAGACAAGACTAAGCTGGGAATGTGGAAGTGGGAGTGTGGAAGTGGGAGTGTGGAAGACAAGACTAAGCTTGGAGTGTGGAAGTGGGAGTGTGGAAGACAAGATTAAGCTGGGAGTGTGGAAGTGGGAGTGTGGAAGACAAGACTAAGCTGGGAGTGTGGAAGTGGGAGTGTGGAAGACAAGACTAAGCTGGGAGTGTGGAAGTGGGAGTGTGGAAGACAAGACTAAGCTGGGAGTGTGGAAGTGGGAGTGTGGAAGACAAGACTAAGCTGGGAGTGTGGAAGACAAGACTAAGTTGGGAGTGTGGAAGACAAGACTAAGCTGGGAGTGTGGAAGTGGGAGTGTGGAAGACAAGACTAAGCTGGGAGTGTGGAAGACAAGACTAAGCTGGGAGTGTGGAAGTGGGAGTGTGGAAGTGGGAGAGTGGAAGACAAGACTAAGCTGGGAGTGTGGAAGACAAGACTAAGCTGGGAGTGTGGAAGTGGGAGTGTGGAAGTGGGAGTGTGGAAGACAAGACTAAGCTGGGAGTGTGGAAGTGGGAGTGTGGAAGACAAGACTAAGCTGGGAGTGTAGAAGTGGGAGTGTGGAAGACAAGACTAAGCTGGGAGTGTGGAAGTGGGAGAGTGGAAGACAAGACTAAGCTGGGAGTGTGGAAGACAAGACTAAGCTGGGAGTGTGGAAGACAAGACTAAGCTGGGAGTGTGGAAGTGGGAGTGTGGAAGACAAGACTAAGCTGGGAGTGTGGAAGTGGGAGTGTGGAAGACAAGACTAAGCTGGGAGTGTGGAAGTGGGAGAGTGGAAGACAAGACTAAGCTGGGAGTGTTGAAGTGGGAGAGTGGAAGACAAGACTAAGCTGGGAGTGTGGAAGACAAGACTAAGCTGGGAGTGTGGAAGACAAGACTAAGCTGGGAGTGTGGAAGTGGGAGTGTGGATGGCAAGACCCACGCCATTCTGGCCGGCATGTTCCGTCTTCGTTGGGGGAAGTTTTGGAGTCTTCCTATCTATGTCCTGGATCATCCAAATACTGTCTGCCGGCTTCAGTTGCTTTTCTTTTAACCAGGGTAGCTTCCTAGGTGTGACATTGGTGGGGATTGGGTCATGTCCACGCGCCTGTAGGTCCAGCATCTGCCGCACCTGACGGAGGAGTAACACTCCCCCGAGGGTTTCTGTTTGGGTTACCCCACCCCTAGCCCGCTTTTTACCCTTCAGGCATCGGGAGTTCGGTTTGTCAGCGCCGGATACTCGCTGTTTGCCATTGCCGTGTTAGTTTAAACGGGAACACCGGACCCAGCTAGTGGACCGTTCAAAAAAGTAATGGTCTTCTTCAGATCTTCCTTCCAGATTTGTGGGTTGAAGTGAAGCAATCAGAACCATGTTTTAGTTAAACACCAGCTCTGATATGTAAACTGTCCTCATCTTCCAGCACTGGGACTTCGTGGGCCAGTGGTTAAGTGGTACGGCTCACAATCTGAAGGTACTGGGTTCAATCCCCATCTCAGCACCGGCCATTACCCCGGGGAAGCAAACCCTTAGAAAATGCAGGAGGAAGCAGATCCTTACATAAAATGCATGTCAAAGTTGAATGCACTGGGCAGACAGGCACAAAATAAAAAACTAGTGCAACGCCTTGGGGAATTGAGAAATAAGGCGAACGCAATAAAAAGAACAACACCTAGCTGACGAGATGTGGATCGATGTGATCCCCATAGTAGTGAGCGCCACACAGATGAAGCAAGCATAGCTCAACCGCCTGGAGGACCACGGCCCACCTTCATCAGCATGCTCGGGATGTCAGGAAGCTACTACAAGCCATCACTTAACGTCTTTTTCAGGGTGCACAAAAAAGTAAACCTACTCATTATGCGCATTAAAGAACAAACAACAATAACATACTAAATAGGACCATTTCACATTCCACCCACTAAGCTAAAGCGTTCATGTCACACTTTACAATAAGACAAGAGTTAAGTTCAGGCCATAATACTGCCAAGTTTGTTTATTTGTTTTTAACAATTTGTAAATAACATTTTAAACGCCAATGTGTCCCAGTATAACCAAAATGACTTGATGTTTGAAAAGGTAAGTCACACCAAAAAAATAGCAAAAATATTAGAGAGAATAGTTCTTCTTAGTCAACCTGTGCTTCTACAGGGGCAGATGCCCCTGTGCAGGTCCCAGCTCTGGTATGAGCTGGATGTATCCTAGAGGAGGATTTCCTGCTAGCGAGCTAGGCTCGAGCAGCTTATTACTGCAATGCGTTGGGACAAGTGCTACGTAGGGTGGTTAACCATTGTGTGAGTCTGTCCATCTTAATAGACTCAAACACTAGAGTAAAGTAGACCGGCAGCCTGTTAGTCGCCATCTATGCTGCTCTAAACAAACCACCTAACCATGGCTGGTGTTATGCGTTATGCCATGTCACACAGTTTGTCGCCTCTAATGACATGCTTTCTGTAGGGTAGTGGTGCTATCCTTGTCCATGTCACACACAACGACCCCTGCAATTTTTCAGAATGCAAGTGTTTTTTAAACATAGATTTATTTTTCAGTTAATCTGTTACCTGTCTCGGTTACTTCATCTAAACAAGCAGTAATGTTTTTATTAATCATTACCTGATAAACTGATGAGAATGTATAGCTCCGGGACAGCTGCAAGCTGAAAGGAGAGTTAATATTAATACTTAGAGTAGGTAGATGTATGCCAACACCTAGCCAAAACAATAAATATTTTATCACTGATATCACAGATGGTGAATCACTATAAAAACTGTTACTGCAAGTCAAACATTAGCACGTCAGCCGATGTGCTATATTATTGTGTCAATGATGGTGCTGTGGAATACTTCTATTTTCTGCTCAAGATGAAGTTTAGATGGGGTTTGTAACCAGTCTGATCATTGTTTAGTAGAACCGAAATCACTGCATTTCAAACAGACCCATAGGTGTTGAGTTTCTCAGCAAATGCTGAAGGCTATGAATACTGATCGTTGCTATAGCTCACTGGTTTTACACACTCCTGCTCTGTCCTCTCAAGCACCTCTCCCTGCTCAATCCATCTTTGATTTTCAAACTCCTGCAATCCATATGCTGATGGTTCATGTAGCTCACTGGTTATACACACCCCGGCTCTATCCTCTCAATTCACTCTCTACATTTGTTCTACATTTGATTAAAAATTCACTAAGCGACTGAATCATATCTCTGCTAATCATATTTCATGTCCCCGCTAAACATTATTTTAAAAATACAATATTAGCACCTATACACTCCAATGGCTATCGATAATTCAGTTTCCATTTGAACTGTCCCTAGCAACACAGCGAATTCCTCTGGTAGCAAACATAACCTCCGGAGATGGTTCACCCAAATTGCTGCATCAATTTTGGCGATGGCATCTTCTGACGCAACAATATGCGTCTGACCTGGTCTCGGAAGATCTTTCGTTATCTCACATCCTTCTTTAAACATTGTTGTCAAGTTCTTCACTGTTGTTTTCGACACACTTTTGTCACCATACACTGTCTGCATTCTGCGATGAATGTCAACTGGTCGACATCCTTCAGCTGTTAGAAACTGAATCACCGCTCGCTGATCAACTCTGCACGGATTCCGTATCACACCCGCCATATTTTCAATGGTTTGCTGAGGAAACTATGATTTGGAGGATAATTAAATTTTGCAAACTTGATGGTTGGTATGTGCTGTTAATACCTGAAGTGACGTCATCATGCACATCGTACGTATGTTCAGTTGGTGCAATTAGATCCGGGTTTCATTTGAACCCGCCTCACACAACATCGGATTGCTGTCCCAAAAAACAAATCTAGTCCTACAGTGGATTCTGACTTCCTATGGAATCCTTGTAAACAAGAATTCAGATAAGCTTGCAAAAACCGGAATTGGCGGCACCCAGAATCACCATCCCCAAGGTTATAAAAAAGCAAGCACTCATAAAACTATCTATGAGGATGGAATAGAGAAACCAGCACAAAGAAGTCGAGCCAGAAAATGATAGCATAGACAAACTTGGCAGAGATTGGCAGACAATGATCTTCAGACTCAGAACGGGACATTGGAGACTCAAAGTCCACATCACACAGAATGAGTCTTTGAGACACAGCCTCGTATGATTGCGGAGCAATCAAGCAAACACCAGAACATATTGTGCAGGACTGCCATACTTATACAGGCCAAAGAGAGGCAGTCTGGCCCATGAGAGCGACCATGCTCGAAAAGCTGTGGGTGACCGGCGAATACCTGAAATGCAGCCTCCATCGCGAACCTCACCGGGCTAGAAGCATAGCATCCGTTGATTAAAAAAAAGATGATGACTTGCCATGTATTTGTTAAAGACCTATGCTCCACATGGAGCTGGGAAGGGATTGATTGCAATTATTTTCATATTTTCCCCAAGATTCAATCACATGACAAAAAATACCTGGGTTATTGGTTTCTTTGAAAATGACTTGTTGGACCTCTCAAGGTGAACTTCAAATTTGGCTTCACCTGGATATAAATGTCATGTTGTGAACAATAGATCAATCTTCAGATGCTTTTCTCAGTTTCCTATTATTTAGTAGATGACAGAACTAATTATGGGGTAGTCGTACATTGGCACAAATACAAAAACAACAACAGAACAATAGCCTTTGATATGGCCAAGAGGTCAACAAGAACAACACAAATGGGAATCTCTAACTAATCTAAACAATAAAGGTATTCATTAACAGATATAGGACATTTCTGGACAATCCCGTCCAGAGTGTCATCAATGTACACACACATACAAAGCCATCAATCACCATTTCTTTGAGTTCCCAGCAATCAACAATCTTTAGTTGTTTCAAATGCCCATAATGAGTGGGTCTACTCTTTTGTGTGCCCTGAAAAAGGACGTTAAGTGGCGGGTTGTTGCAGCTTTTCTCACATCCGAAACATACTGATGAAGCTGACCAGGGTCCTCCAGGTGGTTGTGCTATGTTTAGATTCATCTGCACGTCGCTCGCTACTACTGGGATCACATCAATCCCTCACCTCGTTAGACAGGCTGCCATGAAAACAGCCTATTTCAAGGGAGGGCTACACGGAAGCCGAGGTGAGGGTCTCGGCCAGTATATCTTGCCTGACCTTGACTAACATGTCTGATCAGTATATTTTGTCTGACCAGACATTAGTCTTCCTCCCCTACAATCTTCAGATAATGCTTCTTCCTCCAAGGCTATTTAAAAGGAACACTTAGTACAGAACTAAAAAAACACTAACAAACATGTGCAGATACCACTATATGGCATTGAGTGCCAGCATATGCTGGACCCATAACCACAATTACCCCTAGACTAAATCATATGTAAGTAAAGATCCAGATTTCACGCTAGTGTGGCATATTGAGAATATGGTGTTAGGGGCATATTTTTCTTGACCAACGGCACATGAGAGGTGATGTGGTCAACATCACGCTTGACCAACGGCACATGAGAGGTGATGTGGTCAATATCACGCTTGACCAACGGCACATGAGAGGTGATGTGGTCAACATCACGCTTAACCAACGGCACATGAGAGGTGATGTGGTCAACATTACGCTTGACCAACAGCACATGAGAGGTGATGTGGTCAACATCACGCTTGACCAACGGCACATGAGAGGTGATGTGGTCAACATCACGCTTAACCAACGGCACATGAGAGGTGATGTGGTCAACATTACGCTTGACCAACGGCACATGAGAGGTGATGTGGTCAACATCACGCTTGACCAACGGCACATGAGAGGTGATATGGTCAACATCACGCTTGACCAATGGCACATGAGAGGTGATGTGGTCAACATCACGCTTAACCAACGGCACATGAGAGGTGATGTGGTCAACATCACGCTTGACCAACAGCACATGAGAGGTGATGTGGTCAACATCACGCTTAACCAACGGCACATGAGAGGTGATGTGGTCAACATCACGCTTAACCAACGGCACATGAGAGGTGATGTGGTCAACATTACGCTTGACCAACGGCACATGAGAGGTGATGTGGTCAACATCACGCTTGACCAACGGCACATGAGAGGTGATATGGTCAACATCACGCTTGACCAACGGCACATGAGAGGGGATGTGGTCAACATAACGCTTGACCAACGGCACATGAGAGGGGATGTGGTCAACATCACGCTTGACTAACGGCACATGAGATTTGATATGGTCAACATCACGCCAGCCACCTTTACTTTTCAAGATTACTCTGGTATCCAATTATTTAGGCTGGGTGGACCATCTCAGCCGTTTTGCAATCAGGAACAATAACCATATGGGAATGGTGAAAAAAAATTGAGCCATTTCAATTTAAAATTAAAAAAGGTTTTATTTGTTGCTAAGCCAAATGATGACTTGTATTAGATTTTTGTGCCTGTACTCAATCTCTAACAAGTATTACATTTTGCTTAAACTATAAAAACACAAAATTCAGTTAGACTATAATATATAATATAATAATAAAATTGACTAGAGAGAGCGGTAGAAAGAGTTTAAAAATTAACTAAAAATGGGAAATAGTAACCAAATAAGACATAATGAAACAATTATAATAAGTATGTCAAAAGATAAAACAGTATACTACTATCTTTTAAAATAGCAACCATTCTCTGCTTCAATAAATAGCATAGGTAAAATAAATAAAACAAATCAGCTAAATATTAATGGACAAAATAGAACAACACAGAATGTGTAAGTCCCATTTATAACAAAATCAATATATGAGAACTATTAAATAAACAAACATTTACACTACAGCAAATCTCAATTTCATCTCCTCTAAATCATAAAAAATCTAATTATGTGTAGTTTTCACATTAATAAGGACGCCTATACCTAACCCTAGATTTCAGAAAACCACAACTAGTAATGAAGAATATAGCAATATAATGTCTCATAATACCACACACTAATAATGACAGACATAACAATCTATTGTCCCACAACACCACACACTAAAAATGGTGAATATAGCAATCTAATGTCCCACAATACCACACACTAAATATAGCAATATAATGTCCCACAATACCACACACTAAATATAGCAATCTAATGTCCCACAATACCACACACTAAATATAGCAATCTAATGTCCCACAATACCACACAGTAAATATAGCAATCTAATGTCCCACAATACCCCACAGTAAATATAGCTATAATGTCCCACAATACCACACACTAAATATAGCAATCTCATGTCCCACAATACCACACACTAAATATAGCAATCTCATGTCCCACAATACCCCACAGTAAATATAGCTATAATGTCCCACAATACCACACAGTAAATATAGCTATAATGTCCCACAATATCACACACTAAATATAACAATCTAATGTCCCACAATACCAAACACTAATAATGACAGACATAACAGTCTAATGTCTCCCAACACCACACACTAATAATGATAGATATAACAATTGAATGTCTCCCAATACCACACACCAATAATGATAGATATAACAATTGAATGTCTCCCAACACCACACACCATTAATGGTAGATATAACAATTGAATGTCTCCCAATACCACACACTAATAATGATAGATATAACAATTGAATGTCTCCCAACACCACACACCAATAATGGTAGATATAACAATTGAATGTCTCCCAATACCACACACCAATAATGGTAGATATAACAATTGAATGTCTCCCAATACCACACACCAATAATGGTAGATATAACAATTGAATGTCTCCCAATACCACACACTAATAATGATAGATATAACAATTGAATGTCTCCCAACACCACACACCAATAATGGTAGATATAACAATTGAATGTCTCCCAATACCACACACCAATAATGGTAGATATAACAATTGAATGTCTCCCAATACCACACACTAATAATGACAGATATAACAATTGAATGTCTCCCAATACCACACACCAATAATGACAGATATAACAATTGAATGTCTCCCAATACCACACACTAATAATGACAGATATAACAATTGAATGTCTCCCAATACCACACACTAATAATGACAGATATAACAATTGAATGTCTCCCAATACCACACACCAATAATGATAGATATAACAATTGAATGTCTCCCAATACCACACACCAATAATGACAGATATAACAATTGAATGTCTCCCAATACCACACACTAATAATGATAGATATAACAATTGAATGTCTCCCAACACCACACACCAATAATGACAGATATAACAATTGAATGTCTCCCAATACCACACACTAATAATGATAGATATAACAATTGAATGTCTCCCAACACCACACACCAATAATGGTAGATATAACAATTGAATGTCTCCCAACACCACACACCAATAATGACAGATATAACAATTGAATGTCTCCCAATACCACACACTAATAATGACAGATATAACAATTGAATGTCTCCCAACACCACACACTAATAATGACAGATATAACAATTGAATGTCTCCCAACACCACACACTAATAATGACAGATATAACAATTGAATGTCTCCCAATACCACACACCAATAATGACAGATATAACAATCTAATATCCCACACAATAAAGGAAGTACTTATTCTTGTTATATTTTTGTTCCACATCAAACATATGGTTACCGATGCAACTGCTCCATGTATGAAGTTATTTACACACTTAGGGTACATGCAGTCGTGGTTTCTGAAGCAATTTGTTTGACATGATGAGGTTGCTGGCCCCATGCACTATAGTGCTCCTATTCCTCCTACCCGGATCCACATTTTGACTAGGCTACAACAGGCTAATCCTTCATATGTCATTCTTCGCTACATGAAAATATCCGGGATTAAGGTGCTGAGCAGTGCATGAGCTGGAGTGGTCAATGATCCATAGCTGACTGCTAGGGTCAGGGCCAGCGAACCAGAGCTGCCAAGACCCTTCTACACCTCCATGCTGTGATATTTGATAACATGCTGCAACAAAGCAGACTGGCTAAGGAGAAGGGATCGAAGAGGAAAGGCTAATCCGGTACTAAAAAATGCCTGCTAAAGTTGGATGTATCAGACCAAAAGGTGCAAATATAGCAGAAAAGCTGTTAACTATGACACAGCGCATTCCGTTCTTTGGACAATATCCTGCTACTTGCAAAGCCTTTCTTAAGGCTCGTAGCGGGAGAATGAGAACAAATGACGAAGAAGAATATGAAAACATTCACTCTTTGACTTGTCATCCAACATACACCAGGCAAACCCTTCATATGCTATTCTCATCTATATAAAAACATCCACACCAGGCAAACCCTTCATATGCTATTCTCATCTATATAAAAACATCCACACCAGACAAACCCTTCATATGCTATTCTCATCTGTATAAAAACATCCACACCAGACAAACCCTTCATATGCTATTCTCATCTATATAAAAACATCCACACCAGGCAAACCCTTCATATGCTATTCTCATCTATATAAAAACATCCACACCAGGCAAACCCTTCATATGCTATTCTCATCTATATAAAAACATCGACACCAGGCAAACCCTTCATATGCTATTCTCATCTATATAAAAACATCCACACCAGGCAAACCCTTCATATGCTATTCTCATCTATATAAAAACATCGACACCAGGCAAACCCTTCATATGCTATTCTCATCTATATAAAAACATCCACACCAGGCAAACCCTTCATATGCTATTCTCATCTATATAAAAACATCGACACCAGGCAAACCCTTCATATGCTATTCTCATCTATATAAAAACATCCACACCAGGCAAACCCTTCATATGCTATTCTCATCTATATAAAAACATCGACACCAGGCAAACCCTTCATATGCTATTCTCATCTATATAAAAACATCCACACCAGGCAAACCCTTCATATGCTATTCTCATCTATATAAAAACATCCACACCAGGCAAACCCTTCATATGCTATTCTCATCTATATAAAAACATCGACACCAGCCAAACCCTTCATATGCTATTCTCATCTATATAAAAACATCCACACCAGACAAACCTCTGTACGCAAAATTATCATAATAAATATAATACTGCTGAAATAAAAATAATTTTACAAAACATATGTTGCACACGCCTAATTAAGCTAATAAAATCAAATGATATTGACTATATGGTACTGGCATTGCATTTCATCTTACCTTTGCCTTTACTTTTAGAAACTTTGTACTGTAAGAGTACTCCTTTATTTGTCCCCACCAATAATGTTGACTCTGTGCAAAATAAGAGATAGAATGGTATGTAAGTCCTTGCTACATTGAAACAACAATACAACAGAATGTGATCCTATGAGGGAAAAAAATGATTATCAGCTGCAAAAATGCACACGGACAAGTAAACAAAATAAATATATACAAAAGCTATTAAGTTAAAGAAATAAAGAAGAAGAAAAAATATATATGATACAACTAAAATTTTAATTCATTAATGAAACAGAAGTGTAACTGTAAAATAATTTCTAAAAGACAAAACTAGACTTGAAATCAAAGAATGACAAAATATCAATTAAGGGAGACAATCAAGACTTGGGATGTCTATAGAGTTTTGGGTAGAAGATATCAGTTATAGTGATATTCTTTCTTTTTCTTTCTGGCGATCGTACTCAAAAGGGTGCCATATGATAATTTACAGCAAGGCTGCAATGCCTTTCAGTCCGACACATCCAGTTTCAGTATTTCATTTTTGGTACCAGGTTTGCCTTTCCTCTGTGATCTGTATTTCCTTAGCCAGACTACACGAGAGCAGCCTGTTTCAAGGGCTGCCACTTGGAGGTGGAATACGATCTTAGTCAGCTATTTTTTGCTGACCCTGATGCAAGCAGCCAGTTGTGAGTCGTTGACTGCTGTCAGCCAGTTGTGAGTCGTTGGCTGCTGTCAGCCAGTTGTGAGTTGTTGACTGCTGTCAGCTCCTTCATTGCTGCATCTTCAGTCCCTAATCTCTGTATCTGCTTTTTTTAGGTTTCATGCCTCACAGGCATACACTATTACTGGAATAACCATGCTGTTGAAGGTGTGAGCTCTTGACTTGTCATTTCTCATCTGTTCAAATATGGGTTTGATGCGATTAAAGCTGAATCATCCTGGTGCTATCCTTTGTGAAATCTCATGATTTGTTATGTGGAAGTCTGTCATTTATTAACCCAGGTAGATGTATGAATCCACATTTTAGACAAGATAATTTCCTAGTTCGAGTTCCCCTTGTGTGCATAAATTGCTCAATATGTATGGGTTTTCTTTGTATTCATTCAAAGACCTACTGCCTCGCTTGCAATGTTGAGCTCATTTAGGCATTATTCAGTCTCTCTGAATGGCAGTGACTATATCATCATCAAATCCTATCTGGTGGGTAAGCATTTCTCAGTCAATGTAGCAAATTTTTCTTTAATACTTTGATTTCTCAGGACATTAACCACTGCAGTTATTTCAATGCTGTTGAATGCTTCTACGTAGTCCACAAACACAAGACACAGAGGAATATGCACTTCCCATGCCCTCACCATTGGTTGATTGTGTGAAAGTGGTTGGTTGTCGAGTAGCCCTTTCTGAAGCCTGCCTGCTCTCGTGGTTGATTTTCATCAAGTTGCTTCTCGATTCTGTTCTCAAGCACTATTGTGAAAAGTGTGTACATGGATGAAAGCCAGTTTTTCTATGACTCATTTTTTGTGAATCAAAATTGTTTTTGACATTTTACATTGGCCACAAATTCAGTTGAACAAAAAACAAAAACTCCAAAATCATTTGACTGCATTGAACGCAACCACCTGCGATAAGTATGGAATGCATAACAGCACATCTCTGAGGGTGGGTAGAATACAGGAGCCAACGTAACTTCCTCATTCAAAATGTGACTATTCAGTAAGCTAAGAGTAAACGAGGTCAGATACCTCTGTCACATTTTCTTAGATGAGGGTAGGTGCGACACGACAGTGACATTGAGACCAAATGCCAGAGAGCCACAGGAGCGACTATCAAAGTGACTATCAACATTAGTCTGGCAACAAATTGACTCATGGCATCCATCTACCAACCCTGTGCTACCAGAGCCACAGGCATATCCAAGGCATGAGAGAGCAAAATCTCCACCTGCAAATTGAGATGTATGTGAATGGCTGCTGACATCTCTAAGAGAGACAAGATTGAGAAAAGGGTTGATTCCATCCCCTGTGTTGAATACATGTCTAAACAGAAGGTGCGATGGTTTTGTCATCTCCAGAGAATGCTTGCTGATCATCTTCTTAGTGTCCATTTACAATGTCTGATGGTCTGGCTTCCAAGCAAAAGGGCGACCAAAAGAAAGGCGGATAGATAGTGCAATGATGATTTTCCAGCAGCACTGGCTATGTCAGACACGATGAGGGGCCAAAGATGCAGAACAGTGAGTGAGCTGACAGCAGCAAGCAACTCTTAGCTGGCTGCTTGCATCAGGATCAGCAACACATAGCTGATCAAGATCCTATTCTGCCTTCAAGTGACAGCCCTGGAAACAGACCAGGGCTGAAGATGCAGAACAGTGAGTGAGCTGACAGCAGCTAGCAACTCATAGCTGGCTGCTTGTATCATTGTCAACAAACCAGATCTTAATGTGCACATCACAACATCATTTTCAGGACCAACACCAAAGAAGAAGAAATAGACTATAACCATGAAACCTGGCTAAGAGATTAGGGATTGAAGAGGGAAGGCAAACCCAGTCCCAAAAATACCCACTATGGGGTGCCTAACACTATATGATGAGAAGTGGCTTTGTCCGACACCTGACTTTAGGATTGTGTTGCAATCCTAGAGCTGACAATTTGGCCTGAAAACAGGCTTCATCAAGTACAATAATGTTGCCATTCATATTTGTATGACTTTACATTAGTTGGTCTGTGTATCCCAAATAAACTCTTTAGTTTTTTTACAAATATTACCATAAATATGTTTCCAGTACATCTTGCGTGGACAGGTCCAGTATAGGTACCCTTTATTTCAGCAAGTCTTTCTGGTTGGCTCAAAGAATTCATCATACTGTGTATTCCTGTTTGTTTTTATCTGGCCATATATAGTAAATTTGTAGTTGGTTTCCTTTGTGCGGCTTATTAACTGAGGGAACTTCAGACTCAGAATAGGACATTGCAGACTCAACACCCACCTCCACAGAATGGGTCTTAGAGACACCACCACGTGTGACTGCAGAGCACCCAAGCAAACACCAGAGCATATCCTGCAGGACTGTCCGACATGCAGACCAAAGAGAGGCAGTCTGGCGCAGGGAAGCGACCATGCTCAAAAAGCTATGGGGAACAGGCGAAGACTTGAAAGTCTACTTTGTGGTGAACCTCACCGGACTAGAAGTGTAGCATTGGTTGATCAAACATGAAGAAGACTGGGATGAGAAAGGTGTATGTCAGTGGGCTTTCTGGCAATAGACATTTCCCAGTTTCTGAGCAGTTGTTAAACAATGTAGAACCAAACCGGCTCCCAGTAAACAAGCATCGTCAACTTGAAATCATGAATGTTTATGATTTCATAAGCACATTATCTATGTTACAAGTCTATACTTCTGCAACCAAAATATCTCTACAGTAGCAACAAGTTCATAGAAATGAATCTATATTCTATAGATTCTATAAATTTCTGTGTGTGATGGAGCAACATAAAGCTGCATAGTCTCCATTAAATTGTTCTAGGTACTTGGTTACAGATCAGTATGTCAGTTTGCACAAACTTTGTTCTAATTTAGCAGGAGATTTAACCCAGACGATTCCAGCAGTAGCTTGTAGATTAGTGGTGATAACAATGGACAACCAATTGTACCACTTAAATATGACATAGTGGTGATAATAATCAAAGCAACAACTCAAACCAGTCAAGGGTTCACTTGATTATAGTATATCTATACTATATATATATATATATTGTTGTTGATTTATGAATGCTCACAATGAGTACATTACTCTTTTGTGAGCCCTGAAAAGGACGTTAAGTGGCAGGTTGCAGTAGCTTTCCTCACATCCTGAGCGTGCTGATGAAGGTGAACTGGGGTCCTCTTCGACACACTTTTGTCACCATAAACTGCCTGCAATCCACGATGAATGTCAACTGGTCGACATCCTTCAGCTGTTAGAAACCAAATCACCACTCGTTGATCAACTCTGGATGGATTCCGTATCACACCCGCAATGTTTTCAACGGTCTGCTGAGGAAACTATGAGTTGGATGATAATAAAATTTTGCAAACTTGATGGTTGGTATGTGCTGTTCACACCAGAGGTGACGTCATCATGTGCATCGTACGTATGTTTGGTTCTATTTCATATGAACATGCTTTGTGTGTGTGTGTCTATATATATATATATATATATATATATATATATATATATATATATATATATATATATATATATATATATATATATATATATATATATATATATATATCAACGAGGAGCGTTGAAATCAAACCGATACTTTTTGTTCTGGTTCTACCAGAATGGGCTATAGTGTACTGGAACTACTATCAGTAGTTAGGGGCATTTGTGTCCTATTACTGCTAGGTGGACCACATGCCATGGGACAGTCATGGGACAGATAACTAAAAATGGTGGATAACACTGTGCATGGAACAGCGTGTTGTGATGAAGTTTCTTGTGAAAGAAGGCGTGAAAATTTACAGAAGACTGCAATCACAATATGGTGATTAGACACTCAGCCGCAGTGAGACATTTGAATAGTGTAAACGTTTTAAGTCGTACATCCATGAGTGATGATCCCGGCCATAGTGGCTCTCAACTCACCACAGTAATTCCTGTGAATATCCAGATTGTGGAAAATCTTATCCTGGAAAATTGACGCATAACCTGTCATGAAATTGTACAAGAGAGTCTTTCTCTGTGTATGGTGAACTCTTTTTTTCATGAACATTTGCATTTTCGAAAGGTTAGTGCACATTGGGTTTGATAGCATAGGGCAACCTGCTCCTGCAAGATAATGCTCAACCTCATACGGCTTGTGCCATCTGTAGCAACTCGACTGGGAGGTATTGCCACATCCACCTTACAGCGCAGACTTCGTTCCAATCGATTTTCACATGTTTAAATCCCTAAAAGAATTTCTGGGAGGTCAGCATTTCAGCACTGATGACGAAGTGAAATAGGCTGTTCTGGATTGAGTTAGACATACTGACAAATCTTTCTATGTTGAAGCCTTACTTAAACACAGGGATAGGTGCATAAATGTTGAGGGAGATTATATAGAAAAACAAATGACATTTTGAATACTTGAAAAAAACTATTTTTTTCCTTACAAAAAAAAAGTCCTGGTTTGACTTGAACGCACCGAGCAAGTGTTAAAAAAAGAACTGAACAGACATACAGATACCAGCTGTGTTCTTTGGAACCTCTTGGACAATAAACTCCAGAACTTGACATGCATGTAGCCTCATGCTTGGCAATAGACAACTGTCAATAGCGACAGTGATGTTCCAAATGTCTGGAGGATGTACAATCTGTACCCAACACTATATTTCTAATTATTAACATCTCGTTTGTTTCATTTTAGTACAAAACCATCTCATTGGAAATTATACTAACTATATTCTTCAATAACTGCCATATCGCATGGATTCTCTTTTCATTGAAAGAGACTTAAGTTTTTATCAGACTGCAAGGTCAAGAAATGCGAAAGTAAAAACATTCTTTATTATTTTCATGACTTTTAAAACTGAATATTTGTATGTGCTTGGTAAAAATTTCACCCGTAATGCATGGATGAATGCCAGAATGGGAAGTAAAATATAGCAACACTGTAACCTGCTTATAGACTATATCTCACATGTGGTAAAACGCGATAAAAGGGGGCTGGGCATGGAGAAACGGGCAACCTACCCCATCTTGTAGAAATTATTATAAACTACAGATACTTCAACAGATGTGGTCAATGTGGATATTCCGATATATCAATTATAGAAGCACTTTGCGCATCTTTTTTGAAGATATGCGGATGCGCTCTATTATCTACGTTTGATTAGCCATTATTAATATTATAATTCATTAATTGAGATATAAATGGAAGGGTTTAGAATATTGACTGATCAGTCACTGAATCACAGGGAATCAGTGATTGTGATTCACATAGATACTTAAGAAACTAAGACTAGTAAGATACTAAATTACTAGATAGTGACTGACATCCATGATCACATGCCAATCAGATCTACCGACTACCGAAACCCTACTAACAATGAAAAGCAGAAATAAGAAAATAGTGTTGATAGTCAAAACACATATTAAGTGCTAGAAAATCTTAAGCAGGACAACAGTTGCCGAACTACTGAACTGGCTATACGCCGAGGATCAGAGAATGAGGGAGGCAAATCACTAGATTATTATGAAGATGTACTTTCGCTTGACACACACTCACACTGGTGACTGCCACAGCACACGACACTGACAGTGACAGTCGATACAGTACCTAAGCAACTTACCAAAGCAGGCAATAGATTCGATGTTTAGAGGCAAACGCTCTAAAATCGGAGCGGCCTCAAATGCGTCGTGCATTTTAAATCATTTCTATCTGAATATTATGTCTCTGTTACTTAAAACCATAGCTTTGCTCTGTGTATTTTATAGTCAAACGATTACAACTTCAATTGTTTTCCTTTACATTTCACATGACCCCCGACATTACTAACTCAAAGAATAAGTGAACTCTTATAAGGGAGAGAAGTCTTGAGACAATACTAAAAACAGATTAGAAAAGTTACTGCCCAGTTGATTTCACAAGTCTCATGTGGTCGTAGCCGTAGACAAAACAGGCCGTAGATTGTACTCGTGCAGAGATTGTGTCGGTCGTCATGAACTTGAAGAACTACATGGCAACTGGCGGAGATGGAACTGCTGGCGATGTGCTTAAGGCGACGAACGATACAACTATAACGCACTTACACTTCTTACTTACTTTTTTACTCTATTCTTCCATTGATGCCGTGAAACTTAACTTAACGTCTTTATACTGGGTTAGAAGACTCTGCAGAGTCTGTATACAACCAGTTTCTATTTACATTACCTTGCTCTAAAAGCTATGCGCACCCAATCTATTCTTAAATGCGTTAATTGTCCCTGCCCCCACCACTGCCCGTGGCAATGTATTCCAAGCATTCACCACTCTCTGACTAAAAAAAGATTTCCTAATATTTAATCTGGACCTTTCTTTAGTTAATTTGTAGCTATGCCCGCTTGTTCTTGTAGCCGGTCGTACTTTGAAAAAACTTGGTATAGTCTAATACATCCTTTCCATTTATTAATTTATACACTTCTATTAAGTCACCTCGAATTCTTCTTTGTTCGAGACATTGAATACCAGTCTTTTTTTAGTCTTTCCTCATAACTTTAATTCTGGAATCCAACTATCAGCTTTGTCGCTCTTTTTTGTATCCTTTCCAGCAAATCCCCTCTATGATAAGGACTTCACATCTGTATACAGTAATCCAATCTAGGTCTAACTAATGCTTTATACAGTCCTGCAGCTGAGTTGGTGCCAAATTGTTATGCTTTGCATTCCTTTGGAATTACACCAGCGAGGCCGAAAGGGGGATCCTACAGTTTGGGCAGCCCAGGGTCTTCATATTCAGCGCCCAGGATTGCGCTCTGGGAGGCTACTCACAGAATGCCACGCGCATGGTCTGCAAAGACTGAGACGCTTATGAATGAATTAATGACTATATATATATATATATCATCATCATCATCAGTCCCGTAACCTAGAAGGTCGTTGAGGCGCCGTTATTGCAGTTTGTCGAACCAGTTCACGCCATACGTCTCGATTTTTCGCTAGAGTGTTAATTTCAGCTAAAGACCTTCCCGTCCACTATTTTATATTGTCCTCCCATCTCTTTTTTGTCCACTGTCCCACCCTTCCCAGGCCCAGTGCCTTGCAGGATGGTCTTGGTCAGCCGCACCGATTGTGATTTATATATATATGTTAATGTATCTATCTATCTATCTATCTATCTATCTATCTATCTATCTATCTATCTATCTATCTATCTATCTATCTATATATCTATCTATCTATCTATCTACGTTCTTTGTGTGCCAAATATGCGCATAAGACAGACACAAATGATTTCCAGTTGGAACGGTGTGACGCCACTGTTTTTAGATCTTGTATGGTGCTGAGGCCCATATCTCGGATGATTGTTCTTCTGAGTTATTCCTTAGGTCTCACTCTTTAGCGAACGCCCCTTGGTGTCCATCCGAGTGCCTGAAATGGAAGACGGCTGCTGTTCATTCTAAGGGCATGTAAAATGTATTTGCATCGTTTTTTCAAAGACAAAAAAATATGGCTTCCCGAACCACAGTGGTTGATATCAAGCTACATGTGAATTCTCTACAAAATGTCCAACACTACACATACATTGGAAGCAAAATGACAAAAGATGGAGATGCCACGAAAGAAATTTCCACCAGAATTGCTTTGGCCTCAAACGCCTTTAAATACCAAGCTCAGACTAGTCAACTCAATCGTAAAATCAGTCCTGACAAATGTGTGTGAAAGCTAAAAGACAACAAAAGCGCTGGAAAACAAACGAAATATCTTTGAAAATAAATGTTTAAGAAAATTATTGAATATACGCGGGGACCAGTTCAAAACTAATGACTCGATAAAAACAGAGACAAACCAACTGTACGTGTCTACCATCATCCGGAAAACCCATTTATATATATATATATATATATATATATATATATATATATATATATATATATATATATATATATATATATATAGTTCCTTCATAATGGGTAGGACTTGTAGTCGGCCCAATGCTTCATCAGTGACCACCGTTTCCTCTGAGTAGAGCTTAGAGTAGTGCTCCACCCATCTACTAGTCCCGATCCATGATTCTCGCACCTGTCAGAGATTTCAGAGGGGCAGTACCTCTTGTTATAGGACCCATGACCATCTGTATGCCTCTATACATGCCTTGGATATTTCCTGTCTCTTTATTTAGCTGAATTCCTTTACACAGTTTCTGCCAGTACTCGTTTGCGGATCGTCTAGCGGTTCGTTGATTGGTGTCCCGGGCCATCCTAAGGTCAGCAAGCGTCCTCTCATTTGGGCATTTAAAAAATAAATGATAAAGGCTTCTCGTTTGCCTCAATTACTGGTTCCAGTCTTGCGATATGTGCATTGATGCAATCGTGATCGGCCCTTTCGTTCATGCCAAACGTAGCTAACGCTGTATTATAGATGGCACCTTTCATAACGTTCCACTTAGTTGTGACGTCACACTCGGATCCTTTTTGAAGAGCCAGATTCAGGTCAGACACAAACCTCTCCGTCTTGAAAGGAATCATCATCTGCAGAGCGCAGAGCGCATTAACTTAACTTAACGTCTTTATACTGGTTTAGAAGACTCTGCATAGTCTGTATACAACTAGTTTCATTTACATTATCTTGATCTAAAAGCTATGTGCATCCAATTTATTCTTAAATGCATTAACTGTCCCTGCCTCCATTACCTCCCATGGCAATGCATTCCAAGCATTCACCAATCTCTGACTAAAAAAATGTTTCCTAATATCTAATCTGGACCTCTCTTTAGTCAGCTTGTAGGTGGTTGTATTTTTATAAAAAAACTTGTTATAGTCTAATTTATCCATTCCTCTGATCATCTTATAAACCTGTATGAAGTCACCACGAATTATTCTCTCTTCTAGACACTGTAGGCCGGTTTTTCTTTCCTCATAACTGTAATTCTGGAATCCCACTATCAGATAGTGGAGCCGCGTAGCCCTGTGGTTAGACGATGAGGTGGCAAGCAGAAAAGCAAAGGCCAGCACAGCCTTTGGAAGAATGCGCTCGATTATCTGGACACGTCGTGGCCCCCAAAGAAACCAATTAAAGACAGTCTGAAGGACTCACTAAAAAGTTGCCAGATAGACATCGACACCTGGGAATGTCTTGTGCAAAACAGATCTGACTGGAGAAGAGCAGTCAAATCGGGTGTAGCTGCCGGTGAAGACGACCGTGTTGTGAAAGCCCAGAGCATACGCGAGACACGGAAATTAAGAGCAGAGGGAACACCATCCCCTTCTACAAACCTCGTGTGCCCGATATGTAGCAGATGTTTTCGTGCTCGCATTGGCCTGTTCAGCCACATGCGCACCGACACCCAACAGGGAAATCTGTGACAAGGATGATGTCGGCGGTCCTCATCGACAACGATGGACAGCTATTATATATATATATATATATATATATATATATATATATATATATATATATATATATATATATATATATATATATATATATGTATATATATATATATTACATCATCAACAGTCATATATACCACATGTTCCCAATCTTCTTCGAGCCTTGTATTTGACCACTTCCATTTTACATTAATCATCTTCAGTTATTACATATCCAAGACAAGAAATTATAATATTTATCGAACTATTCTTCAATTATGTTGTTTTCAAAGAGACATGGATACAGCATGATTAGGATCAATCTGTATTACAGAGGAAATGGTTTTTTAAAAATTGGAGGGGTTGAAAGTGGATAAATGTCCAGGTCAAGATGGTATTCATCCAAAATTGCTGTTTGAAATTAGAGACCAATTAGCAAAACCATTGGCTATATTATGTTCTCAATCACTTGCACAAGGGATTGTTCCACGGGATTGGAAAGATGCGGGAGTGATCCCCTTATTCAAAAAGGGCAAAAAGTCAGATCCAGCAAACTATACACCTGTGAGCTTAACGAGCATAGTCTGTAAATTGTTAGAGTCAATAATCAAAGAAAACATTGTAATGCATTTAGACAAATTTAATCTAATTAGAAATAGTCAGCATGGGTTTACCAGACGCAGATCATGCTTAACAAATCTATTAGAATTCATGGAGGAGGTTACCAAAATGTTAGATAAAGGGGAGCCAGTTTATGTTATTTATCTGGATTTTGCTAAGGCCTTTGATAGAGTACCTCATCAACGATTATTTCGAAAATTAAAATCACATGGAAAAGGTGGGGAAGTTGCCAAATGGATTGAAAATTGGTTAAAGGGAAGAAGGCAAAGGGTGGGTATAAATAAGGAGTACTCTGAGTGGTGTGAAGTGAAAAGTGGAGTGCCACAGGGCTCGGTTTTGGGACCAATTTTACTCTTGATATATATAAATGATTTGGACATAGGTATGGGATCCATTATTGCAAAATTTGCTGATGACACAAAACTATGCAGTAGTGTCTCATCTAAAGCAGAAGTGGATATATTGAGGTCGGATTTAGAAAAAATTCGAGAATGGTCTGTAATCTGGCAAATGGAGTTTAATAGATAGTAGATAAATGTACAGTCATCCACATGGGTAGATCCAATATGGAACATAATTACAGAATGGGAGAGAACAATATTAGAAAGATAGATAAAGAAAGGGACTTAGGGGTTATAATAGATCATACATGTAAGGTGAAAGAGCAAGTTCAGGTAGCAGTAAAAAAGGCAAATGCAATGTAAGGGATGATAAAAAGAAATATTAAACATAGGAGCAAGGAAGTGATAGTCAAACTGTATAAAGCATTAGTTAGACCTAGATTGGAGTACTGTGTACAGGTGTGGAGTCCTTTTAAGAGAGGGGATATAGACATGCTGGAGAGAATACAAAAAAGAGCGACAAAGCTGATAGTGGGATTCCAGAATTACAGTTATGAAGAAAGATTAAAAAGAACTGGCCTTCAGTGTCTAGAAGAGAGAAGAATTCGTGATGACTTAATACAGGTGTATATGATGATCAGATGAATGGATAAAGTAGACTATAACAAGTTTTTTAAAGTACAACCACCAACAAGGACAAGAGGGCACAGCTACAAGTTGACTAAGGAGAGGTCCAGATTAGATATTAGGAAGTATTTCTTTAGCCAGAGAGTAGTGAATGCTTGGAATGCATTGCCAAGTGAGGTGGTGGAGGCTGGGACGGTCAATGCATTTAAGAACAGATTAGATGCGTACAGCTTCTAGAGGAAGGTGATGTAAATGGAACTGGTTGTATACAGACTCTGCAGAGTCTTCTAAACCAGTATAAAGACGTTAAGTTAAGTTAAGTTATTTATAGTAAAGCTGAATAGTATCTAGAGCAGAGTTGTTAGAATCAATTAAGCAAACACATAGCTTCTGGTGAATAAGGCGAATAATAAGAGAAGCGGTAAAATGCGAACAGATTAGAACAAGTTTCTACGGCAACTGGTTTTATGCGCGTTGTTTGCAAGATGGCGGATAAAACAGCTCCTAACTGCAGGCTTCGTTTGGAATGGGTTTATGGTTATAGAGGCCACCAGTGCAGAAATAATCTTTATTATACAGCAAATAGAGATGTAGTTTACTTTGTAGCCGGTGCTGGCATTGTTTATAGTGTGCGTGAACATAAGCAGCGGTTCTTCCTCGGACATAACGATGACATCGTGAGGTATATATTCATAAAATTTGAAATGATACAATTCATATAAATTATTAAAGTATGAAATAATTGTTAACAAAATGAATAGAGTTGTGGTTTACATTAAATATTATACACATATGCAACATAATTGCAAACATTGTTGTAGAATAACATTATTTTATAAAATGTTGTTTGGCAAATATAACTAATCAAACATGACATAACTTGCTCAAGTTTATGAAATAATACATATGACATATATATGATAATGATATGAAATTTAAAATATAAATTGGGTCGGCAAAGCTGCTGGTCTGAAGATAAATAAAAGTAAAGCACAATGCCCCAGAAACTTCTACTGCCCAAAGCAGGACATCAAGCTGGGAGAGGAAACTATCTAGGATGTCAACTCCTATATCTACCTACTACCTAGGTCAAGAGATAAATGCCAACCACAAAATTGACCATGAAATCTCTAGACAACGAAAAGCAGCTTGGTATTCCTTTAACTCCATTTAGCCAATACTCCAAGAGATGAAAGACGCCACAGCAACAGCACACACTTTTAATTCCATGGTCATTCTAGCAATGATTTATGGATGTATGTGAAGTGTGGAACTTGTACAAAACAGATGCTGAAAAGTTTCAAGTCACTCAAAGAGCAATACAACGATGCACACTAAAAATTTTGATAAGGAATAAGACTCTAAATGAAGAAATTCTGCATCAAACTTAATTTGGGATGTCACGATAGCAGCAATATCACACTAACATTTCTGGGCTGGACATGTAGTGGACATGCTTGACAAACAATGGATGCCTATAACAACATTTTGGCCGCCATATGCCAGTACACGCCGACAGGGCCTCCTACCAATGCGATGGTAAGATGGACTGACCAAAGATCTAGGTCTGCACTGATACAGCACTGCAAAAGATAGGGATGCATACAGAACATTGTTGACTTCATTGCATACAGCATATTTGCTGGACTAACACAGAGTATGATGTGATATGGTGTGAAAATATAGCTGAAGTGAAATACTCATACTGCTTGCTAATCAGCATCTCAACTTCCAAAAAGCACTCAGTTTCAGTCAGATCTCTAGAAACCACTTTTTTTCTGGGAAATCTGCTCCAACCCTTTCGATGATTTCTTCTTTAATTAATTTCTGTCTTCTAAACACTTCTCTGTATGTTTTAACATCTTCTTGTATGAACCACGACTGCAGACAAAGCCATGATACTTGCATACTTTTTCCACTTGTAACATAGCTAGTTAGTTAGTTGTCGGATCACCTTCATATACACTCAGATCTTATCCTCAGTATGTCTGCCAGCACATGATTACTGACCATTTCAGACCTGTGCTGGTTAACTAGACGTCTTTGGATCCCTGTGTGGTGTTGCTTCCTTGCCGCCCCTCATTGCACACTCAATTCAACCAGTCGCACCAAGGACGTAGAGTCTGGATCAACTTCAGAATTTTCCTTCTGGCCGATTTCCCTAACGGCGTTTAGGATATCAACTAAGGCCATTGATATCCACCTCTAACATATTATCATCACATCTTGCTCCTCTTGTGTTTGTTTTAGTGCTTTCCCTCATTTCCACATTCATAGTCTTGTCATACCATATTGTAAATGTCTGTATTTTTCTAGTCATTGTTTTCATTGTCACTCGTGTTTTGCAGTCAGAATGTAGGACTGTGTTGAAAGTCATAATCTTTGTTTAGATGTATTTAAGATGTTGTGCTAATGCAGAATGCAAAGAGTGGGCTGAATAGAAAAAAGGATAAAATGATCAAGTGCTTAACGATATAGAGACACAAAGACAAATAATGAAAAATATTCAAAAAGGTAGATTGTCTTGGCTTGGCCACAATATGAGACATGGAGGTCTACTATTGAAAATTTCAAACTGAGAACAGGCCATGCCCCTCTTAACAAGTATCTGAATAGATTAGACCCACTACGTGAACCAAACTGCAGATTCTGCCATGACCACCAGAAGTCAGTCGAGCACCTCCTGACTTTGTGCCCAAGGCTGGCCGATTTGCAGAACCTGCTGTTACCACCACACCCCACCATACTCAACACACTCTACACATCACTACAACAATTAAAGAGGACGTGTGCTTTTGTTCGGGAGGCATTGGGGTGTCAAGAGCTGCCAGCTCACAGCTAAATTGATTATATCATCATATCATCATCACTATTGAAAATACTGGAATGCAAAATTCAGTAGTAAATAAGAAGATGGTGTCCAAGAAACAAATTCATCACACTGGCTTGCAAGAACATCGGGGTGCAGACTTATGCTGAGCTGAAGAGATCTGCTGAGAAAACAGGACAGTGGCGCGACATGATCAGACAACTTCAACTACAGTCTCCAGACTGACTAACCTGGTCGTGATGAAATGGATTATTGTTAAGCTCTATATTTTTCACAGCACAGCAATAGTTCCTTAAGTATTACATTATCTTTATTTTGATTGTATTGTCCATTTCTCTATCTCTATCTTTTTTGTTGCCAAGATATCCTGGAAAGATATTTCTTTTAATGCAGTCTATGATTATTATCAGCATTTATTTTGATGAGCTTTTGTCTTTTCTTTGTGCTTTTCAAGTTCATTGCAGGTGACAAGTCACTCAAAATGGTCATTTTAGTTTGCATCTGGATTCAACTCTTGGATAGAAGTGTTGTTAATTTGAATGTTATTATTTGGTTTTTTTAAAAAATTAAATAAAAAAGCCATTGTCTTGTATTTTTTATTTCCTGTTATGATGACATTTCACTTTAACCACACTCTAAAACAGACCTTAGTCTTAGTCGACCTGTACTTCTACAGGGGCGAGTGCCCCTATGCAGGTCCCAGCTCTGGTATTATCTGGATGTAGCCGGGAGAAGAATTTCCTGCTTAGCGGGCTAGGCTCAAGCAGCTTTTTACTCCGCTGCACTTGTCCCAGCGCAGCGGAGGGGGGTTAACCGATGTGTGAATCCATCTTAATAGACTCAAACACCAGAGCAAAGTAGACCTGCAGCCTGTTAGATGCATCTATGCTGCTCTAAACAAACCACCTAACCATGGCCGGTATTATGCCATGTGACACAGTATAACTAACCTTGTATCATTAAACTAGCAGAAATAGTGTCATTCTTCGTATTAAGAAATGATTTATGCTGATGAAATTTAGATGAATAAAAATCAGAGTAACTTTTATTTGTCCATTTCTTGGGGATACCAGCTTGGCTTTGCATCCAGACAGAACGATGGTAGCCACAGGGCAGATTGGAGATTCTCCCTATATTTGTGTGTGGGACACTGTTACTATGGATGCAATCTCAATACTTAAAGACGGTCACAAGGATGGTGTTGCAGCTCTAGGATTTGATAAGGATGGCAAAGTTAGTGTCTCTTTCGTAAATTAATGATTATACTTTTGTTTTTCAGCATCGTTTGATTTCAAGTACTATTATTGCACATGTTTCCCTGTGATTAATTTATTAAGAAACTGTAAGTGCTTGCAGTTACTAGCATGCATTACAAACAATATCTTGAAAATTATTGTTATAAAACATACTTTGATGACAATCTGTGTGTGGCAAAATAAGGATCTTTATCATATTATATCATGACTGTGGAACATATCTTACAAAGCTGCATACTCACACAAAAAGAGAGAGGACAACACTGGCGAGATGAGAGACAAAAACTGTACGGAGATAAAATAGCCTTATAAATAATGGCCTTAATTGCACTTTATTAGCACACAATAATAATAATTTGCATCATATTGTACACTTGAGGATGCTGAGCAGAGCATGAGCTGCAGTGGTCAGCGACCCATAGCTGACTGCTAGCGTCAGGGCCAGCGAACCAGACCTGCCAAGACCCTTCTACACCTAACGTGGTGATCCTGGATAACAGGCCGCAACAGTGCAGACTGGCTAAAGAGAAAGAATCAAAGAATCAAACTTAAAAAATGCTTGCTGAAGTCGGATGTGTTGGACCGAAAGGTGCAAATATCGCAGTCAAGCTGTAAATTACGACACAACGCATTCCGTTCTTTGGACTACATTCTGCTACTTAAGCCCTTTTCAAAGTTTGGTAACGGGAGATTGAGAACGAACTAAGCCAAGCCATATTGTACACTTTACAGATACTAACCTGTAGGGAAAAAAATGTGTGATAATATTTCACAAGGTTAAACTCCATTAGCAAGAACAATTAAAATGTCTGTTATAAATGAGGCCATCTCTGTGAGGGGGGCATGCCCATCATTTGACAAGATGAGATGATGTGTGTAGGGCAGGAAAGGCAAACAAAGAATAGTAGCACTGTAACTGGTCAGGCATGACATTAGTGTGGGACTATGGGTGATTGGGCTAGAGGCCAGCTACCCCATCATGTGTGGGTATGGATGGCTGTGTATGATGCCAGCTACCCCAGCTTGTGGGGCTATGGAGGGCCGGGCATGAGGTTTGCTATCCCAGCTTGTGGGGCTATGGAGGGCCGGGCATGAGGTTTGCTATCCCAGCTTGTGGGGCTATGGAGGGCTGGGTTTGAGGCCAGCTACCCCAGCTTGTGGGGCTATGGAGGGCTGGGCATGAGGTTTGCTACCTCAGCATGTGTGATGATGAAGGGTTGGGCATGACACCAGCTGTCCTCGCCTGTAGAAACTATGAACCAGAGAAAGATAATAAGACCTCTAGACTCTGTAGCAGAAGTGCAGGGACTAAATCAAGTCAAGTCGTTATTGAAATGTGTAGTTTATGATATATGCACAGTCAATGACCTTTTTCTTAGGACAGCCTGACTTTTCTGTTCATGGCTAGCATAAATGAGTGGGCGATGCTGATTGGATAACACAATGGCACCCTTGCTGTCTATCTGAAGCTAAACATGTAGTCCAGAAAATGTAAACAATAAATTATTAGTTTGTCTGACAGCAATAAGTTGCTGTGATGGACAAGAGCCACATCTATTGTAGGATTTAATCAGTTTTTGAATCATGGTGGACTTGCGCGGAAGACCTCAAATATGTTTTGGTGATTCTCTACATATAGTCAATGTAATAATGTGAGTTGTCCATTGACGGTAAGCTTTGAATAGGAAGAGATGAGCATGTATATGTGAAAAGCATATTTTCATTTGGCGACTGATAAAATCTTAAAATAAGAAGACTTGCATTCACAATACCTTGCATTTAATCATTTCGAGTATGTACTGTTCATTTTTGCTTGTTTAGTTTCTTCATATTATGATGTATTCACATTGAAGTCATCTCATCCCCAACTCAGATGAGGGCTCATGTGTTGTTTCACTTGTTCCTTAACCAAGAATATATATATATGTATGTATGTGCTACAGTGCAGAAACATGGACACTAGCAAAATCACTGGAGGACAGATTGAGAGTGACCCAGGCCTCTCTGGAGATGTGTTTATTTGGAATCACTCTCTGGAACCAACGCATACAAAAGATCCACAATGCCGACATACGTCAATTGTCCTTGGTGAAGGATGCAGTAATCTTAATCTATGCAGATGAAACAAAACACAGATAAGCAGGTTACATGTTGTGACGAAACAATGGTCGATGGAGCACGGCAACAGCAATCTGGTACCCACGAGGTAAAAAGAGACAACAGAGAAGACCCATTCGAGACGCCTCAGGAGGGGGGCTTACCATGTAGATTTCCGTGGCACAAGACAGGGTCTGCTGAAGACGAAGTTGATACCCACAGCTATGCTGAGGAATATGTCATCAAGATCAAGATATATATATATTCACTAAAGTTTAAGTAATTATATTTCATTTTAATCAAACATTTTCCCACATTTAGAGCTGTAGAAAAATCAAGGTGGCAACAGTAAAACGCCAAATTGCAAGCAGACCAATTTGATTCATTGGTCCTACCAGTACTAGCTGAGAAGAACCATGGAGAACCACCTTTCTACAACACATGCCTTGCTAGAGTGCCATCTCATGGGCCTATAACTTATGCAACAGCACCAGATGGGTCTGCACAACAGTGCCATCCGGGAAATGTCACACGTCAAGGATATCCAACAGCATGCAGTCAAAAGAAAAGATGAGTGCTGAAGCACAGTAACCATCCTGTGGTATCTGCTGCAAAAAGAGTCCTCATTGAAGACTCCCCACTTTGTGGCAATACTTGCTTGAGTTGGACAACATTCATCTCTCTGAAACCTGCAAGCTAGCCATTTACTGGACAACTCATGCCTGAAAGAACTGGCTGGGACCCACACAAAACCAAAGAAAGCAATTCTGCTTGAGCCTAGCCCGCTAAACAGAGAAATGCACCTATAGACTACCACCAATTTGTACAAGAGTTGAGACCTGTACAAGAGCAAATACCCTTGTAGACGTACAAGTCAAAAAATATTACTAAAAACAAAACTAAAACTACAAAAAATTATTTGGAATTTGTTATTTTTATTATTGGATGACTCGCTCTTCAGCGGCGATTATACTGTTGCGGGTCCCAACTTCTCTTCCAACAGCCTCTGTCTTGAGTCATGGTAGACCAGTGAATAAGGAGTCATTTATCTGTGGCATAATGAATGTTGTTGCAGGATGCAAGGGAGTCATACCAACATGTTGGGAGTCTTCCCTGTCATTTCTGGTCTCTGGGGTACCATATTGCTGTCACTATGCTCTATCGATTGTCCGTTCTTCGCAGTAAGTGCACCAAAACCAGTGATGTTTCATCTTGTCTGCATAAATAACTGCATCTTCCACCAGGGACAATTGATGTATGTCTGAGTTGTGAAGACCTTTTTTATGCTGGCTATGAAGCGTGAGGCCGACCATGCGACTCTCGAGGTAGGCTTGGGTCACTCTGAGTTTGGACTCCATCTCCTTTGTGAGTGTCCATGCTTCCACTGCATAGCATATTGTGGAGTTGAATAGAGAGGTGTACAGGCTCTGGTCGTGGATGTTCTCCAGTACAGGCTTTATCAAAGATAAAGCCGCCCAACCCACGAGACGCTGTCTTGCCAACTCTGTTCTTAAGTTGTTCTGCATGTTGTTTTTATGTTGTTAATTTTATTTCTTTAAAATTTATTTGTTTATGTAACATACTTAACAGCATTTGGTGTCTGTGGGCATGGATTCTGCAGCAACTATTAATGTATGGGATTGGCGAAAAGGAAACATAATTTCAACTGCTACTGGGCAAGCAGAAAAGGTAAAGACAAATCCATTTTTTTCTGTGTTCTTAATAATGAGTTTTCAGTTTTTGTTCAAGGAAGTTGAATCTGCCATTATCTGTCCTTGAGCATCATTCTCTGTTTTCACAAATACATTAAGGCTTCTACTGGGTCATGAGCATTCTGATATCAAACAATTGTGCTGTAAAATAGAATAATCATGAATGGTAACAATCAGTCATGCTGTAATTGTTAAATAGAATAATCATGAATGGTAACAATCAGTCATGCTGTAATTGTTAAATAGAATAATCATGAATGGTAACAATCAGTCATGATGTAATTGTAAAATAGAATAATCATGAATGGTAACAATCAGACATGCTGTAATTGTTAAATAGAATAATCATGAATAGTAACAATCAGTCATGCTGTAATTGTTAAATAGAATAATCATGAATTGTAACAATCAGACATGCTGTAATTGTTAAATAGAATAATCATGAATGGTAACAATCAGTCATGCTGTAATCGTAAAATAGAATTATCATGAATGGTAACAATCAGTCATGCTGTAATTGTAAAATAGAATAATCATGAATGGTAACAATCAGTCATGCTGTAATTGTTAAATAGAATAATCATGAATGGTAACAATCAGTCATGCTGTAATTGTAAAATAGAATAATCATGAATGGTAACAATCAATCATGCTGTAATTGTTAAATAGAATAATCATGAATGGCAACAATCAGTCATGCTGTAATTGTAAAATAGAATAATCATGAATGGTAACAATCAGTCATGCTGTAATTGTTAAATAGAATAATCATGAATGGTAACAATCAGTCATGCTGTAATTGTTAAATAAAATAATCATGAATGGTAACAATCAGTCATGCTGTAATTGTAAAATAGAATAATCATGAATGGTAACAATCAGACATGCTGTAATTGTTAAATAGAATAATCATGAATGGTAACAATCAGTCATGCTGTAATTGTAAAATAGAATAATCATGAATGGTAACAATCAGTCATGCTGTAATCGTAAAATAGAATTATCATGAATGGTAACAATCAGTCATGCTGTAATTGTAAAATAGAATAATCATGAATGGTAACAATCAGTCATGCTGTAATTGTTAAATAGAATAATCATGAATGGTAACAATCAGTCATGCTGTAATTGTAAAATAGAATAATCATGAATGGTAACAATCAATCATGCTGTAATTGTTAAATAGAATAATCATGAATGGCAACAATCAGTCATGCTGTAATTGTAAAATAGAATAATCATGAATGGTAACAATCAGTCATGCTGTAATTGTTAAATAGAATAATCATGAATGGTAACAATCAGTCATGCTGTAATTGTTAAATAAAATAATCATGAATGGTAACAATCAGTCATGCTGTAATTGTAAAATAGAATAATCATGAATGGTAACAATCAGACATGCTGTAATTGTTAAATAGAATAATCATGAATGGTAACAATCAGTCATGCTGTAATTGTAAAATAGAATAATCATGAATGGTAACAATCAGTCATGCTGTAATTGTTAAATAGAATAATCATGAATGGCAACAATCAGTCATGCTGTAATTGTAAAATAGAATAATCATGAATGGTAACAATCAGTCATGCTGTAATTGTAAAATAGAATAATCATGAATGGTAACAATCAGTAATGCTGTAATTGTTAAATAAAATAATCATGAATGGTAACAATCAGTCATGCTGTAATTGTAAAATAGAATAATCATGAATGGTAACAATCAGACATGCTGTAATTGTTAAATAGAATAATCATGAATGGTAACAATCAGTCATGCTGTAATTGTAAAATAGAATAATCATGAATGGTAACAATCAGTCATGCTGTAATTGTTAAATAGAATGATCGGGATCAAGATGCTGAGCAGCGCATGAGTGGCATCGGTCAGCGACTCATACCTGAGTGCTAGCGTCTGGGCCAGCGAACGAGAGCGGCCAAGACCCTTCTACACCTCCATGCGGTGATCCTGGATAACATGCTACAACAGAGCAGACTGGCTAAGGAGAAGGGATCGAAGAGGGAATGCTAACCCAGTACTAAAAAAATGCTTGCTGAAGTCAGATGTGTTAGACTTAAAGGTGCAAACATTGCAGTCAAGCTGTAAACTACAATACAACACATTCTGTTCTCTGGACTACATTGTGCTACTTAAGCCCTATTCAGGGCTTGGTAGTGAGAGATTGAGAAGGAACAAAGCAAAGCCAAGCCAAATAGAATGATCATTAATGGTAACAATTGGTCATGAAATCGTTGTCAAATAAAATAACAATTATTAGGACTTACACAATTGTTGCTGTGTTACTGCCGTAAAAGTAGTAAGAGATGTATACTATTTATGTCTGTCATTGTCAGTATTCATTAGAATAATTATATTAACAGCTTCTTTTACTTACTTGCTTAATTATTCTTCTACCTTTGGATGTAAAGGTTTGCCAGAGAGAACACCAGACTATTCTGTTCACTCTATGTCTTCTGCTCTGGTTTCAAGACTAGTTCTGGCTCGTTCAGGGTCTATCTTATATTGCCACCCCAGCAGACTTTAGGGTCATCCTGGAAGTCTATATTCCTGGCATTTAGTCACTGATTATTGTCAATGAAGCAATTCCTCTTTAATTCTGTAGACATATCGTTAAAAAGGGTGATATATTGTGTAGTTGTGAACTGTGTCCTTTCTGGACCAGCTTTCTTATTTAATTTATGTGTTATATAACTGGCTTCTATGAACTAGTTTCTTTGAAAGTAGCCAAACATATTTTCATCTATGAACTAGTTTCTTTGAAAGTAGCCAAACATATTTTCATCAATTGTAACATTTTTATATAAATAACTGCTCGTTGAATACTGTTTCAGATATTTGACATCCAGTTTAATCCACTGAAAGACAACACTATAGTATCGGCTGGTGTTAAACACATGGTCTTCTGGTCACTGTGTGGGAATGCCTTGACACAAAAAAAAGGTGTTTTTGGAAAAGTGGGAGAAATCCAAACAATGCTGTGCCTTTCCTTTGGTCCTGAGGACACAACCTTCTCAGGAACTCTAAGTGGAGATGTGTACATTTGGAAAGACTGCAATCTTGATAGAGTTATTAATACTGCGCACAGTGTAAGTTCAGTTCTGCCTGGATCTGTTTATTTTTTTTAAAACAACTAAATAAACAAAACTTGTCTAGATGTAAAATATTTTCTTTAAATTATTATTCTCAAATGTTTTCTTCTTCACTATAACTGTTTATTCACATGTGTTGAGAATAATTGCTTATTTTAGTTTACTGATGCAGCATTTTCATAGAAATGATTTTAAGCAGGATCCTATATTTAACTAAAATATCGGTCATCAGCACCATCAGACTGGCACATGTTACATAAATAACATTTTTCTTTAAATAATAAAAGTTACGAAGTACAACTATTAATAACCAGAATTGAAAATCCAAACAATATTCCAGTCTTGGTTTTAAATAACCAGAATTGAAAATCCAAACAATATTCCAGTCTTGGTTTTAAAATAACTTGAAGAAAGGTGAGAGAAAGTACTGTCATTATTTTTTAGGGACCAATCTACACATTTGACATGACTGGGGAAGGCTTTGCTACTGGTGGAAAGGATGGTTTTGTCAAACTCTGGGATATTGACTTCAAGCCAATAACTGCCATCAATATTGCAAATTCAAGTGTTGGCTATACTGGTAGGTTTTCTGTGATGGATGCTTTAGAACATGTTAAGTGTGTCACTACCTGCAGTTATTTCATTAACCTATACATTTTAAGGTAGGCATTGGTAGCCAACAGTTCTTGTGTCAAATCTGGCGTGCCGGATGAAAATGTCCAACTCACTATCCAAGTGCAAAATACCATATCCCCTGATCCGCGATGACCCTAAAATATAATTAAATTGTATATTTAAAGCCTAATATAGAAGAGTGCGATTTTAATGGTTTGTATTGACTTCAGTTCAGTTCATCCCGTAACCCATCAGGTCGTTGGGGCACACACAAAGACACTCCCAAAATCCCACGCAATAGATTTTGTTTTTGTCCTCATGTGTGATTCTTAGGCTTGAAATAACCTGGCAGTGCCCATCTTCTCTCCAAGCTGCGGTGGGCCAACATCTGCATTTAACCTGGAGGAGCCCGTCCCCCCAGGCAAGCCATTGCCTCGTTAGCCTAGAGCCTCACGGTTCTAGTTGCCCAGTGTGTACCCCGAGAAGGTGAGGTTGGCTTGTGAGCTCACTTAATCGGCAGGCTACTAATTTCACTTTTCACTCTTCCAAGGAAGAGCTAGCCGACCTCAACGCCACTGGAATGTGGTGCCGAGCATGAGCACACCTTACCTGTATGTAAATATGAATACAGTATTGTCCATAAAATTCAGGACACTTGTGCTTTATTGTTACCACCTTAGCTTCTTATTATAGATGAATGTGGTTCATCGTTCACCCACTTTTTCTTAGCGTTGGTCCAAAAAAGGCTGTTGTGTTGTAGATCAGCGAGGCTGCGGTTTCTGCATCTTTTGATCCAAAACATCTGGTTTCTGCTGGCTTTTTTTGGGACTAGTTTCCCTTCCCACAGCTATCCCTGTTTTCTTGACCAGAATACACTAGTGCAGCCTGTTTCCAGAGCCTTCGCTTGAAGACAGAATAGGGTCTTGGTTAGCTCTGCTTTGCTGACCATAATGCATGCAGCTAGCTATGAGTCCCTGGCTGCTGTCAGCTGTATTGCATCTTCAGCCCTGTTCACTCACTGATCTGGCCTTCATTCCCTGTCCAGAGGAAAGTATCTGACCCTTGTTTCAGAGGTGGTAGGAGAGGTACATAAATATTCTTCACAGCGTAAGGAAATCCTCCACCAGAAATCGGAGGTTCTATAAAACCTAACTGGATACTAAATTAGTCATTGTTCATTTCTATCAAATAGCAAAGGTTACATCTACCATCAGATACCTTTGTCTAACTTCCATCTATGAGAAATTGTTGCATATGACACTTTTTAATTTCTCAAAGATTGGTTTTATTCATTGATTCATTCACCTTTTTGTTTGAATGTGAAGCATAGGTTTTAATTGTTGATGGTCCCTTTTATATAATAATAATAATAATGTTCGCGTAGGCATCAAAGGCCCGTTGCATCTATTGACCACTACTAAGTCCAGTAGGAGCAGAGTACTCCACTGCCTTGGGATTAGGGCAGAGAGGGGTGTATTAAAGTAAAGTTTGTGTCAGGCTTTCCGTGTCTGTCAAACTCCCTGTTTTTCCGTGTCCCATCTTTGAGGCTTCTGATTTAGTCCACCGTTTGGTCAGCGTGTCCCTTGCTGTGAATACGAGGTTGGAAGAGGTATCGTGTAATCTTCGGTGGAAGGAGGGGCGGGCAGGAGGAAGTCGGCTTCAGTTTGAGCAGAAAGGTCCTTGAGTAGTGGTAACCTGGACTGAATTCTGGCGTACAGTTAAGCGGAACGTTGAACTCCATCATGGACTGGTCTCCCATGGCTTAGCCAGGAATGAAATGCAGCGAAATACAGCATAACAGACAGGATAACCGATCGAAAGCACATCAATTCCACAGAATAAAGTTCCTGATATCACCTGGTGAAGGAGTTGTGAAATATAATCCAAACAGGGACCACCAAATATCGGAAAACGATACAAACACCGGAACGAGTCAAGAGTGCAGCCATTAAGGCACGGCCATCTTACTTGATGAGTTGCTAGCCCTAAGAACAACCCTCTTTGGTTGTTATTTGCAACATCACAGGAAGGTACCAGTGGCCTATTCTTTTCATACCAGGTACTAGTTGAATGGAAAGGTTGGTTTAACTTGAGCAAATAAAAACTAATTTCCATATTTGATGATTCAGCAACAATGGAGACTGTACAAAGGAAGTAAGAAGATGACTGACTATGGCAATGCAGAGGCTAAGGAGTATGCAGAACCTATGGTAAAATACAAATAAGGCACTAAAACTAAAAATCCTAAGAACATGCAGATTTCCTGTAACAACCTATGGTTGTGAAACTTTGACGTTTGCAAAAGCACTAAGAGCGAAGATCAGTGCTTTTGAGACACAGTGCTACAGAAGAGTCCTGAAAATCCTGTGGACAAAGAAAGAAAGAAACAAAGCCAACTGGCAAGGTCTGAATGGGTAGGAGAATTGGCTTATAAATGATGTAATGACCCGAAAACTGCGGTTTTTTGGACACCTTAAACGACACAACGGACTGGAAAGAGTATTTATGGAGGGCATCGTCGCTGGAAAGCGAGGCAGGGGCCATCAGAGAGGACAATGTAATCAGGACATCAAGTCGACACTAGATTTGATCTTGGAACAGGCTGGAAGACTGACAGAAGACAGAGTTTCCTACAGACAGGCTGTCATGAGAGCGATGTTCTGCAAAGGACATGCTACATGTTGATGATGATGATTAAGTTTGAAGATTTCTATGATTACAGTTGTAAAGTTAATTTGTTCTAAATATTTTTTATGAGACTAGAATATTTGTTAGCCTACCTAGATGTGTGCCAACTTGAGGAAGTAAAAAATGTGGTTTATATTTGTTAGCCAACCTGTTTAAGATGTATGCCAACTTTAGGAGGAAAAAAATGTGGTTTATATTTGTTAGCAACCTGTTTAATATGTGTGCCAACTTAAGGAGGTAAAAAATATAGTTTATATTTGTTAGCGAACCTGTTTAATATATGTGCCAACTTAAGGAGGTTAAAAAATATAAGTCATTCTTTGTGAAATTACTTAAGATAGAAATAATAAACTATAATAGCCTGTACAATTTTAACATCTAAGTGGCAAAGTGGTTAGAGAATTTGCTTCTTAAGGAAAAAGTACCAAGTTCAACCCCCAGTCATAATTAGGTACTTTGACTTACATTTATGGAAGGCAAGGAAGATAACTTGTCATCCCTACCTCAGAAAAAGCTGAGAGTTATTACAGTGAAGTCTCTAACACGTTATCCCTGATGGTAATGTCTGCTATAGAACCTCCATAACCTTGATGTTCTTACAGTTTTTAGCAGCGTTAGCTGATTTAATTCATGTTGTGTTGTTTCAGGAACTCCAAATACTGGTATCTACACATTTTTGTAACTAATTTATAGTTAGTTGGTGGTGTTATTTTATATCATTATAATGTGTTTGTATTGATCTTAGCTAACATATTTGGGACTGCTTATATTTTGAGTCATACTATTACTTTCTATGTGATTTATTTTAATTAGAATAGTTGTAGTACTTGTTTGTTGTGTATGAGTGTTTATTTATTATGTAACATATTTTGAGATACAGTCTGGACAAGATGTAGCAGTGAATAAGTTGATAGTAGCCAACTGGCTACTTGTATCAGGGTCAGTGAACCATAGCAGACCAGGCTCTATTGCACCTCCACATAGTGGTCCTGAAAACAGGCTGCACTAGTCACTAGTGTAGTCTGGCCAAGGTGTTGGAACCACACGTTTGGAAAGCAACCCCGGCACTGAAAGTCCATTTAAATCAGATGTGTCAGGCTGAGAAGCGCAGATATTGCAGCTTTGCTGTAAAACTACGTCACAGCTTCCTTTTTGCGATGAATGCCTAAGAAGAAGGAATACAGTACTTTAGAGCATGAGGACACAATTGCAGTATGCATTGCACGAAGCATGTACTTTTCAGATGTATTTGTAATATTTCCTTCTATGTTTTTGTCATAAAACCAAACCACCATCATGGAAACATTGTGAACACAATATTAATGAAAATGAGTGAAGGTATAAAGTAAGTTATTTGAGACAGTAACAATGAATAAAAACAGTAGAGTTGTGTCACTTTGGGCTACCTTATCTTGAAATCAGTTCACGTAAAATACCAATGTCAGTAAATTAATCTAAAAAAACAGATTTATTTTATTTTGGGTAGACAGGTTTTTGGATTTTTCCATTCTAAACTAAAATATTTTCTGACAACAGTTAAAACAAATTGCATTAACGTCTTATAAATCTTGCAGTGAATCCCAGCAATGGGAATATAGGCAGAGGATGTAGCTATAGTTATTTTAATAGTTTAGTTTTAAACTTCCTTAATGCAGAAGAGGCAACTAAGGGAGGGGGGGGGGGGGGGGGGTGTGTTTGAACATTGGACTGGCAACTCCATCCTGTAGAAACTTTTAGCCACCAAAACTTCAACAGAAAAAGACAGGTCAATGTTTGATGACTTGGAATGCATTTGTTGGAAGACCTATGCTCCACAGGTAGCTGACAACATGTTGATTGATTGACTTATTGTATACCCTGTCTTTGGTCTTTACATTTCATAGCAAGAAAAAACAATTGTATTCAATGATCTATGCAGCATATGTTCATAATTCTTCCTTTCCTGTTAGTTTTGTCAATGTTAAGCACCAACCCATTCATTTTATGTAAGAAAACTCCAATGATTCAGATTTGTTGTTGCTTTTTTATGTTTAGTTTATAACATGACTAACTTAGAGCAGCAGTGCTTTGTTGTACATTTGATTTTATTTGACTCCACCTGTTTTTGAGCTTAAGACTTTGTGTAGTAGTTCACTGAGTCAGTTCATTAACCTGCCTGCTATACATTTTGTTATTAATTGAAGCTTTGAACATCTCTTGAAACTGCATTATCAATTGCATTTAAAATGAGAATGCTTACTGTTAGAATGGTCTGAACTAGAATACTGACTGTTAGAATGGTCTGAACTAGAATGCTTACTGCTAGAATGGGCTGAACTAGAATGCTTACTGTTAGAATGGTCTGAACTAGAATACTGACTGTTAGAATGGTCTGAACTAGAATGCTTACTGCTAGAATGGGCTGAACTAGAATGCTTCCTGTTAGAATGGTCTGAACTGGAATGCTTACTGTTAGAATGGGCTGAACTGGAATGCTTACTGTTAGAATGGTCTGAACTGGAATGCTTACTGTTAAAATGGTCTGAACTAGAATTCTGTTAGAATGGTTTGAACTAGAATGCTTGCTGTTAGAATGGTCTGAACTAGAATGCTTACTGTTAGAATGGTCTGAACTAGAATACTGTTAGAATGGTCTGAACTAGAATGCTTACTGTTAGAATGGGCTGAACTAGAATATGTTAGAATGGTCTGAACTAGAATACTGTTAGAATGGTCTGAACTAGAATGCTTATTGTTAGAATGGTCTGAACTAGAATACTGTTAGAATGGTCTGAACTAGAATACTTACTGTTAGAATGGGCTGAACTAGAATGCTTCCTGTTAGAATGGTCTGAACTGGAATGCTTACTGTTAGAATGGTTTGAACTAGAATGCTTACTGTTAGAATGGTCTGAACTAGAATGCTTACTGTTAGAATGGTCTGAACTGGAATGCTTACTGTTAGAATGGGCTGAATGAATATTGCTGTTGACCTCAGCTGACTTTTCAAGTAAAAATTATTTAATATGGACTTAAAATATTTGAATACTTTCTTTTCTCCTGCCTCAAGTTATATGTGGCATTGTGTCACAGAGAAGGCTAGATTTTAAATTTGTGTAGAATAACCTCATGTAAATTTCCTTGTAGATATCTGCAGAGCTCAGTATTGACAGAGAGAGTTTAAAGCAAATTTGTTTAGTTAATTCTGACATTGACATTCTGGTTTGTTGCTCCGTCATTGTCTGTGTTATTTCTTCAAGATAAAGATGTTCTCAATTATCTGACATTAATCATTATGGATCTCTGTAAAGATCTTGGGGGTTCCTTAGTGAGGAGGACAAAATGGGAACCACCACATATTTTGGTTGGTTCTTGAGTGCTCTGTGGCACATTTCAGTGAATTCTCTATCATCCCTCGGTCATCAGCGAGCAGGCTATATAGCGAATGTTACAAGTCGTGACCAATAATTGGCTCACCATTCCTACAAACATTGCTAAGGTCAAGAATGCAATTAGCCAAATGTCTAGCAGAAAGGCCCCCTGGTCAGTTGCACTTTCTGCTGAAGTCTGCAGTGCAGGAGGTTCTATCCTACTTCAATGGCTGACAGTTCTATACCATTCAATTTGAGATGATGACCAGATACTTTAGGACCTGAAAGATACCACCATTGTCTACTTGTAAAATGCAAAATGGCAACAATCACTCATGGGATAACCACAGAGGAAACTCTCTCGTGTCAATCACATGCAAAATTATGTCTTGAGTCCTGCTCAACTGCGTAGCTAGTCATCTTGAGCAGGACTTTCTCCAAGAGAGTCAGTGTGGTTTTTGAGTGAGTAGTGGGATGGTCGACATGATATATGCAGCATGTCAACTCTAGGAGAAATGTCAAGAACAGCACATGACCAGTACACAGATTTTGTCAACCTGACTAAGGTCTTTGACACTATCAACAAGGAAGTGCTCTGACAAATCATGGGGAAGTTTGGTTGTCCAAGCAGATTCATTACATATGTCCACCGGTTGCATGATGGCTCAAGTACTGCATGAAGAAAAATTGTCTGTAGCCTTCTCAGTCACCAACTATGTCAAACATGGATGTGTTCTTAACTTAACTTAACTTAACTTAACTTAACGTCTTTATACTGGTTTAGAAGACCCTGCAGAGTCTGTATACAACCAGTTACATTTACATTTACATCACCTTGCTCTAAAATCTATGCGCATCCAGTTTATTCTTAAACGCATTAACTGTCCCTGCCTCCACCACCTCCCCTGGCAATGCATTCCAAGCAGACACCACTCTCTGACAAAAAAAATATTTCCTAATATCTAACCTGGACCTCTCTTTAATCAGCTTGTAGCTATGCCCTCGTGTTATTGTAGGTGGCTGTATTTAAAAAAACTTGTTATAGTCTAATTTATCGATTCCTCTGATCATCTTATAAACCTGTATTAAGTCACCACGAATTCTTCTCTCTTCGAGACACTGTAGGCCCGTTTTTCTGAGTCGTTCTTCTTGCATTGGCACTCTTTAGCATAGTCTGTCCAGCAATGCTCTTTGATGCTGCACATGGCACTGCTGCTGGCATGCTTATCAGGTACAGAACACAAGGTTAGCTGTTCATTTCGAGACACCCAAAGTTTTGCACCAAGGTGAATGAAGCCACCATCTTTGATCTGTTTGCTGACGAACGTGCCCTTAACACCATGCTCAGAACAAGATATGCAGTCCACCATGACATAGATTTTGGCAGTGCATACTAATTTTGGTCTTACAATCAACACCAATAAAAGTGAGGTACACTTCCAGCCTGCTCCTGAGAAGCCATACAGTAGACCAAACAAGGCACTAACAAGGCATCAGTGTTAAGGCAAGCTCTACACTTGGGAGGCTACAAGCAAATGTCTGGAACTGACAAGGCATCAATGTCACCACCAAGGCTGTTGTCGAATGCCCGCAATAAAAAAGATTACTCTTTTGTACACCCTGACAAGGACATCAAGTGGCCGGTTGTAGTAACTTTTTCACATTGCAAGGATGCTGATGAAGGTTGGCCAGGGTACTTCAGGCAGTTGTGTTATGCTTGGCTTCATCTGCACAACTCTCACTACTACAGGAATCACGTCATGTGCACCCCCCACCCACCCCACCCACCTTGTTAGCCAGGCTGCCATGAAAACTGCCAGTTTCCAAGGAGACCTGCTTGGATGTGAGGGTCTTGGCCAGTATATTTTATCTGACCCTGACTAACATGTCTGATCAGTATGTTTTGCCTGACCAGACGTTAGTCTCCTCTCATCTGCCACCAAGGTAAATGTGTATAATGATGTAGTGTTAACCACTCTCTTACATGCCTGCGAAACATGGACAGTGTATAGCAGATATGCCAGACACGTAATTAATTTCCATATGAGCTGTCTGCGCAGGCTGCACAGCATCAGGTGGTATGACAAAATACTGATCTGATATTCTTAACATGTCAGACATGTAGAGCAGCCATACATTTCTACAGACAGTTCAGATAAAATGGACAGGGCATGTTCTCCGCATGCCTGATGAGCGTCTCTTCTCCAAGCGACTGCTATAAGCTGAACACAGAACAGGCAGACGCTCATCGGGAGGACAGAAGAAATGCTACAGAGACTCCTTACATATGAAATGTATCTGAAAAGCTTTGACATTACTATCACCTCGTGAGAGATGCTTGCACAGAATCGCTCCACCTGGCATGCTAGAATCACAGAAGGTGCTCAGATCGCAGAGGAAAACATCATTGCTAAGGCTCAGAGACACTGAATAACTGAACAAACAATGATCCCACTGCTGACTCCTCACATATGTGCAATGCCAGGATTAGACTTTACAGTCATATGAGATCACATCTTGAAACTTGTCTGATTCTGTCATCATCTTCACTTGCGATGGGCGGATATTATTAATATTTAAGCCAAAAGACAGTTTTGCATGAGGATAGCAACCTTATCATATTAAACACATTGCTGCACAAACCAGCACCGCAAGACAGCACAAAGTGCTATAGCACAGACTTCCTGCAAGAGGCCTGCTACAGTAGTGGCTTATGCTTAATATGGAGCACTGGGCCAAAGATGCAGCAGTGAATCATAGCTGGCTGCTTGCATCAAGATCAGTGAACCACATCTGACCAAGACCCTATTTCGCCTCCAAGTCAGGTGGCCCTGAAAACAGGCTGCACTTTGCAGCCTGGTCGAGAAAATAGGAATTGCAGTGGGAAGACAAACCCGGTAGCCAAAAAAAGCCAGTTGAAATCGGATGTGTCGTGGGCGAAAGGCGCAGATGTCAAAGCCTCCCTGTAAACTATGACACAACGTCCTGTTTAGGACGAACGTCGAAGAAGACGATAAGGAGCAGAATGGAGAAAAATAGAATCATTATGGGGTCTTATTACTTTTTCTTTTTGTATTTGAGCAATTTGTTGATCTGTAATAACATGTGTGTGTCTTCCTCTAAAAGTCTACCTGTATTGTCCAGCATACTTGTTGTTTGTGAGACAGAGGACATAAGATCATCTGCAGAATAAGGATTTTCCTCACGTTTATAAAATTTTCATTGTGTGCTTGATTAACAGGCTTTTGATGTTTATTACATATGCAAGCCTCTTGCTAGGACGTTTGATTAACGAACCAATGAAAACAAAATTACTGTTAGTTTATTTTAATTTGACGCATGTTTAAAAAAAAATGTTATTTTGACATGAATGCTTTGTTTTGTTTTAATGGCTTCTCCCAACTTTTGATAATTTAAAAAGCTGCCCTGGGGTAAACACACATTACAAAACAATTATACATGAAGGTCTTTTATTTATCATTATACAATTTAAGTAACTTGAGTAAATCAGACTATTTAAGAGCCATTTCTTGTGTTTACAATATGACACAGATTTAATCTTTTTGTAAATGTTGAGACCCTTCTTTGTTGTCTTTACTGTATACCTTATTTAAATAAGGGTAGCATCTACTCCAGGAGGTTTTGATCTTCCAGTGTACCAGGTTCAAATAATGTCGTGCTCAGTTTGACAGGTCAAGCATGTCGTGAGTTTTTTAATGGAATGACTGTTTCTCCCAGTCGACCCATCTGTAAATGGATTCAACTTCTGAGCCTCTGTGAGAACTATGGAGTTCATACTCTGTTGTCAACCCTTTCAACAATGAAAGTGGCTGAGCACATATGGGGGGGGGGGGGGGCATCTAAGTTCAGTGAAGTCAGCTCTGTAACCACATATGGGTGGTGTACAGGCGAAGCGAAGTCAGTTCTATAACCATTTTCCATTTTCATTTATTTAAATAAATGTTGAAAGACAGAGTATTATTAGTATAGATCAGAATAATGTTTAGAACCTTATTCATTGATAGTAAAAGGAAATATGTAAGCATACACATTATACAAATATTTTAATCTCCTCAGCGCTTGTGTTAAGAGCTGTATGTTGGCGTGGTGACCAACTCCTCATTGGAACTCAGGATGGAGAAATTTTTGAAGTACTGGTCAAGAACAAGGATAAACCCAAATGCTTGGTTCAAGGTCATGCTGAAGGTGAGATGTGGGGACTGGCTGTCCATCCTAAAAAGCCCATCTTTGTCACAGGCAGCGACGACCAAACCATAAGGTAAATGAATGAAGGTGATTATTTACAAACTTTCAGCAACTGCAAAATATATATTTTTGAATGCTGCTGCTTCTTTGCTGTAAACTATGACACAATGTCCCTATCAGGATGAAAGCCAAAGTAGAAGAATCCTGCTGCTTGAATCGAGGCTACAGATTTAGATAAATGGTCAGAAATGTGGTCAAATGTTTGGTGAATGACCTGAGCCGTTAATGGATACATTTTAGAGCAGTATATTTCTCAGGCTATCTTCTTCTTTTTGTATGCTGTCAGACGTCAACTTGAATTTGTTCGAAGAAAGCAGCAGACATCCTGAGGCTGTTGACACTGCCATAGAGCTTGTCTAGTGTTGACACTGGAGATGGCCACATGCACTTATTCTGGTCCTCGTATGTCGGGTAATGTTCCAGCAGATGTTCAGTGATCATTTTCCCATACATTTGTCAGTAGCACCTTTCTTCAGTTTATTGAATAGATGGTACCTCAGTCTGTTGTGGCCTGTGCGGAGTCTGAAGACCACGACCTGCTCTCTTCTGTTCAACTGGTAGTAGGCATCATTTTTTGTGTAGCCAGTATGCTCTGTTTCCCATTTGACCATGTATCTGGCCGTAATAAACCTTTTGGGCTCTTCGTAGGTCACACTAGAATCTGGTTGTGGTAGTCTTGCACCTTCTTTTGCCAGTCTGTCTACCTTCTCATTGCCTTAAATGTTACATTTAGCTGGGCACCACTGTACTACAATTCTTCTGGGCTTGGACTGCTGGCATAGTTGACAGAGTACTGATCTTATGTCATTTAAGTCTGTCTCAGGTTATAAACTTTTAAAAGGTACTGGTAGTTTCATAGTATGAGGTTGGAGTGGCCTTTTCCATTCCTTATCTTCCTTAATGTACATCTGGCGCCAATTTACAGCAGAGTAGATTGTAGTATGTCTGCTAAAGATTATTTATGATCCCTTTGCCACAAGAGACATGCACTCCAACCACTCTGATGGTCTTGTAAGCATGTATTAAGATATTATAGACATCAGTGGAGAGTGACCTTTGCTACAGCTCACAGTTTGTTTGAAATGAAAGAGACAGTGAAGTGTAATATGACAATAATATAGCACTATGATACTTTCTGTGTAAGGCTGTCATCTTAGAGTGTTTACCACTAGCTAGGAAGTGTAACATGACAACTATATAGCACTATGATACTTTCTGTGTAAGGCTATCATCTTAGAGTGTCTACCACTAGCTAGGAAGTGTAACATGACAATCATATAGCACTATGATACTTTCTGTGTAAGGCTGTCATCTTAGAGTGTCTACCACTAGCTAGGAAGTGTAAGGCTATCATCTTAGAGTGCCTACCACTAGCTAGGAAGTGTCACAAGTATATTTTTGATTATGTAATTGTACAATGCATCTTTGCTGTAATTTTTGTCAGTGATTGTCTGTTTTCATTAACTTAGCCTCCAACTATTGTATTAAAGATAGATATGCCCTTTTTGTCCAGGTTATGGAGCATGACCAACTTTGAGATGTTGTCAAAAACTGCTTTGAATGAAAAGATTCGAGCTTGTGCCTTTGATTCAGAAGGCCAACACATTGGAGTGGGCCTGACTGATGGCTCTTTCATGGTACTCAGAGCAAGGTAACAATTTCTACTCAGCAACATTTTATTATTGTGCTGTAGACCAAACAGATGGTTTATGAACAAATAATAATAATTAATGTGAAGACAGATATGAGGAAGTGTACAAGTGTCGACTGTATGTTTACCATGGCTGTACAAGTGTGGACTCTGAATTTACCATGGCTGTACAAATAAAATGGTTTTTAATATTTGACTGAATGTGAAGTGAGGTATATAACCATTCAGTTGAATATGAATAATGAGTGAACAATTATCAAAAAAAGTTGCTCTCATTAGGTCTATTATAGAAGTAGAACCTCGCTTCTTACAACCGCGAACCCATTTAGCTGTTATAAGTTTTTTGGCAAGTGTGCAGTACAGTAGGTTGCCATTACGTTTCACATGTGCAGGAGAAAAAAAACTTGTCTGCAAAAATGGACAAGGGCGTGATTCGAACAGGGTATGTTGGAATTGTGATACGGACGTTTCACACCTCGACCATGCAACTTCTATAGGTCTACTTATATCTTTATTAAATATAAAATGATCAACATCAAACATGTAGTGCATGATCTGCAGCGGTCAGAGACCCATAGCTAACTGCTAGCGTCCGGGCCCGCGAACCAGAGCTGCCAAGACCCATTCAATACCTCCACGCGGTGATCCTGGATAACAGGCTGCAACAGAGCAGACTGGCTGAGGAGAAGGGATCGAAGTGGGAATGCTAAGTCGGTATTTAAAAAATTCTTGCTGAAGTCGGATGTGTTGGATCGAAAGGTGCAAATATCACAGTCAAGCTGTAAACCACGACACAACGCATTCCGTTCTCTGGACTACATTCTGCTACTTTGGTTCGTCTCAGGGTTTGGTAGCGGGAGATTGAGAACGAATGAAACCAAGCCAAACATGTGATAAATCCCTATTCTCTTAGTCAGGTTACAGTATGTTTCCAAAGTCTTCAGTCCCATGTGATGGTTGAAGGTACTAGCGTTAAAAAAGTAGGGCAAATGTTTGATACTATTTATGACTACTAACTTCTTCTTCTTCTTCTTCTTCTTACGCTGTCAGACGTCAACCTTTATTTTTTCGAAAAAAGCAGCGGTCATCCTGAGGCTGTCGACACTGCCTTAGAGCTTGTCTAGTGTTGCCACTGGTGATGGCCACATCTGCTTTCTCTGATCCTCGTATGTCGGGCAGTTTTGCAGCAAATGTTCAGCGGTCATTTTCCCGGTACCACACGAGCATTCGTCAGTGCCACCTATCTTCAATTTGTTGAATAGGTGGTACCTAAGTCTATTGTGGCCAGTGCGAAGTCTGATGACCACGACCTGCTCTCTTCTGTTCAACTGGTAATAGGCATCGTTTTTTGTGTAGCCAGTATGTTGTTTCCCATTTGGTCATGTACCTAGCTCTAATAAGCCGTTTTGACTCTTCATATGTCACACTAGTATCTGGTTGTGGTTGACTACTAACTAATCTTGGGGGTCTCTGTGGCGAAGTGGTCAAGCCGTTTGCCTCGTGTTCAGGCGGTCAGGGTTCGAATTCAAGCTGTGACTGTCGGTTCGTGATGTAAATTTTTCAGGAGATCCCTGGGTTCATCACTAGGTCTACAGAGTTCGTGCTTTGTGCGATGCTCTCTGCAGATGGGATACCTTTCTACTGAGAGAGACTGAACCATATGAGGAAGCCCGCACCGATGAAGTAGATCCCTCGCCTTTAACCTTTAACTAACTAACTGCTGAATAGTTCTTAAATGCAGTTCAAGGATCAATTTTGGTATATCCCTCACTGGATATCCGTTACTGAATTTTTGTGGTTGAGGATATTTCAAATGTAACCTAGATCACCACTGATTGCTGCATGAAACACACCTTCACTGTCTCTTCACATTTTCTTCCAAGAGATGACATCTTTTATCTGACAATGAGTTGCCAGCAGTGTTAACTTAACTTAATGTCTTCATACTGGTTTAGAATACTGCAGAGTCTGTATATAACCAGTTTCTTTTACATTCACTTGATCTAAAAAGAACTATGCGCATACAATCTATTCTTTAATGCACTAATTGGACCTGCCTTCACTATTTCCTGTGACAATGCATTCCAAGCATTCACCAGTCTCTGACTAAAAAAAATATTTCTTGGTATATAATCTGGACCTCTCTTTAATTAATTTGTAACTGTGCCCTCTTGTTCTTGTAGACGGCTGTATTTTAAAAAACTTGTTATAGCCTAATTTTTCATTAATGTTGATTATCTTATAAACGTGTATTAAATTGCCTCAAACTGCTGCCTCTTCACATTTTTTACAAGAGACATCTTTTATCTGATTCACTTGGGACTCTTGTTGGAGACCTTGCAAAATGTCAGTGTACACAATTGCAAAGAACAGGAAACCCGCCCTCATTGGTCTGTTACAATGATATTGAAACAATATTTTTCAGCAAAATATTGCTCATTCAAAAATTTGTTTAGTTGATCTTCAATAATTTTTATTGACTAGTTTCTGGTTGATTGTAGCAAGCTGACCTAATTGCAGCGAACTATTCAGATGCATACGAATAGCTTATTCTATTCATTATTTGGCTCAAAAGAGAATATGAATCACATATTCTGTACAGCCCTAATGTTTCCAGAATAGATTCTATACAGATGATAGCACAGCAATCCTGATAATGAAGAAATGGTACTGTAGCTGAAGGATTTTGAAAACAAACATTGGTAGTGAATGTTGCAGGTACCTCTCTACCAAACATTGGTAGTGTACGTTGGATGTACCTCTCTACCAAACATTGGTAGTGTACGTTGGAGGTACCTCTCTACCAAACATTGGTAGTGTACGTTGGAGGTACCTCTCTACCAAACACTGGTAGTGTACGTTGGAGGTACCTCTCTACCAAACACTGGTAGTGTACGTTGGAGGTACCTCTCTACCAAACACTGGTAGTGTACGTTGGAGGTACCTCTCTACCAAACATTGGTAGTGTACGTTGCAGGTACCTCTCTACCAAACACTGGTAGTGTACATTGGAGGTACCTCTCTACCAAACATTGGTAGTGTACGTTGCAGGTACCTCTCTACCAAACATTGGTAGTGTACGTTGCAGGTACCTCTCTACCAAACATTGGTAGTGTACGTTGCAGGTACCTCTCTACCAAACATTGGTAGTGAATGTTGCAGGTACCTCTCTACCAAACATTGGTAGTGTACGTTGCAGGTACCTCTCTACCAAACATTGGTAGTGTACGTTGCAGGCACCTCTCTACCAATCATTGGTAGTGTATGTTGCAGATACCTCTCTACCAAACATTGGTAGTGTACGTTGCAGGTACCTCTCTACCAAACATTGGTAGTGTATGTTGCAGGTACCTCTCTGCCAAACACTGGTAGTGTATGTTGCAGGTTCCTCTCTGCCAAACATTGGTAGTGTATGTTGCAGGTACCTCTCTGCCAAACATTGGTAGTGTACGTTGCAGGTACCTCTCTGCCAAACATTGGTAGTGTATGTTGCAGGTACCTCTCTGCCAAACACTGGTAGTGTATGTTGCAGGTTCCTCTCTGCCAAACATTGGTAGTGTACGTTGCAGGCACCTCTCTACCAAACATTGGTAGTGTATGTTGCAGGTTCCTCTCTACCAAACATTGGTAGTGTACGTTGCAGGCACCTCTCTACCAAACATTGGTAGTGTATGTTGCAGGTTCCTCTCTGCCAAACACTGGTAGTGTATGTTGCAGGTTCCTCTCTGCCAAACATTGGTAGTGTACGTTGCAGGTACCTCTCTACCAAACATTGGTAGTGTACGTTGCAGGTACCTCTCTACCAAACATTGGTAGTGTACGTTGCAGGCACCTCTCTACCAAACATTGGTAGTGTACGTTGCAGGTACCTCTCTGCCAAACACTGGTAGTGTATGTTGCAGGTTCCTCTCTGCCAAACACTGGTAGTGTATGTTGCAGGTACCTCTCTGCCAAACACTGGTAGTGTATGTTGCAGGTTCCTCTCTGCCAAACATTGATAGTGTATGTTGCAGGTACCTCTCTGCTAAACACTGGTAGTGTATGTTGCAGGTACCTCTCTACCAAACACTGGTAGTGTATGTTGCAGGTTCCTCTCTGCCAAACATTGGCCAAGGATCTAACAGAAAGAAGAATGTTGTGAAAAAATGTTAGAAATGCATCTCAAATTATTTGTTAAGCATCTTTTTTTTAAATCAGAACATGTTGATATTATGCATGAGGAATATCTGTAGAGTTGTTTGTTTGAAATCTCAGGGATTTATCAGAGCTTGTTCACATCAAGGACAGGAAAGAAGTCTGTCATGAACTCAAGTTCTCTCCCTGTGGCAAATTTCTGGCTGTAGGTTCGAATGATGGCTTTGTGGATGTGTATGCTGTTGATCAGAGGTACAAGAAGCTTGGAACCTGTGCTGGTGGCAGCAGCTTCATTACCCATCTGGACTGGTCGCAGAACAGCAAGTACATTCAAGTTAACAATGGCAAGGGTGAACGTCTCATCTTCAGATTACAGAGTACGTTGACTTCAATCATCATCAGCTCACTTCAATCATCAGCTCACTTCAATCATCATCAATATCAGTTCACTTCAATCATCATCAACATCAGCACACTTCAATCAACATCAGCACACTTCAATCACCATCAGCACACTTCAATCAACATCAACATCAGCACACTTCAATCAACATCAATATCAGCACACTTCAGTCATCATCAACATCAGCACACTTCAATCAAAATCAGCACATTTCAATCAACATCAGCACACTTCAATCATCATCAATATCAGCACACTTCAATCAACATCAGCACACTTCAATCATCATAAACGTCAGCACTTCAATCAACATCAGCACACTTTAATCAACATCAGCACACTTCAATCATCATCAACATCAGCACACTTCAATCATCATCAACATCAGCACACTTCAATCATCATCAACATCAGCACACTTAATCAACATCAGCACACTTCAATCAACATCAGCACACTTCAATCATCATCAACATCAGCACTTCAATCATCATCAACATCAGCACATTTAGACTCCTTAAGGACTACACATCTTAAAAAATACACTCCAAGTCCTGGAATAGTTGACCTGTCCATATCTGCTTATAAATTATAAAGGATGGAGCAGCTAGCACCGTGCCCAAACCTACTTTATCACCTCTTATGGCATGACTTACTTGGAATCCTGGTATTCAAACAGGCATCTTAATGTCTGTAGCCGAATGATTTGGCTATATGTAGTAGGTATTTTACAATTCCATGCTACTTACTACGCGTGGGGGAAGAAACAAATAATTTGGGTACATTTTTAACTAGAATTTTTGTCCAGGCAATGGCCAGCCTACTCTTTTCGATTTATAACTACCAAGGTATTTTTAATGTGCTCGACACTGAACACAGGAGTCCGATTTCACTACTCAGAGATCAGGAACATTTTTAACTAGAACATCCATGTGAAAAAAATTGGTCTCCACTGTGATTCGAACCTCGGCCTCCGGTACTCGAGGCGGACACCTTACCTTGAGACTACATGTCTTACAGGTTACAGTATTACTATTCTTTGCTCCACTTTTAGTCCCCAGCAAGCAAATGGGTGAGTATATTGACTTGACCCGTTAATACACTAAACTATTCCAGTCAAGCGATCAGGGTTAAATCCTCATTTGGTGCAAGATTTTTTTTCCGATCGTAAACCGGCTACTGTAGTCGACCATGCCACAGAAGTTGGGTACCAGAAAAAATCTGGAACTAAAGGCGGCCGGCGTGATGCTGAAACACATCACCCTCTAAGTGCAATGGCTCACCAAACTGTATGCATCTAACACCAAATTTCTCATTCGTCGCATGGCATAGGACGAGATCTTTGCTTTTTTACGTTTTACATTCAAATTAAAATCTAAAGTTTATAATTTGTTCTTGATATCTTCAAAATGCACGCTGTCTTTTTTCAGTGCTTTAAAAATATTTCTGGTCTTACCTACTCTTTGCATCCATCTATAGGTGTAGCATCTTATTTATCCAAGGAATCACAAATATTCATTTCATACAGTTATGTTATTTTAACAGAATTAGATTATTCTGTTTATGTTAACGTTCATGATCGTTTTGTAGTTTTTTTTATAGTTATTGTTCAGGATTCTTATATCTTTTTTCCTATATGTTTATTTTGTCTAGCATTTAGTTATTATTCTATGACAGAGGTGTCAGATCTTTCACTTGCATGTATTTTATCTATATGCAAAAGAGGCCAAAGATCATCTAAAATGTCTAGATTTAGCAAATCAGATTTCCATTGTATTGTTGTTGTCCTATCACCTTTTGTTTATCATCTCATGACTCAGTCAATGCTATAGTCCTTTTTCCTGTTGTTTGCCAACTCATGACTCAGTTAGCCTATAATTAGATAATGGTGCAATCTGACAGGCTTTTTCAAGTCCATTTCCTGATGTTATCCACCCATATAAAACATTGTCTGCCTCTTGAACGACTGCCTTCCACCCTACCTTCTAGTATGTCAACAGAGAGTTTTGTTTTCCTAGAAAATGTCAACAGAGAGTTCTATTTTACTACAAAATATTCCTGCAGAAGACAGACGGGTTGGACCATAAAGGTGCAAATATCACAGTCAAGCTGTAAACTAGTGACACAGCACATTCCATTCTCTGGACTACATCCTGCTACTTTCAAAGCCCTGTTTGGTAGTGGGAGATTGAGAAAAAACGCAGAAGAAGAAAACTACAAAATGTCAACAGGAAAGAGTTCTGTTTTACTACATAATGTCAACAGAGAGTTCTGTTTTACTACATAATGTCAACAGAGAAGAGTTCTGTTTTACTACAAAATGTCAACAAAAGAGTTCTTACTACAAAATGTCAACAGAGAGTTCTGTTTTACTATAAAATGTTAACGGAGAGTTCTGTTTTACTACAAAATTACTCATTTCTTTTCCAGATTTTAAACAAGTGACCACTGAGGAAGAATTAACAGGCATCCATTGGGCAACATTTACGGGAGTTCTGGGACCAGAGGTAAATGGCATCTGGGGCAAGTATACAGATACCAATGATGTCAATGCTGCAGAGGCTAACTTTGAAGGAAATGTGGTTGTCACTGGTGATGATTTTGGAATGGTCAAGTTATACAAGTTCCCTTCTCTGAAGAAAGGTGAGATCACAACAATACATTCTTCTTCTTCTTTGTTGTTTGTTCTCGAACTCCCGTTATCAAGTCCTAAAAAGGGCTTTGTAAGTAGCAGGATGTTGTCCGGACAACGGAATGCATTGTGGCATAGTTTACAGCTTGACTGCAATATTTTCACCCTTTGGTCAGACACATCCGACTTCAGCAGGCATTATTTTAGTACCGGGTTAGCCTTCCCTCTTTGATCCCTTCTACTTACCCAGCCTGCTCTGTTGCAACATGTTAGCCAGGATCACCGCGTGGAGGTGTAGAGGGTGAAAGCTATGGGTTGCTGACCGCAGTAGCTCATGCGCTGCTCAGCATCTTGATCCCAACAAAGCATTCATGCTTCGAGTACACGAGCTCAACAATTTTAATAAGTAAATACTCCAAACGGTGGGGAGTAATGTTATAAATGGTAAGATTGCTCAACAATACAGCAACAAATGCGTTATATGAATCAAGAAGAGATAGTCAAGATAGGCGAAACATAACCTACCAATATAGCCAGTCATGTTCTTGTTTGGAGGCGCACATTGAGGACAAGATCAGTTAGGAGGCGAACAAACACCTGGCAATGAATACTGGAAGAGGAAGTCAAAGAAACTCAGGATGTTATAAAATAATAATGGATGATAGATCTTCTTCTTCTTCTTCTTCGTACGCTGTCAAACGTCAACCTGTATTTTTTCGAAAAAAGCAGCGGTCATCCTGAGGTTGCCGACACTGCCATAGAGCTTGTCTAGTGTTGCCACTGGTGATGGCCATATCTGCTTTCTCTGATCCTTGTATGTCCAGCAGTTTTGCAGAAAATGTTCAGCAGTCATTTTCCCAGTACCACACGAGCATTCATCAGTGCCACCTATCTTCAATTTATTGAATAGGTGGTACCTCAGTCTATTGTGGCCAGTGCGAAGTCTGAAGACCATGACCTGCTCTCTTCTGTTCAACTGGTAATAGGCATTGTTTTTGGTGTAGCCAGTATGTTCTGTTTCCCATTTGGTCATGTATCTAGCTCTAATATGCATTTTTGACTCTTCGTAGGTCACACTAGGATCTGGTTGTAAGTCTTGCACCATCTTTTGCCAGTCTGTCTGCCTCCTCGTTGCCTTGGATGTTACAGTGGGATGGAACCCACTGTACCACTACTCTTTTTGGTGCGAACTGCTGGCATAGTTGACAAAGTACTGCTCTTAAATCATTAAGTTCAGTATTTTTCTGGCTTTTTAGTGCTGTGACCACGGCCAGGGCATCTGTAAACAGGACTATATGGTTTTCATTTCTTTTACCTGTCACCATTTCTTCTACTGCAGCCCTCAGTGCCTCTGCCTCCGCTCTGAAATTGCTTGAGTATTTTCCAGTTGCCACTGACAGTGTTATTTTTCTACTATTTGGTAGGCTCAGGAATACCCTTGCCCCTCCGTTCTGTGTTGTGTTTGTTACAGAACCGTCGGTGTATGCATGGGTCCAATCCATGCTTGAGTAGTTTTTCGTTATGTACCTCAGGGTTATGTCTCTTCTTTCTTTTTCAGTCTGGCTGCTCTTGTTTTCAATACCTGGTATATTTTCTGCCACCTCTGGAAATATATGCTGCCTCCAGGTAGGTTTGCGTACAGTAGGAATGGGCTTTGGTGTTGTTAATGCGTTCATAGGGTCTTCGCTCATCTTTGCTTTGGCTATTTCTGCAAAGTTTCTCTGCTTTAGTTTCCCATTTCCAAAATGATTTAGTCTCTGATGCATTGGATGGTCTGTCAGTCTTCTGAGTTTCTCTGCTTGCTGCTGGGCTCTGCAGTCTCTTCTGTCGGTCATGGATTGCAGATTTGTAATCTTTTCAAGTTCTACAATTGGCATTGACTTCATGCCTCCTGGCTAGGTTTTGAAGTTTGCTAATTTTGTCAAAGTTCGCCTTTGCTGCTGTTGTCCATTCTACAATGACATACTCGAGAACTGGTCTCACTCTTCCTGTGTACAGTTTCTTTAGTATTCTTTCATCTGCTCCCCAGCTTGTGCCAGCAAGTTTCCTCATGATTGCCATTTTTTCTCTGGCTCTCATTCGGTTTCTCTCGATCTGACTTTTTCATGTCATGCGCCGATCAAATGTGACTCTCAGGTAGTTTGGGTAGTCATTTGGCCGCAGGTATTTGCTATTAAGACTTGTTTTGGTGTTTTGGTGTTTGTTTGAAATGGATGATAGATCAACCCACTGAGTCACAAGGGAAAAAATAATAATAGTAATACGATGATTAAATAAACCAGAAGCAGATGTGTGGTTTTATAAAAGAATATAACACATCTCATTATAAAAGAAAATAAAGCATCTCACTATAAAAGAATATAAAATATCTGACAGCTCAAATGAAATGAGTGATGGTGTTATGTGGCTGTGATGCAGGGGCCATAACGAAGGGCATATAATAGTTACACTGTAATCAGCAGACATATCATAAGAGATAAGTGGTGGTGGGGGGGCTGAACATGGAGCAGGAACTCAATCCTGTAGATATTATATGCTGAAAGAAAAAGAAAGGAAGTCCTCTGAACCCTTCATATGGTAGAAGAGACATGGTCAGGTAAGTGTCATCATGAAAAATGCCAGGTTCTGAGTGGTGCTGATTGTGCAAGGCTAAGGACACCGTACATCGTAGATGATGATGGCATAATTAATTTTGCTAGCGCTATTTTTAGTAAGGATTAACTGCGCTACTTTTTTATCCTCACTTTCTCGTCTCGTGCCGCCCGACCCCAGTGGCAAGTCAAGGACAAGGCGACTATGAGATGCAGGGGACTCCGCATCAAGCACCCGTGAAAAAGACGGCTGGGTCCGGAGTCGAACCCACACCACCTGATCACAAGGCCGACGGCTTAACCACTTTGCCACGGAATCCAACGGAATGCTGATTGTGTACTTAGGAATGAACATGGACATGCTATGATTTGAAGACAATTAAAGTTCATTGTGACGACAGATAAAATGGATGTAAAAAAAATGCAGGGAATGATAAAGACAAAAGATGCTAGGCAGTCTGACAGCTTGGATTTGAAAGAATTGATGATCAATACTAATGACTGTAAGTTGTGGAGAGACATGATTACCTACACCAGAACTTGATTGGGAAGAAATTGTCGTATACTTTAAAAAATATATGTTATATTTGGGGGAACTAAGACGCTAGTCCAGTCAGGCACAAGATACTGACCAGGACGACGTGTCAGGGTCAGGCACAATACACTGACCAAGACCACAATCTATCTTCCATGTAGCGTTTCTTGGAAACAGACTGTTTTCAAGGCAGCCTGGCTGACGAGATGTAGATTGATGTGATCCCTGTAGTAGTGAGCACTACGCAGATGAAGCCAAGCATAGCACAACTGCCTGGAGGACTGCGGTCCATTCTTCATCAGCACACTCGGGATGGGAGAACAAGCTACTATAACCCACCACTTAATGTTCTTTCCAGGGCGCACAAAAGAGTAAACTTACTTATTGTGAGCATTAAACAACATTATATTTGTTTTCTCAATTTGTTAGTGTCTATTTATATATTTTAATTTGTTGTTAAAGCAATGACATTCAACTCATTTCAGGTGCCAAATTCCGCAAGTATGTAGGTCACAGTGCCCATGTAACAAATGTCCGTTTCTCCAATGATAAATTCCGAGTCATCTCCACTGGTGGGGCTGACCATGCTATCTTTCAGTGGAAGTTCCTGTCACAGGCTGCAAATGATGATGATCTACCTGATCACCACAATGGTAATACATAGATTGAACTACCTTTTACTACTTGTTTCATATTCACAGTTCACATGCACTCTTAAGGTTTGTGATGTTTGTCAGTTTCTTATATCTACAGATTCATGATTGAAATTCTAATTATATCAGGAAAGTGCATAAGTGTCTATCTTCTTCTGTCTGAAAAACATGTCACATTAATTGTCTTGACCTAAAGTTATGTAATTAGGTGTTCACTATTAGCTGTCTTAAAATAAAGTTATATATATATTAAATTAGGTGTGCTACCTGCAATATGCTATGTGTGGAAACATGGACACTCACGAAGGAGATGGAGTCCAATTTCAGAGTGACCCAAGCCTGCCTCGAGAGACGTGCAGTTGGTCTCACACTTCATAGCCAGCACACAAAAGTCTTTATAACTCGGACAGATGTCAATTATCCCTGGTGGAAGATGTAGTTATTTATGCAGAAAGTTGAGGCATCGCTTAGGAGGCCACTTATTGCGAAGAACAGATGATCAATGGAGCACAGTGACAGCAATATGGTACCCGAGAGACAAGAAATTACCACAGGGACGACCACCAACACGTTGGTCTGAGACTCCCTTGCATCCCGCAACAACATTCACGATGACACAGATGGGCGACTCATTATCCACTGGTCCACCGTGGCCCAAGACAGAGACCGTTGGAAGAGAAGTTGGGACCCACAATGGTGTAACCACCGCTGAAGAACGGGTCGTCCAGCAATCCAGTAGATTAGGTGTTCACTATTAGCTGTCTTGACCTGAAGTTATGTTTAGTAGATTAGGTGTTCACTATTAGCTGTCTTGACCTGAAGTTATGTTTAGTAGATTAGGTGTTCACTGTTGGCTGTCTTGACCTGAAGTTATGTATAGTAGATTAGGTGTTCACTATTAGCTGTCTTGACCTGAAGTTATGTATAGTAGATTAGGTGTTCACTATTAGCTGTCTTGACCTGAAGTTATGTATAGTAGATTAGGTGTTCACTATTAGCTGTTTTGACCTGAAGTTATGTTTAGCAGATTAGGTGTTCACTATTGGCTGTCTTGACCTGAAGTTATGTATAGGAAATTAGGTGTTTGCACGTGTGCTACCAGAAAAAAACCAGGCATGTCATGAGAGACAACTAAGAAGGGTTGGGCATAGGATGCTACTCTGTTCTGTAGAGAAAAATTAACAATAATACCTCTATCCCCTTGATAGCATAGGTGTGACCAAGTCAAATTAAAATGTTTATTTATCATGGCTGGTTGCATTGATGATTTATTCCCTGCAAAACTATCTGCACTTGAGGTGTTCCAGCACTTCTCATGTACTTTTTTTTTTCTATCTTGTCATCAAAATTCAGATTTTTCCTGTCCATGATTTCTCATCTCACTACACGTCTAGTTGTCACTAAATTTTCCAGGTTTTCATTTCTAGGTAGTTTAAAAAAAATTAAATCTTGAATTTACATCCGCATCGAAATATTGCAACGTTATTTTGTTATAATTATGTCCATCTGATATTCAAACAAAAAACAGATAACAATTTATTTTTTGTTGTTGATGTTCGCCTTATTATTCTATTCCCCAAGGCGGTGTGCATTGCACTGTGTTTTTTATTTTGCACCTATTTGGCCCAGTGCATCCGACTTCGGCATGCATTTTATGTAAGGGTCTGCTTCCTTCCCGCATTTTCAAGGGTTTGCTTCCCTGGGGTAACGGCAGGTGCTGTGATGGGAATCGAACCCAGCACCTTCGGATTGTGAGCCGTGTCACTTAACCACAAGTCCACACCGTCTCCACAGTTCAAATAGAATTTTTAATGGTATATCTACATGTGTACACTTACCTTGTCATTCATGTCTCTCTGGAATATACCAGGATAATTGTTAAGATCCCTTATAGAACATTTGTTATTTATTACTTCCTCACAAAACAGCTTACGTAGACTCTGATAGTGAGGAGAGTGACTCTGACCTCTCAGACGTTGGCGCAGTAGACTCAGATTTAGAGAGGGAGAAGCAGGTCAGCTATGACAGAGCTGTCTATAAAGAAGACATAGCCAAACACAAAAAGGTACTGAAGGCCAACATGCAGCCTGGAGCCAAAAGGAAGAACGGTCCTACTGAAAGTCTTAAGCTGGAATACGTCCATGGGTAGGATAAGCTAGAACTGTGTGGAATATATATTTTATCTTTGCATATATGTTTGCTTATCGTCTTGTGCAAAATATGTAATGTCTTGGGCAAAATATGTATTGTCTTGTGCAAAATATATAATGTCTTGTGCAAAATATGTATTGTCTTGTGCAAAATATGTAATGTTTTGTGCAAAATATGTAATGTCTTGTGCAAAATATGTATCGTCTTGTGCAAAATATGTATTGTCTTGTACTAAATATGTATTGTCTTGTGCAAAATATGTAATGTCTTGTGCAAAATATGTAATGTCTTGTGCTAAATATGTATCGTCTTCTGCAAAATATGTAATGTCTTGTGCAAAATATGTAATGTCTTGTGCAAAATATGTATCGTCTTGTGCAAAATATGTATTGCCTTGTGCAAAATATATAATGTCTTGTGCAAAATATGTATCGTCTTGTGCAAAATATGTATTGTCTTGTACTAAATATGTATTGTCTTGTGCAAAATATGTAATGTCTTGTGCAAAATATGTATTGTCTTGTACTAAATATGTATTGTCTTGTGCAAAATATGTAATGTCTTGTGCAAAATATGTAATGTCTTGTGCTAAATATGTATCGTCTTCTGCAAAATATGTATTGTCTTGTGCAAAATATGTATTGTCTTGTGAAATTTGTTGATGTTCTGTACAAAAATATATTAACTTTCTTAAACAAAGTATATGTATATATCATTGTGCATATATATTTTTTATTGCTGTTAAAAAATATGAAAGGCATTTTGCAGATATTTTTGTCTTCTCTCATATAAACAACAAAAGACACAGACACACACACACACACACACACACACACACAAAGAGAAATGGACTCAAAGTATTGAAGTTATTAATATGTGTATGTTTATACAGTTACCGTGGCTATGATTGTCGTAATAACTTGCTCTACACCCAAACTGGAGAGGTGGTCTACCACGTTGCTGCTACATGTATTGTGCTTCACCAGGCAACCAACAAGCAGAGGTTCTACACAGAGCACACAGATGATATTCTGTGTCTTAGTATACACCCCATGAAAGACATTGTTGCCACGGGCCAGGTAAGCTACTATTAATTTTTTACAGCCAAATTATAAATTTCTTTCATTAATTGAATTGTTGTAATTATGAGGAGTGGTTTGGGAGAGGAGCCTACCCTCCTATCAAGCTCATTGGCATGGTTGATTTGGAGGCTAGTTGTGAATACTAAATAAGCAGCCATGGACAAAAAACAGATGGGCAGGCACATAGTCCAAAAGAAGGCAGCCCCTCCACAATGCAAAGACTCAACAGGCTAATCACCTACTTGTCTTAAAATTATTACAAGAAGAAGCAGAGAAAACTTGACTGATCTTAAAGATGACGAACTGGTGAGAGCTAAGGGCCACAATTTACGGAACACGGAATATAAGAAGCAGAAATGGAAAGGAAGAGAAGCTGATGGAAAAGTTGAGAAGATAAAAATTGGGTGTCCTGGATCTAAAAAAACAAAGAAAAATGGAAGGGTGTCCTGAACTGTGATGAAACATGCTCCTGTACAGCAGAGTACACACAACACAAGGAGTCAGGGTTGGGATGGACTGTATTATGGACAGGAACTAAATGAGAAAGATCAAAGGATGGAGATTTATTTCACCATGCAAGAAACTAAACAACAAAAGGGGAAAGCATAATTAAAGCTACACACTGAGAGAACCAGATGTTAGGAGGAGATACCAGGGGCTTATAGAGACAGCAAAAAGAAGTATAGAGGAATTAGAAGATGATATGGAAACTTTCTTGTAAAAATTCAAGGATATCTTTCAGAACAGGGAGGCAGATAAAGAGTACACCATAGTGAACAGAAGACCTGAAAAGGATAATAAGAGAAAAGAAAAAGGCTGGATACTAGGACAAACAAAGACATACAAAGAATATGTAACTTTAAGAAGAGAAGCGAAGAAGACAGTAGTGCCAACAGCTAAACGATAATACAGAGAGGCGTTTTGAGAAAGACTGGAAAAGAATGCCGGAGAAAGTCGGAAACTGTTCTTCAGGACCCTAAAGAATACAAAGAAAGGAAAAGATTGCACACTTAAATTTGTTAAAGATATACAAGATGCTTTGCTTACCACTCTGAGGAAGATAATAAATAGATGGGAAAACTATTTCTCAGAGCTCCTCTAAGCAGAGAAAGACCAAGTTCCATATAGGACAGGTTCTAATACAGAGGAGGGAATAAATGATGATCAAAACATCACAATGCAGAAGCTGAAGGCAGGACTCAAGAAAATAAAGCTTTGCAAAGCAGCTGGATATGATGGTATAACACTAGACATGGTGAAGTAGATGGGAACTGCAGGTGAACTGTTATTCATGAGAATCTGTCAGGCAGCCTGGCGTGCCACATGTTTATACCAAAGGACTGGAAGATAGCCATCATTTCAATTTTCAAATAGAGTGACAACTGACAGAACGAAAACCTTAGAAACATATCCCTCTTTAGTGTCCCCGGCAAAGTCTACTCTAGGATACTGGAGCAGAGATGAGAGATCTGGCTGAGCCACAGATGGATGAATTCAAATGCCGTTTCAGAGTAAACCGAAGTACTTAAGACCTCATCTTCACGCTCAGGGAAGACGACAGGGAAAACACTCTTGAGTATGATGATGAAATGCACCTGTATTTCTTGGACCTAGAAAAAGCATTTGATAAGGTTCTCTGGAGCAGGCTCTGGGACTGTCTGGAAAGAAGAACATCCCAGCACCCTTGATCTTCATTGTAGTAGTTGGTTAGTTTTCTTTCCTACAGAAACTACATCAGAACAGGAAGCCAAACATCAGAGGAGTTTAAGACCGCCAGTGGCGTAAGACAGGGCAACATAATATCACCCATCATCTTCCTACTAATCCTGGATGATGATATCACAGCCTGTAAGGAGAGGACCAAAAAGTACTCAGTGGGTACTGGAAGATGAGACCAGTCTATATATCGTAGCTGGCATTTGTTGTCGATGATGCCCTGATTACTAAATCAGAGATGCATCTCTAGACCTACCTTCAAATCTGGAAAGAGGAGCTGGGGAAAACAGGGATGACCATTAACAGTCTGAAAACCAGGGTGGTCTTGAGAGAAGAAAAGAGATCTCACATTTTTATGGGGGAAGAGCCTCTGGAACAGATACAACAGTTCTTGGAGCTGTAATAAACCAGAAGAAAGGTATTCAAGAAGAGTAGACTATATGAAAGGCAACATCTGGTAAACTTTTTCATGTCATAAATAGAGGATTCATCTGCAAAATAGAAATACGTAAGAAAACCAAGATGAATGTGCATCACTTCACCTATGAACCAATTTTGACTTATGGATGCGAGTCATGGACAATGACAACAATCCAGAAAAACCAGCTTCAAGCATCAGAAAGGAGACATCTATGGAAGGTGGTCCAAGTAACAATAAGATACAAGGTCCACAATCAGACAATATGACGTGATCTTGAAGCCCAGTCATTGCAGACTCAAGTGGAGTAATCTGAACTTTAGTGGTTTGACGATGTCTTCAGATTGAAAGAAGATCAACTACCACAGCAATCATGGGAAGCAAAGAATCAAGGATCTAGAATCAAGGATCCAGAATCAAGGATCCAGAATCAAGGATCTAGAATCAAGGATCCAGAATCAAGGATCCAGAATCAAGGATCCAGAATCAAGGATCCAGAATCAAGGATCTAGAATCAAGGATCCAGAATCAAGGATCCAGAATCAAGGACAACCAAATGTTCGCTGGAATGGCAACATAAGACAGTCTATAACAGGCAGTCTACTAGATTGGGACCAGGCCAAGAGGAAAATCACAGATAGTGTGGTATGGCACTCTTTCTTGCAAACCTCTACACTCTGGGGTAGAAGAGGGGTGACTATGTAAGTATGAGGAGCTGGTAATCAAGCAGTTAGGATACCTGTCTCTTTACCTAGTAAACATGAGTTCAAAACCCCAGTAAGCCATAAATTTGTACAATTAAGAATATAAAATAAATACCTAGCCTGAACGCATCGTGGCCTTTATGCGTCATCGATATAAATTCAGGGTCAAATGGCCTTTGTGCTTCAGCCATATAAATTCAGGATCAAGTGGTCTTTATTCTTCAGCCATATAAATTTCTACCTGTCTGTGCCAGCCATGGAAATAGATGTCATTATATTTCAATAAGATAGTGTACCTTATATTCTTTGTATTTATGTTCTGAGACATTCATGTTTTATTACTATCAGCACATTCTTCCTTGTTGCTCTTTGTTATTGACAATCTGTATCTAACCTAAGGCTAAGAACGTAGTAGTGAATGAGCTGATATCAAGCAGCGACTCAAAGCTGGCTGACTGCTTGTAACAGGATTAGTGAATCAGAGCTGCCCAAGACCCTATTCTGCCTCCAAGTGGCGGCTCTAGTAAAAGACTTCTTCAGTGCAACCTGGCTGAGAGAGTCTAGATCGGAGAGAGTAGACAAATCCAGTCTAAAAAATGATGTGCTGAAACCGGATGCAGATATTGCAGTCTCACTGTAAACTACAGCACAATGTAACAAAATGTCCTTTTCAGAAGGAACGTTGAAAAAGAAGAATCTAGCTCTGTCCTGATGAGTGACATTCTTAATAACTCATTCTTAGCTAATCTACTTACTTGAATCCTGGTATTCTTCTTCTTCTTCTTCATTCGTTCTCAATCTCCCGCTACCAAACCCTGAAAGGGTAAGTAGCAGAATGTAGTCTAGAGAACAGAATGTGTTGTATTGAAGTTTACAGCTTGGCTGCGATATTTGCACCTTTCGGTCCAACACATCCGACTTCAGCAAGGATTTTTTGAGTACCGGGTTAGCATTCCCTCTTTGATCCCTTCTCCTTAGCCAGTCTGCCCTACTGCAGCCTGTTATCCAGGATCACCGCGTGGAGGTGTAGAAGGGTCTTGGTAGCTATAGTTCGCTGGCCCTGACGCTAGCAGTCAGCTATGAGTCGCTGACCACTGCAGCTCATGCACTGCTCAGGCAAGATTACCTGATGTCAGGTAGCTATAACCTGCTTGAATGTGTGTCTTTCCTTTGCCCTGGAGTACCATGATAGCCCAAATGCATGGTGCAGATCATCTCTCCATCTAGTTGGCGGATGGTAACATGGGTGGTTATAGTTGTAAAGCCACCAGAAAGACACACTAATCGTTCATCTGTCATTGGTCATCTGGACTACGTGTACTTTGGCATTGATGCAGTGTTGACATCCCAGAACTCTGTTTGGTCTCGGATGTCGGTATTTAAAGTGTGGTTTCTTACGGAGATATTTAGGACTCATCGCTCATTGTTCTTTTGTTAATACAGAGTTTCTCTGTGTCTGGTTTGTGTAGATTCCAGACCTCACACCCAAATACCATTACTAGGTAACCATGCTATTACAATTGTGAGCTCTGGCCTTGAAGTCTGTTATCTGCTTGAGTATTGGTTTAAAGCTAATCTACAAATGAAGTTTATTGTTACCGTTTGAGTATTATCTGTGTTATCTAACAACAGTCATTGATAATATCTGCTGCTTTCTAAACTCTTTCTTACAGCTTTCTGTTTTGTTTTTCTAGTAATTGTTAACAGCCTAATGGAGATAAGTAGTTGTTGCTGTTATGCATTTGTGATTTTGTATTTCATGTTTCCTCATAACTTAACATCTTTATACTGGTTTAGAAGACCCTGCAGAGTCTGTATACAACCAGTTACATTTACCTTACCTTGCTCTAAAAGCTATGCACATCCAGTTTATTCTTAAATGCATTAACTGTCCCTGCCTCCACTACCTCCCCTGGCAATGCATTCCAAGCAGACACCACTCTCTGACTAAAAAAATATTTCCTAATATCTAACCTGGACCTCTCTTTAGTCAGCTTGTAGCTATGCCCTCGTGTTATTGTAGGTGGCTGTATTTTAAAAAACTTGTTATAGTCTAATTTATCGATTCCTCTGATCATCTTATAAACTTGTATTAAGTCACCACGAATTCTTCTCTCTTTGAGATAACCTCTAGTCATAAACCATGCTGCCAAGGTTAGATAATGAGAAACGAGGTTCTGAGATTTATTGTTGGAATGTTTTTAGGTTGGAAGAGACCCTAGCATTCTTATTTGGGATGTTGAAACCCTCAAGACTGGCTCCGTTCTTAAGGGACAGCACCAGAGAGGAATTTGTGCACTGGACTTTTCAGGTACTTGTTTCTGCTTTTTATTTTTACACTTTCATAATGAAGAGTGAATTCAAGAGATTCAACAAAAAGTGTTGGCTGATTATATGACTGATATAATTATATGACTGAGATGATTATATGATTTGAAGAGATTCAACTAAAATTGTTGATGATTATATATGAATGAGATGATTATATGACTGAGATGATGATATGATTTGAAGAAATTCAGCTAAAAGTGTTGGCTGATTTTCTGATTTGAAGAGATTCAACTAAATGTGTTGGCTGATTTTATGATTTGAAGAGATTCAACTAAAAGTATTGGCTGATTTTATGATTTGAAGAGATTCAACTTAATGTATTGGCTGATTTTATGATTTGAAGAGATTCAACTAAATGTGTTGGCTGATTTTATGATTTGAAGAGATTCAACTAAAAGTGTTGCTGATTATAGAACTGAGATGATTATATGACTTTAAGAGATTCAGCTAAAAGTGTTGCTGATTATAGAATTGAGATGATTATATGACTTTAAGAGATTCAGCTAACAGTGTTGCTGATTATAGAATTGAGATGATTATATGATTTGAAGAGATTCAGCTAAAAGTGTTGCTGATTATAGAATTGAGATGATTATATGACTTTAAGAGATTCAACTAAAATTGTTGCTGATTATATGAATGAGATGATGATCATGATTATGTGTCATGCCTAGTTACTTGATGAATCAATTCACACTGCAACTTTCTTCTGGTTTGTGTTTTGTTTTTGTGTTGGCATTTTGTTAGATTTTTTATTTTCTGTCTGTCCTGTCATGTCAATCCATACCTATCTTCTGCATCTTCTTTAACTTCTCTTGCGCATTATCTTTTCCATTGTCACAAGGATTTTGAAGTCCTCCTTTCTAAATACATGTCCAATAAATGTTACCGTCTTCTTTTTATTTGTTTTAACATTAGTTCAAAAGATAGAAAGTATCAGGGTTAAAAATATATAATATATCAAAATAAAGATAAAGATATATAATACATCAAAATAAAGATAAAGATATATAATACATCAAAATAAAGATAAAGATATATAATACATCAAAATAAAGATATATAATACATCAAAATAAAGATAAAGATATATAATACATCAAAATAAAGATAAAGATATATAATACATCAAAATAAAGATAAAGATATATAATACATCAAAATAAAGATAAAGATATATAATACATCAAAATAAAGATAAAGATATATAATACATCAAAATAAAGATAAAGATATATAATACATCAAAATAAAGATAAAGATATATAATACATCAAAATAAAGATAAAGATATATAATACATCAAAATAAAGATAAAGATATATAATACATCAAAATAAAGATAAAGATATATAATACATCAAAATAAAGATAAAGATATATAATACATCAAAATAAAGATAAAGATATATAATACATCAAGTTTAGATTGATTCAGAATAAAAGTGATTCAGTTCAAAATGCACTTGTTCATATTTCATATGTTTGTATGTTCAAAATATGAAAATCACAGAAACATTAAATAGCCATCTTTCAGTACATCTTTTTGTACAGAACATCAACAAATTTCACAAAATAATACATATTTTTCACAAGACAATACATATTTTGCACAAGACAATACATATTGTTTTAAAGATAAATTAAACTTGTTATCTGTCAGCTGATGGCAAGAAGCTGGCCTCAGTGGGACTTGATGACAACCATTCTGTGGTTGTGTGGGACTGGAAAACAGGAGAAAAACTGGCAACAACAAGGTACTTTGTTTGTTATCTATTTACATATGTTTGATCTTACAACTATCACAAATATACTATCAATACTGAACATTGATTGATTTAAAATCTGGCTCTATACAGTATCAATGATAGATAGTACATTCATCAAGGAGACACAGTATCAATGATAGGTGATGTGTTCATCAAGGAGAGACAGTATCAATGATAGATGATGTGTTCATCAAGGAGAGACAGTATCAATGATAGATGATGTGTTCATCAAGGAGAGACAGTATCAATGATAGATGATGTGTTCATCAAGGAGAGACAGTATCAATGATAGATGATGTGTTCATCAAGGAGAGACAGTATCAATGATAGATGATGTGTTCATCAAGGAGAGACAGTATCAATGATAGATGATGTGTTCATCAAGGAGAGACAGTATCAATGATAGATGATGTGTTCATCAAGGAGAGACAGTATCAATGATAGATGATGTGTTCATCAAGGAGACACAGTATCAATGATAGATAGTACATTCATCAAGGAGAGACAGTATCAATGATAGATGATGTGTTCATCAAGGAGACATAGTTTCAATAATAGGTGATGTGTTCATCGCGGAGACACAGTATCAATGATAGGTGATGTGTTCATCAAGGAGACATAGTTTCAATAATAGGTGATGTGTTCATCGCGGAGACACAGTATCAATGATAGGTGATGTGTTCATCAAGGAGAGACAGTATCAATGATAGATGATGTGTTCATCGCGGAGACACAGTATCAATGATAGATGATGTGTTCATCAAGGAGAGACAGTATCAATGATAGATGATGTGTTCATCACGGAGACACAGTATCAATGATAGGTGATGTGTTCATCACGGAGACACAGTATCAATGATAGATGATGTGTTCATCAAGGAGACATAGTTTCAATAATAGGTGATGTGTTCATCACGGAGACACAGTATCAGTGATAGGTGATGTGTTCATCAAGGAGACATAGTTTCAATAATAGGTTATGTGTTCATCAAGGATGCAATTTCTGCTTACTAGAACCAACTTTACTGCATATATATAGGTGCGATTGGTAAAGTGTATAGTGATATGTCTGATCATGATTACTGTAGCTCCTTGACTATACACACTTTCAAATGTCCTCTCAGGCACATTTCCTACTTGTACTACTTCTGATTCCCAATGCCTGCAGAAAGAGAAACAAAAGAAGAAAATTCCTGCAGAAAGAGAAATGAAAGGATAAAATTCCAGATGAAAGAGAAACGACATAAAAAAATTCCTGCAGAAAGAGAAATGAAAGAATAAAATTCCAGATGAAAGAGAAACGACATAAAAAAATTCCTGCAGAAAGAGAAACAAAAGAAGAAGATGTAGACAAGAAAGCAGAGAGATTACTGTCATATGGGAACATTTATACATCAAGACAGGCCTGACTGTTCTTGATAAAATTATAATTTTGGGGGCTGTCATAATAATATCTTACTAAGGTACTTTTCACTTTGAAAGGGCTCCTGAGAGGGCGCATAACTAGAGAGTAGATAGCCATAAAACTATAGGAATCATCGGTATCCACTCTTTAGGCCATTATTTTAAAGAACACCTTTAAAGTCGGGATCAAGACGCTGAGCAGCGCATGAGCTGCAGTGGTCAGCGAACCATAGCTGACTGCTAGCGTCAGGGCCAGCGAACCAGAGCTGCCAAGACCCTTCTACACCTCCACGCGGTGATCCTGGATAACAGGCTGCAGCAGGGCAGACTGGCTAAGGAGAAGGGATCGAAGAGGGAATGCTAACCCGGTACTCAAAAAATGCTTGCTGAAGTCGGAGTGTTGGACTAAAAGATGCAAATATCGCAGTCATGCTGTAAACTACGACACAAATTCCGTTTTCTGGACTACATTCTACTACTTAAGCCCTTTCAGGGTTTGGTAGTGGGAGATTGAGAACGAACGCAGAAGAAGAAGAACACCTCTAAGTCTACCTGAAGAGCAGTGATGTAAATTCATACTATAACAGAACCCTATGAATTACATAGTAATATTAAGCTTCAACAATCATTCTCCACTTTTTCTTTTTTGGATCATCTTCTTGACCTTTACCTTTGCCTGAACCTCCACTGCTCTTCACATGTGTTCTTTAGTTTTTTTTACATTTCTCTTTCCTCGTGGGTTCCAATCCGGTAACAATTTATACCATTGTTTAATTTATAAAACTATATTGGAATATTATTACATGAAGAGACGATAGTTTACAGTAATATAGATCAAGCTGTGTTCTCATGTACATTCTGAACAATAAATCTACTGTTGGCTTACTGCTATTCTTAATGCAATGTGCCATTCATTTATTCAGAGGTAACAAGGACAAGATTTTTGTAATCAAATGGAATCCCCTGGACCATAATAAATTGGTGACGGCTGGAGTAAAGCACATCAAGTTTTGGGCACAGACAGGTATTGCTGCTAAATGTTATTTTAGTTTTAATGTTCTCTGAGATGTTTTATTAAGTTAGAAACTCATAAATGTTGTTATAGTTGGGAGTGAAGTGGTGGACAAGCTCTCCAATCAAATGCTTCCACGTGTGCGTCTTGTATAGCCTCTGGAAGCAATGTTCAACTCTTGACATTCAAATGACACACTTGTTTAACTAGCAGGAGAAGGGACATCTGGTGAGCATCTGTCACCCTAAAGCCAGATAAAACTTGTGAGCCTGGAAAGGCAGTTCTTCTATAAGAAGAAACACTCTGGTTTCAAAACCACTTGCTGTCTTACAGATGAGATACTGGCATATCAAAGGATGCTTGATGAAATTGAAGGCAAACTGAATAGATGAGACTCACCAGCTAGGAAGGCAGCTCATCTAGGAGTAGAAAGAATACAGTAAAAACCATCTACTGCTTTGTTGGTAGACTTGGAACAGCCAATGATTAAAAAGGTATTTAACACACATACACACACAACCCCACCCCCTGCAATGTGATTCTTAACATCTTATTCTTAGTCTTAGTCTAGGTTAACCTGTACTTCTACGGGGGCGGTTGTCCTTGTGCAGGTCTCAGCTCTGGCGGGAGCTGGATGTAGCAGGGAGGAGGATTTCTTGCTTAGCAGACTAGGCTCGAGCAGCTTATTACTTCACTACGTTAAGACAAGTGCCACGGAGGGTGGTTAACAGATGTGGGAGTCCACCTTAATAGACTCAAACACTAGAGAAAAGTAGACCTGCAACCTCTTAGGCGCATCTAGTCTGCTCTTAACAAACCACCTAATCATGACCAGTGTTATGCCATGTTACACAGTTAATCGTCTCTTACGACATGCTCTCTGTGAGGCAATGGTGCTATTCTTGTCCTTGTCATTCACAAAACTCGCTGTGGACCACTCAGGACTAACATCTTATTACAACTATAAAATAGAGCAGGAAGCCAAAAACATTTAGTGCATCCAGCATTTCTAGTTTCATTTTGTTGTCTTTGTTGATATCAATGATCACTTGCATTTTGTAGGCGGAGGATTCACCTCCAACAGAGGCATCATGGGTCAAGTGGCCAAGCTGTGTGATATGATGTGTGTATCATACGGCAAGTCTGCAGATATCTCTTTTTCTGGTGGCAGTGATGGAAATGTGTTTGTGTGGCAAGGAAGTTCACTTCAGAAAACTGTGAAAGCTCATGATGGTCCAGTCTTTGCCATGCATTCACTAGACAAGGTAAGGAGCTACTGACTGTGGGTGACTTGGTGATTAGCCTGATGATTAGCCTGACCTTCTATATATCTTTATTGTGTTCCCAATAGAGTATAGGGTTACCACTAAAGTTGACCTTATGTGGAAGCCTGCAGAAAAGCACTTTTTGAGAATGCCTGTGCAGCATCATTTTGTGTGTTACTGCGGTTGTTGTTTCTATAGTAATTTGTTTGGCATGATAAAGTTGCTAAACCCATGCACAACCCTATTTGGCCACCTTTTAAGACATGCTTGGAAGGTTAACAATTTAGTATAAATTTTTGTTGATTTCCATTCACTGTGGTTGAATAGACGTAGTGTGTTGTACTGTGTTTTGCACCTTACGCCCAGTGCATTTGATTTCACCATGAATTTTAAAGGGCAAAAACGGTATCTGAACATATTTATGTTTGGACTGTGAGTTGTTTCGTCTAACCACTTGGTACTATTCTTTGCTCTCCTGGACCTACACAGGCAAGCCTGACCTTGGGGCCTTCATAGTCGTGCTGACATTTTTGTTAAACTACCATTTTAAAAGACACCATCATTGCAGTGTTTATTCCCATTGCATGCTGCCACTGAAAAGAAATATAAGGTTGAGGCATCAAGGTCACTTGACCTTGCAGTCACCATGCATTGTACAGACTAGGTTCTTATTTTAGCCAATAGAGAAAAACTCTTTGCCGTACCAAGATTTTGAACTTGTATTGCCTTGGTAGGTGATATCAAAACCATTAGGCCATTCACTCCCTTGTAGAAAGAAAATACAAGAACATTTAGCTACTCACTGATATTACTGTAAACCATTTGTTTTGTAAGAATCACTAAACAAGTATGCGAATAATGGTATTCACAAATATGAGGCATGTTCAAATTAAACCCACCCCAGGGGATTTATTACAAAGATACGAAAGGAACACCTGCAGGTGTGACAGAATTAAACAAAACAATTAATACATTTAAGAATAGATTGGATGCACGTAGTTTTTAGAGCAAGGAAATTTAAATTAAACTAGTTTTATATAGACTGCAGAGTTTTCTAAACAAGTATAAAGACGTTAAGTTAAGTTATTTGTTATGAAGCAAGCATGCACCACGGTTCATTAGAAGAAGCTGCTGTAGACATTCAAACATGCATCCCACTGCTTGGGTAGACTTTAGATGCCATCCGAGACGTCTGCCAATAGAAGCCCTTCTTGGTAAAAAAAGTTGGTCAGCATAACCTTACCAGCAGATACCTGAGATTTGAATTTCTTGGGTTTTGATGTTTCCATTGCAGGCTTGCTGTTTTGCTCCACAGCTCAAAGTGGTGGCACCATGACTCATCATCCGCCACTATGTGCAGCAGAAATTCATCACCCTTCACTTCGTAACTCAGAAAATGGTTCAAACTTCACCCCATACGTTCTTCCTTATGGTGGTCGGTCAGCATCTGTGGGACCCATTGTGAACACACTTTCCAATATTCCAGTTTCTTTCTAACCACCATTTGAACTGTCCCACGCAAAACAACAAATTCCTCTGCTAGCAAATGTCCACCCGTATTTCTGCATCAATATCGACGATGGTTTCTTCTGTCACAACAATATACGCCTGACCTGGTCGTGGAAAATCTTTCGTTAACTCACATCCTTCCTGAAACATCCAGGCCCAGTTCTTCACTGTTGTCTTCAACACACTTTTATCACCATACACTGCTTGCATTCTGCGATGAATGTTGACTGGTTGACATCTTTCAGCTGTTAGGAACTGAATCACCGCTCACTGATCATCCCTGATCGGATTCTGTATCTCACCCGCTATTTTCTCAACGGTCTGCAGCAGAGCTAATGAATGCGAGGATAATGGACACGTGCACACTTGTACGTTCGTACGTGCTTATGGGATCAAGCTGCTGAGCAGCACATGAGACGCAGTGGTCAGCGACCCATAGCTGACTGCTAGCATCAGGGCCAGCGAACAATAGCTGCCAAGACCCTTCTAAACCTCCACGCGGTGATCCTGGATAACAGGCTGCAGCAGGGCAGACTGGCTAAGGAGAAGGGATCAAAGAGGGAATGCTAACCCGGTACTCAAAAAATGCTTGCTGAAGTCGGAGTGTTGGACTGAAAGGTGCAAATATCGCAGCCAAGCTGTAAACTATGACACAATGCATTCCGTACTCTGGACCACATTCTGCTACTTACCCTTTCAGGGTTTGGTAGTGGGAGATTGAGAACGAACGAAGAAGAAGAAGAAGAAGTATGTGCTTATTAAGTCAGATGTGACATAATCATGCTCCACGCACTTATGTCTATGTGGTGCAGCACAGGCGGGTTTCATTTGAACATGTCTCGTAGATTAGCTAGAAATTTGTAAATGGTTCATATCTGCAATTAACATTTTACTTTAATGTTCATTCTTTGTGTTTGCATATCCTATGAAGTGTCAGGAGAATCAGTTTTTATTCTTTTACAAGATGTATTGCTTTGGTTAACAATATAAAGTGATTTTTTTAACAATGTCTATGCAGCAACTTTTGTTTGATGTTTTTCTTGTCCTGAAGTTTGATCTTTGACTGTTGAAAGCTGGTGCTGGTAGTTTGGAATATGTACTTTTGCATTGCATCTGGGATTAACAGAGTAGGCTAATGGAAACATCAATAACAAAGACAAGCATTTTTACACTCAGAAAATACACACATCAAACAACAGAAAAATAGTAAAGTAATAGGTACTTGTGAATCGAACACCCGCCCTCTAGGTGATGAAAGCCCCATGATACAAGAAAAATACAGAGTGAGTGAGAAAGTCCAGGCAGCAATGAAAAAGGCAAATGAAATGTTAGGTATGATAAAAAGAAATATTAAACATAGGAGCAAGGAAGTGATAGCAAACTGTATAAAGCATTAGTTAGACCTAGATTGGAGTACAGTCTACAGGTGTGGAGTCCTTATCGTAGAGGAAATATAAACATGCTGGAAAGGATACAAAGAAGAGTGAAAAAACTGATAGTTGGATTCTGGAATTATAGTTATGAGGAAAGACAGAAAAACTAGCCTGCAATTTCTAGAATAGAGAAGAATTTGAGGTGATTTAATACACCTCCATAAGATATTCAAGGGAAACAATAAAATAGACTATAACAAGTTTTTCAAAGTACAGCCGACTAGAAGAACAAGAGAGCACAGCTAACAATTAATTAAAGATAGGTCCAGATTAGGTATTAGGAAATATTTGTTTAGTCAGTGACTGATGAATACTTGGAATGTATTGTCACAGGAAATAGTGTGGGCAGGGTCAGTTCAAGAATAGTCTGGATGCACAGTTATTTTTACATCAAGTGGAGTAGAAGAAATTGGTTGTTTACAGACTCTGCAGAGTCTTCTAGACCAGTTTAACGAAGTTAAGTTAAGTTAAGTTAAGAGATGCATTAAAGGATTTGCTTTCAAAGAGAAATATGCTTCACTTTGATGTAAGGCAATAATCATCAATTTTTAACACTCCTTTTAGACATCATTCAATTCTGTAATGTCAGGGAACTGCTATATCTAGATATTTCATCATCATGTAGCATGTCCTTTGTAGAACGTCGCTCCCATTACAGTCTGTCTGAAAGAAACTCGTTCCCTTGCCAAAACACCAGCTTCCGCCACTGCCATACTCAGGCACTCCTGGATATCTTGGTGCCATCGTCTTCTTGGTCTACCCCTTCCTCTTTTGCCTGGCACCATACCTTCCATCACCGTCCTCTTAAGACCGTTGTGTCTCTTGATGTGACCAAAGTATTTGCATTTTCTAGCCAAAATGGAATTGATAAACCAGTTCTCCTCTATGCTCAACTCTTGCCGAATGTCTACATTTGTTCTTTTCTCTGTCCAGGGTATTCTGAGGATCTTTCTGTAACATTTTGACTCGAAGGATTCGATTCTTTGTCTAGAAGTTTTGGTAATCGTCCATGCTTCACAGCCATAAGCTGCCACACGAAAAACACAGGCTCTCAAGACTTTTACTTTTATCGTTTTGTTGGTGCCCTGCCATAATGTCTTCAGGCTGTTCAGTCTCTGTATTGCCATAGCTAGTCTTCTTCTGATTTCTTTCGAGCAGTCACCATTTTTGTCGATTCTGGAGCCCAGATATTCAAAATGTGTAACCTGATCTATTTCCTCACCACCCACTGTAAATTTATGCTGACATTGTGTTTTATCGGTGGTCATTATCTTTGTTTTGTTTATGTTTATGAACAGATTTTGATCTTTACTATGTCCATTAACGGCTGAAAGTAGCTGCTCTAGCCCTTCCGAACTTCTTGATAGTATCACTGTGTCATCTGCATATCGTAACTCTGGAATCCCGTACCCCCCAATCGTAAATGGGTCGAAACTTTCAATGTTCTCATCTTCTCGTACATTTCTTATTATACATTCCGCATATATGTTGTACAGATAAGGTGAGAGGATACATCCCTGTCGGACTCCCTTTTGTACTGCAAACCAATTTGATGTTTGCCCAGATACTCGGACAGCGGCTTGTTGATCTTGGTATAATGTTTCAATGAGATGGACTATATGCAAAGGAAACCCCATTTCCTTCATGATTCTCCACAGATTTTGATGTTTTACCGTGTCGAAGGCCTTAATGTAATCATTGAAACATGTCTACAGGTCTACATTAAACTCTCTACATTTTTCATAGATATTCCTTAAATTGAATATGTGGTCCCGGGTCCCTCTGTCTTTCCTAAAACCTGCCTGGACTACGTGAATTTCAGATTCAAACCTTTTCTCTATCCTTCTCAATAGGATTCGCAAGAGTATCTTGCTAGCATGGCTGATCAGTGCAATAGTTCGGTAGTTCGTGCACAGCTTCAGGTTGCCTTTTTTGGGGAGGGGAATATAAACTGATTTCTTCCATGCTTCTGGCCACTCTGCACTGTGCCATATCTATTTACACAGCTTGAGATAGACTCGAGCACATGCCTCTCCTCCTGCTTGTATTAGCTCTGCTGGGATATCATTGCATCCTGGGGACTTTCCCTTTTTCAGGCTTTTAATTTCTAGATATTTACTTGTTTTAAATGTTAATGCCTAGATTATTGTTTTCTATGGTCAAAGCTTAAATCCCCTCAACTTCAGTCACCCAACTGTTTCATAATGATTTTTTCAATTTTTTTACCAAAACAAGTTCATAATTTAAATAAGTTTTTTTATGGAACCTTTAGCAATTTGACATTAATTTTATTGTAGAATTCATATAAAAAAAGCTGTAAAACGTTTGTCTCATCAAAATAGATATTTCAGAGACAATCTGCTAAAAGAGGTATTAACTTTTATCAAAATGGCTGACTTTTTAAAATGGCTTATGTTAATTTGTTTGTAGTTTAAATTCTTTTTTTCAAAGTACGTGCCATATCTGTTCCCGATTTCAAAGGTGTTTTAACATCTTTGAGAAACTTGTTGAATTTCTTTCCCTTTTGTTAACCTCTCATTATAAGATGTTTGGACTTTCCTTTCTGAATACATGACATACTCTAAGAATTACATTTGCTGTTCAACTTTGTTTAACTGTTTCAACATGGTTTAACTGGTTTTTTTGTTGACATATTTTCAAAGTTTAGTTTGGTTAAAATTTGTTGCAGTCAAAATTTTGTCCTGATCATTATGTTTAAAGTGGCATATTACTTTACTTAAAACGACTGGATATTATTGTCAAACATTTACAAAGTAAATAACTATCTTACCATGTTTAACTCCAATAGGAGCATAAGGCCACCACTGTAGTTGCATTCTGGCATGACCAATGTAGAAAAAGGAGTCAAAAATGAACCTGGCAGCGCATGAGCTGCAGTGGTCAGCGACCCATAGCTGACTGCTAGCGCCAGGGCCAGCGAACCAAAGCTGCCAAGACCCTTCTACACTTCCACGTGGTGATCCTGAATAACAGGCTGCAGTAGGGCAGACTGGCTAAGGAGAAGGGATCGAAGAGGAAATGCTAACCCGGTACTCAAAAAATGATTGCTGAAGTTGGATGTGTTGGACCGAAAGGTGCAAATATCGCAGTCAAGCTGTAAACTACGACACAACGCATTCTGTTCTCTGGACTACATTCTGCTACTTAAGCCCTTTCAGTGTTTGGTAGCGGGAGATTGAGAATGAATGAAGCCAAGCCAAGCCAAAAATTAACCTTAATATTTTTTATTATCAGAATAAGGCATATTAAAGATATTTCTGGACTCCCACTCAAATCTGTATGCTGTTCCCATGATAGTTGTGTCAAATGTTTTCTATGTCCACTATGTCATTCCCAATAAAGGATACATTTGGGAAAATGCCTTCAATGTCTGCTATGTCAACTCTAACAGTTTGAAGTAATAAGGAAGATCTTAACTGGCAGACATATCAACACAGAAAATGAGTTAAAAAATTTGGTTCATTGAAGTTGCTGCTGAAGCTTCTATATTATGTGTGTAATATAACAAATTACAGTGCATGTTTTAAAGTGAAAATAATATTATGTGTGTAATATAACAAATTAAAGTGCATGTTTTAAAGTGAAAATAATATTATGTGTGTAATATAACAAATTATAGTGCATGTTTTAAAGTGAAAATAATATTATGTGTGTAATATAACAAATTACAGTGCATGTTTTAAAATGAAAACAATATTATGTGTGTAATATAACAAATTATAGTGCATGTTTTAAAGTGAAAATAATATTATGTGTGTAATATAACAAATTATAGTGCATGTTTTAAAGTGAAAATAATATTATGTGTGTAATATAACAAATTACAGTGCATGTTTTAAAATGAAAACAATATTATGTGTGTAATATAACAAATTATAGTGCATGTTTTAAAGTGAAAATAATATTATGTGTGTAATATAACAAATTATAGTGCATGTTTTAAAGTGAAAATAATATTATGTGTGTAATATAACAAATTACAGTGCATGTTTTAAAATGAAAATAATATTATGTGTGTAATATAACAAATTATAGTGCATGTTTTAAAATAAAAACAATATTATGTGTGTAATTAGCAAAATATTACAGTGTATGTTTTAAAAGGGGGACAGTGGTCTCGAGGTAAGGTGTCTGCCTCGAGAGCCAGAGGTCGCGGGTTCGAATGACGGTGGAGACCGGGATTTTTATTCAAGTGGATCTTCTGGTTAAAATTTCCCTGATCTCTGGGTAGTGAGATCGGACTCCTGTGTTCAGTGTCGAGCACGTTAAAAATTCCTTGACAGTTGGAAATAGAAAAGATTAGGTTTAACTGCCGTTGCCCGGAGAAATTCAAGTGAATAATCTACCCAAGTTATTTGTACCTTTCCCCCTATCTGGCTGCGGGTCTACTTAGCTCTAGTGTTTGAGTCTATTAAGATAGACTTGCATATTGGTTAAACCACCCTCCAAGAAACTGGTTATATACAGACTCTGCAGTCTTCTAAACCAGTATAATGATGTTAAGTCAAATTAAGTTAAGTTAAAATGAGAACAATATTATGTGTGTAATAAATCAAATCTTACAGTGTAAGTTTTAAAAGGAGAACAATATTATGTGTGTAATAAATCAAATCTTACAGTGTATGTTTTAAAGTGAGAATAATATTATATGTGTAATTAACTAAATCTTACAGTGTATGTTTTAAAGTGAGAATAATATTATATGTGTAATTAACTAAATCTTACAGTGTATGTTTTAAAGTGAGAATAATATTATATGTGTAATTAACTAAATCTTACAGTGTATGTTTTAAAGTTTTTTAGGGACTTAGGGGTTATAATAGATCATACATGTAAGGTGAGGGAGCAAGTTCAGGTAGCAGTAAAAAAGGCAAATGCAATGTTAGGGATGATAAAAAGAAATATTAAACATAGGAGCAAGGAAGTGATAGTCAAACTGTATAAAGCATTAGTTAGACCTAGATTGGAGTACTGTGTACAGGTGTGGAGTCCTTATCAGAGAGGGGATATAGACATGCTGGAGAGAATACAAAAAAGAGCGACAAAGCTGATAGTGGGATTCCAGAATTACAGTTATGAAGAAAGATTAAAAAGAACTGGCCTTCAGTGTCTAGAAGAGAGAAGAATTCGTGGTGACTTAATACAGGTGTATAAGATGATCAGAGGAATGGATAAAGTGGACTATAACAAGTTTTTTAAAGTACAACCACCAACAAGGACAAGAGGGTACAGCTACAAGTTGACTAAGGAGAGGTCCAGATTAGATATTAGGAAGTATTTCTTTAGCCAGAGAGTAGTGAATGCTTGGAATGCATTGCCAAGTGAGGTGGTGGAGGCTGGGACGGTCAATGCATTTAAGAACAGATTGGATGCGTACAGCTTCTAGAGGAAGGTGTTGTAAATGGAACTGGTTGTATACAGACTCTGCAGAGTCTTCTAAACCAGTATAAAGACGTTAAGTTTTTAAGTTAAGTTAAGTGAGAATAATATTATATGTGTAATTAACTAAATCTTACAGTGTATGTTTTAAAGTGAGAATAATATTATATGTGTAATTAACTAAATCTTACAGTGTATGTTTTAAAGTGAGAATAATATTATATGTGTAATTAACTAAATCTTACAGTGTATGTTTTAAAGTGAGAATAATATTATATATGTAATTAACTAAATCTTACAGTGTATGTTTTAAAGTCAGAACATTATTTACCTATGTGGCATTTCATTGATTTCCAGGGATTTGTTACTGGAGGAAAAGATGGCATTGTTGGTCTGTGGGATGACCAGTTTGAGCGATGCTTGAAAACATATGCCATCAAGCGGGCATCACTAGCTGCCAGTTCTAATGGTCTTTTGGTCAATGAGTTACCAGCAGTGCGTGCCGTAGTTCTGGGTCATGGAAAGATTTTAGTTGGAACCGTGAATGGAGAGATATTGGAAATTGACAAGGCTGGCCCCATAACTTTACTGACACAGGTATGAGTAAACTAACCGATCAATCAGTCTAGATTATCTCCCTGTGAAGCACATGTCTCAACAAAAACACACCGAGTCCTTCTACCCAGATACATCTGGTCCAGCTCTCTCTTCGTTTGCTCTTTATTTTCTTTATGGTTGTCTTGAGCCTTCTTCTCCATATGCATTTTGGTCTTCCTCTACATCTCTTGCCCTGTGGTTTCATGTCCCACTAAATCAGCATTCATGTGATACTTTCACGTCCCACTTAGTCACCATTCATGTGATACTTTCACATCCTACTTAATCACCATTCATGTGATGCTTTCACATCCCACTTAGTCACCATTCATGTGATACTTTCACATCCCACTTAATCACCATTCATGTGATACTTTCACATCCCACTTAATCACCATTCATGTGATACTTTCACATCCCACTTAATCACCATTCATGTGATACTTTCACATCCCACTTAGTCACCATTCATGTGATGCTTTCACATCCTACTTAATCACCATTCATGTGATACTTTCACATCCTACTTAATCACCATTCATGTGATACTTTCACGCCCCACTTAGTCACCATTCATGTGATACTTTCACATCCTACTTAATCACCATTCATGTGATACTTTCACATCCTACTTAATCACCATTCATGTGATACTTTCACATCCTACTTAATCACCATTCATGTGATACTTTCACATCCTACTTAATCACCATTCATGTGATACTTTCACGCCCCACTTAGTCACCATTCATGTGATACTTTCACATCCTACTTAATCACCATTCATGTGATACTTTCACGCCCCACTTAGTCACCATTCATGTGATACTTTCACATCCTACTTAATCACCTTTAATGTGATGCTTTCACTTCGCACTTTATCACCCTTCATGTGATGTTTCACATCTCATGCATTTAGAATAGATATCTCAATCTTTGTTAGTGTCAGCAGTTTATGATTATATTTTTCATTGTCAAGGCCTCAAACCATTATCCACCTTGTGGGCATCTCTTAACCATGACAGCTAGGACTTACCATTTCTCTCATAACAGGGCCACATGACAGGAGAAGTCTGGGGACTGGCAGTGCACCCGAACAAGTCACTATTTGCCACTGTCAGTGATGACAGGACTCTCAGACTGTGGGACCACAGCAATGGCTACAAAATGTTAAACTTCAAGGAGCTGAAACAAGCTGCTCGCTGTGTGGCATTCTCACCAGATGGTCGAGTCTTGGCTGTAGGACAGAAGGATGGTTAGTTTTGTATGATACTATCTTCTTCTTCTTCTTCTTCTTCTTCTTCTTCTTCTTCTTCTTCTTCTTCTGCATTCGTTCTCAATCTCCCCCTACCAAGTCCTGAACAGGGCTTTGCAAGTAGCAGGATGTAGTCCAGAGAACGGAATGCGCTGTGTCGCTAGTTTACAGCTTGACTGCTATATTTGCACCTGTCGATCCGACACATCCGTCTTCGGCAGAGTACTGATTTCACTCTCTGGGTTGTTTACTACTGTACAGTCAGCAGGCCCTCAACACATATTGCCTTTGCTAACAATTGTTTTGCACATCATGTTATTCCTTGATGCAGCATTTTTTGGGTATCTTTTGTAAACTGGTTGTATACAGACTGCAGAGTCTTCTAAACCAGAATAAAGGCATTAAGTTAAGTAAGGGTTTGCATTTATGTCAAGATCTTTCTGGCCACAGTACCTGTCCCTAATGCTTCCACAATATTTATTATAATTTTATTGTTCCATTATTTCCATGTGCATCTATTTTTCAACCAGTGCCATGGTTCGTGTCATCATTATCAACTCTGATCTCTCCACTTCTCCTATTCCTCCTCAGGCTTTTCAGGATCATCTCTGATCTCTCCACTTCTGCCAACCTCTTCAGTATTTTAAGTATCATCTGTGAAATCATGGCTTTAACCATAGTCCTTGTTGACATTTTTACTGCCAGCCCAATCATTGTCATTGTCTGTGTACTGAAAACATAGATATTTGTATACTAGGTACCAACTTTCAGGCAATGGACTAAACAATGACATTACATTTTTACTACTTTACTTAACTTATCCATATTCTTATGATGTATACCATGTCTGTCCTCACAGGTAGCTTTGTTGTAATCAATGCTGAGACCATGGAAGAGATGTTCAGCCAGCATCATAGAAAGGAGGAGATTTCTGACATCAGGTTTTCACCAGGTTTGTGACAGTTTGTCTTTAGACTATGTATATAATAAACTGAGCGGCTGATTAGCGCTGTGGTAAAGCACTTGCTTTTCAAGGGGAAGGTTTAACTCTCGCTACCTGCATCTTCAGTAGAGCAAACTGCAAATGGGTATCTGGCTGATGGCTAGAGAATGGAAAAGATAGAGAGGAAGGGAACTGGCCATCCCACTTTACAAAGCTGTGTCTTAGTACAATGAATGTTTTAACACCTCATCCCTGATGGCAATGTCTGCTATGGGACTATCTTTACCTTTTTAAATAAGAAATTGCCTATTGCAGTAATGGAGGTAAACTGATCATCAGTTAATGTTCTTACTGCTAGCTTCTTGATGGTCTTAACCTGAGAGCCTAATTCAGTCATCATCAGATACAATCAGGTTATTCTGTAACTTTCCTCTTTTAAAGATGGTTCAGATTTCTAATTTTCTGTCACAAATGTTTTTTAGTGGTTCGACTTTTTCTCAGATTTGCTAGAGAACTAGATCTCTTTATAAAGATTAGTAGATAGTAAAACACTGGAATTGTGCTAGCCAAATATAGTGCACAGTTTGAGTCATTGTTGTTAGTGAATTAGATCTCTTTATAAAGATTAGTAGATAGTGAAACACTGGAATTGTGCTAGCCAAATATAGTGCACAGTTTGAGTCATTGTTGTTAGTGAATTAGATCTCTTTATAAAGATAAGTAGATAGTGAAACACTGGAATTGTGCTAGCCAAATGTAGTGCACAGTTTGAGTCATTGTTGTTAGTGAATTAGATCTCTTTATAAAGATTAGTAGATAGTGAAACACTGGAATTGTGCTAGCCAAATATAGTGCACAATTTGAGTCATTGTTGTTAGTGAATTAGATCTCTTTATAAAGATCAGTAGATAGTGAAACACTGGAATTGTGCTAGCCAAATATAGTGCACAATTTGAGTCATTGTTGTTAGTGAATTAGATCTCTTTATAAAGATTAGTAGATAGTGAAACACTGGAATTGTGCTAGCCAAATATAGTGCACAGTTTGAGTCATTGTTGTTAGTGAATTAGATCTCTTTATAAAGATTAGTAGATAGTGAAACACTGGAATTGTTCTAGCCAAATATAGTGCACAGTTTGAGTCATTGTTGTTAGTGAATTAGATCTCTTTATAAAGATTAGTAGATAGTGAAACACTGGAATTGTGCTAGCCAAATATAGTGCACAGTTTGAGTCATTGTTGTTAGTGAATTAGATCTCTTTATAAAGATTAGTAGATAGTGAAACACTGGAATTGTGCTAGCCAAATATAGTGCACAGTTTGAGTCATTTTTGTTAGTGAATTAGATCTCTTTATAAAGATTAGTAGATAGTGAAACACTGGAATTGTGCTAGCCAAATATAGTGCACAGTTTGAGTCATTGTTGTTAGTGAATTAGATCTCTTTATAAAGATTAGTAGATAGTGAAACACTGGAATTGTGCTAGCCAAATATAGTGCACAGTTTGAGTCATTTTTGTTAGTGAATTAGATCTCTTTATAAAGATTAGTAGATAGTGAAACACTGGAATTGTGCTAGCCAAATATAGTGCACAGTTTGAGTCATTGTTGTTAGTGAATTAGATCTCTTTATAAAGATTAGTAGATAGTGAAACACTGGAATTGTTCTAGTCAAATATAATGCACAGTTTGAGTCATTGTTGTTAGTGAATTAGATCTCTTTATAAAGATTAGTAGATAGTGAAACACTGGAATTGTGCTAGCCAAATATGGTGCACAGTTTGAGTCATTGTTGTTAGTGAATTAGATCTCTTTATAAAGATTAGTAGATAGTGAAACACTGGAATTGTTCTAGTCAAATATAGTGCACAGTTTGAGTCATTGTTGTTAGTGAATTAGATCTCTTTATAAAGATCAGTAGATAGTGAAACACTGGAATTGTGCTAGCCAAATATGGTGCACAGTGTGAGTCATTGTTGTTAGTGAATTAGATCTCTTTATAAAGATTAGTAGATAGTGAAACACTGGAATTGTGCTAGCCAAATATAGTGCACAATTTGAGTCATTGTTGTTAGTGAATTAGATCTCTTTATAAAGATTAGTAGATAGTGAAACACTGGAATTGTGCTAGCCAAATATAGTGCACAGTTTGAGTCATTGTTGTTAGTGAATTAGATCTCTTTATAAAGATTAGTAGATAGTGAAACACTGGAATTGTGCTAGTAAAATATAGTGCACAGTTTGATAGCGGAGATTGAGAATGAACACAGAAGAAGAAGAAGTGCACAGTTTGAGTGATTGTTCATTAACTTTGCTACAGGACTAGTATTGACATTGTAACTGGAGCGAGTACGGCATCCACATAAATGGGCGGCTACTCAACCACCTAACATTCGCTGACAATATCACACTTATCACAGAGACACCCGCCAAAGCGACACAGATGCTAGCATCGCTGGAAGTGGAAGGCAAGAAAACAAGCCTCACAATAAATATAGAAAAAACTAAAGCTATGTGCAACTTTTTTGCGGAGCCCAAATTCGTATCCCTAAATGATACACCATTGGAGGATGTTGATGAATACATCTAATACATCTACCTCGGCCACCTCCTCAACATGGAAAATAACTTGAAGCCTGAGATTGCCAGGCATCGTTGAGCAGGCTGGGCTGCCTTCAACTCGATAAAGGCGGCAACAGATGCCACCAGAGATACCAGACTGCGAGCTGACATATTCGATTGAGTGGTCCTACCAGCACTATGCTACGGATTGAAACCTGGTCTCTGACAAAAGCCATGGAGAACCAGCTAAGGACAACACATGCCTCGCTCGAGCGCCGTTTCGTGTGCCTCACTTAGGCAAAAACGCCAGATGGGCTTACACAATAGTGACACCTGGGTATTGTCACACGTCAAGGATGTCATCCATCATGCCAAAAACTCCAAAAACCGCTGGGCTGGTCGTGTAGTCAGAAGGAAAGACAAACGCTGGAGCACAGCAACCACTCTGTGGTACCCGCAAGGCAATAAGAGACTGCCTGGCAGGACACCACCCCCCTCTGGATGGCAAGATTCGTTTGAGCCGCACAACACTCGCGATCTGAAACAAACAAGTTAGCCATCCACTGGACAATCCGTACTTGAGACAGAGTCGACTGGAAACTGAGATGAGACCAGCACAAAACCATAAAACAAAGCACTGCTCGAGTCCAGCCCACTAAGCAGAGAAATGCACTCGGCTACTACCAACTCGCACAAGAGTTGGGACCTGCATAAGGGCTAATGCTCTTGTAGATGCACAGGTCCACTAAGAATAAGACATGGCTGGTATTGGATCATTTGGAGTCGCAGATGAAACATGTGAAGGGCCTGCTGCTTTTATGTCCATGTGTTTTGTAAAGAGCACCCACCTGACCTCATGTTTCAACGTCCAATCTATTCCATTTGAATGCACATAGTTTGGTATCCATGCCTCGCTCAATGTACTCTTTGTATTGAAATGTTTTGATGATCTAACCATTCATAAAACAGCTTTGCCCAAAATGGCTACTTCCAGGTAGGAACACATTTTTGATTAAAAAAATAGTTATTTGATAGTTTACTTTTATGGTATGTAAATCACCAAAGTAGTGCCCAGGATGTAGAAAACATTAGGACCAGTGTAACCTTCCAAGCAAGTTGTAAAAGACAACTAAAGTGGATTGTGCATGTGGTTTTCAATCATTATGTTAAACCATGCTATTGAAACTGGCTGTGCAAACGCTCAGATACAGGCTTCCTGTAAAGAGACCAGCACTAGTGGTGGCCCTGTGCTTCACTTGGAGCAAACATGTGAAATAAATAATTGTAAATGTCACCAATATAATTTTGTGAATAATATCACATTGAAAGAAAAGTAAATTTGAAAAAGAGTGCTCAAAATGTAGTCCATTGAACTTAGTGCCAATTTTGTTTTGACTTTAGATCCAGGAAAATACCTGGCTGTTGCTTCACATGACAACTTTGTAGACATATTCAGTGTCCTCAAGACAAACAGAGTGGGAACATGCAAGGGAGCCTCCAGCTACATCACACACATTGATTGGGATCTCAGAGGTAATCAGCCATCTTACTCAGGTGCAGTGTCCCTTGCTCAAAAGCTTGTGTGAACATACTTGAAAACTAACAGTTCTGAATGTTGTATTTCAATGTCTTTAATTGATGAGAAACATTTTCCCTAAAATATATGATTTTTTTGTCAGTTATTCTCATTAACTGGCAACAGCGTTGTAGTCTAATTTTTAAAAAGTTGTATGTTATATCAAACATATTTTTGAGATCAAGATGCTGAACAGTGCATGAGCTACAGCGGTCAGCGAGCCAAAGCTGGCTGCTAGTGTCACAGCCAGCAAGACAGAGCTGCTATGACCCTTCTACACATCAATGGCGGTGATCCTGGATAGCAGGCTGGAACAGAGCAGACGGGCTAAGGAGAAGAGATCGAAGAGGGAAGGCTAACCTTGTACCTAAAAATGCCTGCTGAAGTCAGATGTGTCAGACTGAAAGGTGTAAATATCGCAGTCAAGCTGTAAACTATAATACAAAGTATTCCGTCCTCCGGCAACATCCTGCTACTTGTAAAGTCCTTTTCAGAGCTTTGCAGCGGGAGTTTGAGAACGAAAAGAACGACGAAAAAGAAAAAACATTTTTGGTAACTTGAAAATACGTTTTATATTTGTATTTTAAATTAATTGGGATACATCTTGTGAAATTAAATTAGATTTATGCTGCGTTACATCAAATTGCATAGAACACTGAATTTATCAGTGCATTTATTGCTTGAATAAATTTCATGTAATTTTAGATTTAGTAAAAAAACATAGTGCCTCATCTCTATCAGTTTTTCTGTGCTTGCAGGGAAAGTCTTAATGGTAAATACCGGAGCTAAGGAACAGCTTTTCTTTGAGGCTCCAAGAGGCAAGCGTGTCACCCTTCGCAGCACAGAAATTGAAAAGTTTGGGTGGGCCAGCTGGACATGTGTTTTGGGAGCAACATGTGAAGGAATCTGGCCACCAAAATGTGATGTCACGGATGTTAATGCTGCCACATTGACAAATGGTCGTCTTTTAGCCACTGGTGATGATTTTGGATTTGTCAAGCTATTTGAGTACCCAGCCATGGTTTGTTGAATCATTTTAGCCTTGCTTACTCATAATTAGTACATATTTTAAAATATATATTTTAGTGTAATAATTTATTAGCATTTTAAATAAAATGCTGGCAGGACATCATCTGATGGTATTAATTTATGATGTGGCTACAAAATACATAAGGTTAGTGAATGAAGTACCTTTATTGTCATTGCTGTTATCATTAAGGCTAAAGATAAGCCTGAGAATATGTCTATATAAGAGTGATGGTTATTGTGTTGTGATATAGTCAACATCTGCCTCCATTACATATTACATATTTTAAATTGTCTGTTGGTAGAAACATCATCATGTAATAGTGCTGATACATTCACTCCTCAACAATCTGTCCTTTGAGTATTTTGTCATTTTATATATTTTTGTTTGTCTTTCTAGCCTTTGTCTCTCGACTAATTGTTCTTCTTGTTCTCTTTCTCTGTCTCTCTTGGCCTTGCTCTTTCTCATTGTCACAAATATTCTAATCCCATCTTTTTTGTCAAATGTTCAGTGAATGTGACCTTTTCCTTTTGTTGTTTTAGTCAACAGTTATGTTAATGTTTTGTTTATTTTTCAAATGTATCCTTCATTTATTTTGTAAACTATCCACAGTATGCATATCATTCTTTTCAGCAACCACCTATCTGTTGCTGTAAGTGAATTTCTTGTTTGTTTAAGGTTAAAATTCATAATAATATTGGTTCAGCGGTACATTGTAAGATAGGGGGGGGGGGGGGGGGGGGGTCATGTGAGATTCTGTTTTTCACTATTTTTATCATTCCAGGCGAGTTACATAGCAAGAACTGAGGAATTTACAATCAGCTTTCTCGGGCATGTCTAATCCATCTCTATAATTTTTCTTAGCGTTTCATTTCCTATCTTTGGTTTCTCCTTGCCCACATTTCCTTTGAAATTTCTGGTTTTGATTCAACTTGTAATCGATCTATTCTCAGAGATCTACTTCCAAGTATTGACATTCTTTATCATTCTATTTAGTCTCTGATTATTCATCATCATAATTATGATTGTTACGAAAACATTAAAGGAAACAATATCAAACATAATCAGGCCCAAGAGCTCAAATACCTGGAAAGTATCTTTACAAAAGATGAAAAGCTCAATGGAGAAAATGAAACTTTTATCAGAAAACCTCTGTTTTGACTTATTAACAGTCACTACTACTTAAATACCTGAATATCAGCAAAATACCAGCTGATAAAAAGTATATTTATATCAACTTTGCACTAGAAATATCAAACTTTGTCCATATCCAAGGTACTGGAGAGGAAAATTACAATGTTCCAAATAAAATGTATAAGAAATGTCATTGATGTGTCTGGGAGAAATAAATTAGAAATGAAGTCCTTCTGGTGAATACATTTTAAAGGCAGAAAAGAGAACATAACCTGATCAACTACCACTTTACACTTACAACATATGAAGATTTGGCTACAAGGCTCAAGGAAGGCCACATGACAGATGGATAGATATCAAGGAAATCCTACAATAAGGCAGACTTATAACAACTGACACAGCACACTTGGCCAAGGAAAGAGAATTGAAGCTCTTCATAATGCTTAATCGCACAAATGCATTGAAAAGTCTGTAAACAAGTAATTACAAGCTCGTATCATCATCAGTAATCAATTCATGAGAGCATATCAGTTGAAACTAATGATTATTCATGAGAGTATATCAGTTGAAAGTAATGATTATTCATGAGAGTATATCAGTTGAAAGTAATGATTATTCATGAGAGTATATCAGCTGAAAGTAATGATCATTCATGAGAGTATATCAGTTGAAAGTAATGATCATTCATGAGAGTATATCAGTTGAAACTAATGATCATTAGTACATAATTGTGCTCTGCAGGGTAAATTTGCTAAGTTCAAGAAATACCAAGGCCACAGTGCCCATGTGACCAATGTGCGATGGACTCATGACAGTAGCAAGCTGATTTCAATTGGTGGAGCAGACACAGCAATCATGATTTGGAGGAGAGAAGGAGGGAAAGATCATGGAGGGAGTGATGACTCAGACACAGATGATGAAGAAGAGGGTAAGCAGGCTTTCATCAGTGAGTTTTTTTTGCTGCTTTATTCACTTTATGAGCTATATTTTGCTTGTCCAAATATTTTAAATGTTTCTTTTTATTTAACTGCCTCTATAAATTTTTACCATGCTTTATTTTCAGCTCTTCTACATTTAACTACAAATCTAGTTATCCCCTTTTTACACTTGGTGTTTACCTTCCTACATGGAACACATTTCTCTTTTAGCTTTCCTAGAACTGTTTTGAAACTCCCACTCTTGTGCAACATCTGTTCCACCGACACAATCTTTCCAGGTTATGGGGCTCACTGCTTATTTCCTCTGTAGTAAATACTAGGACAGGTGTGTTTTTGCAATAACATTATAATCTTGTCATGCAAAATTTTTCTACTTTTTCATTGGCTTATGTCATGAAATAGGGGGTCACTGTAGTCAAGAGATTAAGGCACTCGCCTTTCACAGAGATGAACGGAAACGGCAGGCGATCGAATCCCGCTTGTTTCAAACGACCCCTGGTCTCACAGGAGGTAACACCAGAATGCCTGCATCCCGAGTTACCTCCTGTCATCTCAACCAATAGTCTTGCCACTGATCCAAGGTAACTCGGGATAAGAGTGAGATTGATGACCAGCTCAAATTCTTCCTCACTACAATCCAAATACAGCGCACATCACATTATTCAGACAAAACCGTCCATTATCACTTCACGATGGGCGATAACTTTTTATGTCCTGAAAAGTACATTGTGATGTTGTGTCATAGTTTACAATGAGGTCTGCACTTTTCAGCCCGACATCCACTTTCAGCCGGCTTTTTTGGATGTAAGTTTGCCTTCCCTCTGTGATCTCTATTCTCTTAGCCTGACTACAATAGTGCAGTCTGTTTCTATGGCCACCACTTGGAGGTGGAATAATGTATTTGTTAGCTCTGATTTGCTGACCCTGATGCAAGCAGCGAGTTATATGTTGTCAGAAGGGACACAAGAGGGTTGGGCATGGAACTGGCTACCTCATCCTGTAGATACTATAATCCACCAGACAAATAATAGAAGAGATCAACACATCATGGAAGAAGAGGAGCAACTAAGTCAGCAAATATAGTTTCAGGAGTAATACCAAGACTTTTTTGGGATGTAGCTATTTTGTCCAAAGAATTGACTTCACGTGGCTCTTGAACCATTAAGATGACTCGTGCAGCCCTTAGGATCGTTTGATGTGGCCCTTGAACCATTGAGATGAATTGTGCAGCCTTCTGGATGGTTTGATGTGGCCCTTGAACCATTGAGATGAAACAAGAACAGCCAGACTGAAAAAGAAAGGAGAGACATAACCCTGAGGTACATAGCGGAAAACTACCCAAGCATGGACTGGAGCCATGCATACACCGACGGTTCTGTAACAAACACAACACAGAATGAAGGGGGAGGGGTATTCCTGAGCCTAACAAATGGTAGAAAAATAACACTGTCAGTGGCAACTGGAAAATTCTCAAGCAATTTCAGAGCGGAGGCAGAGGCATTGAAGGCTGCAGTAGAAGCAATGCTGACAGGCGAAAGCAATGAAAGCCAGATAGTCCTGTTTACAGATGCCCTGGCCGTGGTTACAGCACTAAAAAGCCAGAAAAATACTGAACAATGATTTAAGAGCAGTACTCTGTCAACTATGCCAGCAGTCCGCACCAAAAAGAGTAGTGGTACAGTGGGTTCCATCCCACTGTAACATCCAAGGCAACGAGGAGGCAGACAGACTGGCAAAAGAAGGTGCAAGACTACCACAACCAGATTCTAGTGTGACCTATGAAGAGTCCAAAAGATTTATTAGGGACAGATATATGGCCAAATGGGAAACAGAACATACTGGCTACACAAAAAAATATGCCTACTACCAGCTGAACAAAAGAGAGCAGGGAAAATGGCCGCTAAACATCTGCTGCAAAATTGCCCGACATACGAGGATCAGAGAAAGCACAAGTGGCCATCACCAGTGCCAACACTAGAAAGCTCTATGGCAGTGTCGACAGCCTTAGGATGACAGCTGCTTTCTTCGAACAAATTCAAGTTGACGTCTGACAGCGTATGAGGAAGAAGAAGAAGAAGAACCATTGAGATGACTCGTGCAGCCCTCAGGATGGTTTGAGTTTAAGACTGCTTTGCTAGTGACCAAGTAACACAGTGTTTTACGAATAAGAATTAACAAAATGAATATGGACATTTTATGAACAGCAACAAAAGTATCACAATGTCAGCCAGTCTCTTTCTTTCTTTTTGGTGTTTGTTAAAAGTGCGTTGTGACATTGTTAAAGTTTACAGCGGGCTGCAATATTTGTGCATTATGGCCTGACACATCTTGTTTCAGCACATTTTTTGGACCAGGTTTGCCTTCCAATTTTGATCTCTATTCTCTTAGCCAGACTACATTAGTGCAGCCTGTTCCAGGGTCGCCGTCTGGAGACGAAATAGGATCAGCTCTGGTTCGCTGACCCTGGTGCAATCAGTCAGCAGGGAGTTGCTAGCTGCTGTCAGCTCATTCACTGTGCTGCATCTTTGGCCCACACTTATCTTGCTGATATATGGCAAATGAAGTATAGAAATATACATATATTATATATGTTACGGCCACATATCGAGATAAAACAATCTCGCATATATGATCCTGCATGGAAAGGTGCAAGGCAGACAACAAAGAGGTCTTGCCAAAAAGAGATGGGAAGACAACATAAAAGAATGGACCAATCTTCAACCAGAGGAGGCAAGACAGTGGCCGCTGACAGTGAGGAGTGGCATTGGCTTGTGGGGATGTCTTGATGTGTGCCCCAAATGACCTCACCGGTTACTGGATGACTTGACTTTATATATATATATATATAAAATTGTAACATAGGTTATTTGTTTTTAAACAGTTGCTTACAGTTTCCATATTTTGAAATGATAAAATATACTTTTGTTAGTCTAGTAACATTAGATACAACAATGAAGTATGATTACTAAAATAATCTTTGTCAATAAGCGTAAATGTATTTGATAATCTCCAGGTTATGATAGTGATGTTGCACGAGAAAAGAATGTTGACTACACCACAAAGATTTACCCTCTTCGAGAAAAGAATGGATTAAAGCCTTCCTTGCAAGAACAGACAGAAGAAACAAAGTACTAAGCACTTTTCTGTTCTGTTCTAATGTCATTTTCTTTTATTCCGTATTCTGTTGCCCCAGTTCATGAATAAGGTAAGTATGTGGGATCATAATGAATGATTAAAGCAATGGTAGCAAGCTGGCAAAAGTGAAATTAATCATTGCTATATGGCTTAGCTTGGCTTCGTTCGTTCTCAATCTCCCGCTACCAAGCCCTAAAAGGGCTTAAGTAGCAGAATGTAGCCCAGAGAACGGAATGTGTTGTGTCGTAGTTTACAGCTTGACTGTGATATTTACACCTTTCGGTCCAACACAACCGACTTCAGCAAGTATTTTTTGAGTACCGGGTTAGCATTCCCTCTTCAATCCCTTCTCCTTAGCCAGTCTGCCCTGCTGCAGCCTGTTATCCAGGATCACCGCATGTAGGTGTAGAAGGGTCTTGGCAGCTGTGGTTCGCTGGCCCTGACGCTAGCAGTCAGCTATGGGTCGCTGACCACTGCAGCTCATGCGCTATAGCTATATGAATTGATGAATACAAGTGCAGATTTCATGCATTACTATTTAAGTGTAATTTCCTAAAAAAGTCTTGATGAAAAGCAATACCTTCATTACATAATAAATAAAGAAGTGGAAAAATAAGATAAGAATGACAACATTTAGCGAGAATAAAGGAGCAGCTGTGACGAAGAATAGCCAGATATTTGCTACATGTTTTCTTAGCTTGAAAAAGATAGAAATGGTTTGGCCAGATTTTGAGAATGCAACCAGACCACATTGTTTATGCAATCGTCAACAGGAGAAAAACATCAGGAAGAAGGGCGAGAGGTAGACCAAGGAAAAGGTGGATAGACAACGTAAACAAAACACTGTAAAATGGGGAAAAATTTTACTTGAGCCACAAGAGAGATGAAAAACAAATACATACTACAATACTGGGTTACAACCCAGTAGAAAGTGAGATGACAAAAGAAGAAAAGAAAGAAGAAGAAAGAAAAAGACAAGTTCACTCATTGGTTTGGGGATTTTATATATGCATATTTAAATTTATTGGGAAATTAGTATTGCAACATTAAGGTTATACTGGAAAATAGAACATTAATGTTATATTGTGGATTTTTTGTTATTGCCTTTGAACAGTAAATCATAGGAAAATATCAGACAAACACCTGCAGAACAATTCATGAAAAGTCATTGAGACAAATAGGACACGCATTTAGCTAGTATTCTGATACCATCTAAGGCAGTTTTGTTCTGGAACATTCTGGATGATGTTGATGTAATCCCTTTAGATGTGAGCTGGTAACTCTTGGCATCCAAATTCCTCTTTGACAAAAGCATGTGTGTTCATTATTTTTGTATAAAGTCTGTTGTCTTAGAGGCTAGATGATATCGGGCGGGGGTTGTTAGGGACGCATCTTTCAAGTATCCCCAAAGGAAGGCAGTTTTGTGTGTCGATGTACCAGGATCATCACGCTCTACCAGGGACATAGCATACACATCTGAGTCGACCATCTCATCATTTCTCAATCAGTCATAAAAACTCATCTGTAGTGACAGCAGGTCTGGCATTCGCCTGCCCCATGCTATATTGTCATCCATGGGGATAAATGATATAGAACCCACAGCAGAGGACGAGACAAGAATACTTAACCCATGAAGTGAGGATAGATTGTGCAGTCCACAGCATACACCATTTGCTGGGGGTTGCTGCAGCTACACCTATAGGGCTCTATCTATTCCTGAGATTCACCCAAAAATATGGAGAAGAACAGAGTACTTTTACGTTAAACTTTGTGCAAGGATGTTGATTCTAACTAAATCAACGAAACTAAAGCTGATATACTGGCTTGTAAACTTTCTTACAATGCTACAGAGTTGATACATTGGCTTGTAAACTTTCTTACAATGCTACAGAGTTGATACATTGGCTTGTAAACTTTCTTACAATGCTATAGAGTTGATACATTGGCTTGTAAACTTTCTTACAATGCTACAGAGTTGATACATTGGCTTGTAAACTTTCTTACAATGCTACAGAGTTGATACATTGGCTTGTAAACTTTCTTACAATGCTACAGAGTTGATACATTGGCTTGTAAACTTTCTTACAATGCTATAGAGTTGATACATTGGCTTGTAAACTTTCTTACAATGCTACAGTTGATACATTGGCTTGTAAACTTTCTTACAATGCTACAGAGTTGATACATTGGCTTGTAAACTTTCTTGCAATGCTACAGAGTTGATACATTGGCTTGTAAACTTTCTTACAATGCTACAGAGTTGATACATTGGCTTGTAAACTTTCTTACAATGCTACAGAGTTGATACATTGGCTTGTAAACTTTCTTACAATGCTACAGAGTTGATACATTGGCTTGTAAACTTCCTTACAATGCTACAAAGTTGATACATTGGCTTGTAAACTTTCTTACAATGCTACAGAGTTGATACATTGGCTTGTAAACTTTCTTACAATGCTACAGAGTTGATACATTGGCTTGTAAACTTTCTTACAATGCTACAGAGTTGATACATTGGCTTGTAAACTTTCTTACAATGCTACAGAGTTGATACATTGGCTTGTAAACTTTCTTACAATGCTATAGAGTTGATACATTGGCTTGTAAACTTTCCTACAATGCTACAGAGTTGATACATTGGCTTGTAAACTTTCTTACAATGCTACAGAGTTGATACATTGGCTTGTAAACTTTCTTACAATGCTATAGAGTTGATACATTGGCTTGTAAACTTTCTTACAATGCTACAGTTGATACATTGGCTTGTAAACTTTCTTACAATGCTACAGAGTTGATACATTGGCTTGTAAACTTTCTTGCAATGCTACAGAGTTGATACATTGGCTTGTAAACTTTCTTACAATGCTATAGAGTTGATACATTGGCTTGTAAACTTTCTTACAATGCTACAGTTGATACATTGGCTTGTAAACTTTCTTACAATGCTACAGAGTTGATACATTGGCTTGTAAACTTTCTTGCAATGCTACAGAGTTGATACATTGGCTTGTAAACTTTCTTGCAATGCTACAGAGTTGATACATTGGCTTGTAAACTTTCTTACAATGCTACAGAGTTGATACATTGGCTTGTAAACTTTCTTACAATGCTACAGAGTTGATACATTGGCTTGTAAACTTCCTTACAATGCTACAAAGTTGATACATTGGCTTGTAAACTTTCTTACAATGCTACAGAGTTGATACATTGGCTTGTAAACTTTCTTACAATGCTACAGAGTTGATACATTGGCTTGTAAACTTTCTTACAATGCTACAGAGTTGATACATTGGCTTGTAAACTTTCTTACAATGCTACAGAGTTGATACATTGGCTTGTAAACTTTCTTACAATGCTATAGAGTTGATACATTGGCTTGTAAACTTTCTTACAATGCTACAGTTGATACATTGGCTTGTAAACTTTCTTACAATGCTACAGAGTTGATACATTGGCTTGTAAACTTTCTTGCAATGCTACAGAGTTGATACATTGGCTTGTAAACTTTCTTGCAATGCTACAGAGTTGATACATTGGCTTGTAAACTTTCTTACAATGCTACAGAGTTGATACATTGGCTTGTAAACTTTCTTACAATGCTACAGAGTTGATACATTGGCTTGTAAACTTCCTTACAATGCTACAAAGTTGATACATTGGCTTGTAAACTTTCTTACAATGCTACAAAGTTGATACATTGGCTTGTAAACTTTCTTACAATGCTACAAAGTTGATACATTGGCTCAAACTAATACCATACTTAATATTTACAAGTTTCTCAGTAACAACCTTTCCTGAATTTACAAATGTACCTGTACGTCCTACCAAGAGTTTTACATTTCAAAACTGAATGTGTCCAGAAGTCCAACATATTCTGAAGTGAATGAGTTAATATTGAGCACAATTCTGCTGCTACATTCACACTTATTTGTGCCAATGATTATCAGTGTAAACAATCAAACAGCTTTTTTTAAGCATGCTAGCAAAGGAAAGATGTGAGAGATTAACATTGTCCCCAGACCACAAGTCAGCAGAAATCCACCAGAACCTCCTAGAGTTCAACCAGCCGAGCCTCCTCCGGCAGCTGGAGGGAAGAAGATGAAAATTACTCAAGTTACTGTAAGTCTCATATGACTTGGCTGTTCTGAGATACTTTGTGCAACACATGTAAAGCGTGACAATAGCTGCAAGATGTCAGTTGATAGTCAAGTAGTGGCTACACAACAGTAGCTGAAAGATGTCATTTGATAATCAAGTAGTGGCTACATGACAGTAGCTGAAAGATGTAATTTGATAGTCAAGTAGTGGCCACACAACAGTAGCTGAAAGATGTCATTTGATAGTCAAGTAGTGGCTACATGACAGTAGCTGAAAGATGTAATTTGATAGTCAAGTAGTGGCCACACAACAGTAGCTGAAAGATGTCATTTGATAGTCAAGTAGTGGCTACATGACAGTAGCTGAAAGATGTAATTTGATAGTCAAGTAGTGGCCACACAACAGTAGCTGAAAGATGTCATTTGATAGTCAAGTAGTGGCTACATGACAGTAGCTGAAAGATGTCATTTTATAGTCAAGTTGTGGCTACATGACAGTAGCTAAAAGATGTCATTTGATAGTTAAATATTGGCCACATGACAGTAGCTGAAAGATGTCATTTGATAGTCAAGTAGTGGCTACATGACAGTAGCTGAAAGATGTCATTTGATAGTCAAGTAGTGGCTACATGACAGTAGCTGAAAGATGTCATTTGATAGTCAAATATTGGCCACATGACAGTAGCTGAAAGATGTAATTTGATAGTCAAGTAGTGGCCACACAATAGTAGCTGAAAGATGTCATTTGATGGTCAAGTAGTGGCTACATGACAGTAGCTGAAAGATGTCATTTGATGGTCAAGTAGTGGCTATATGACAGTAGCTGAAAGATGTCATTTGATGGTCAAGTAGTGGCTACATGACAGTAGCTGAAAGATGTCATTTGATAGTCAAGTAGTGGCTACATGACAGTAGCTGAAAGATGTAATTTGATGGTATAGTAGTGGCCACATGACAGTAGCTGAAAGATGTAATTTGATAGACAAGTAGTTTATACATGACAGTAGCTGAAAGATGTAATTTGATAGTCAAGTAGTGGCTACATGACAGTAGTTGAAAGATGTAATTTGATAGTCAAGTAGTGGCCACATGACAGTAGCTGAAAGATGTCATTTGATGGTCAAGTAGTGGCTACATGACAGTAGCTGAAAGATGTCATTTGATGGTCAAGTAGTGGCTACATGACAGTAGCTGAAAGATGTCATTTGATGGTCAAGTAGTGGCTACATGACAGTAGCTGAAAGATGTCATTTGATGGTCAAGTAGTGGTCATGTGATACTGGGGCTTGAAAGGGGAACTAAGTACAGTAACATTCATGTCAGAAGGGGAGACGACTAAGGTAGGTTGGGCATAGGGCTGGCTACCCCATTATGCATAAACTATAAGCCACAAGAAATGGTAATGAATACCTCTACACCCATTGATTGAAGACTCTATATTCCATGGTAGAAGACTCTACATTCCATGGTAGAAGACTCTACATTCCATAGTTGAAGCAGGGCGAATAACTTGTAAAGATTAAATATTCGTCATTTGAGAGATCCAGGGTCATGAATGGATATTAAGTTGTTGGTGAAAGAGAACTGTAGGACACTAAGGGAAAGAACAAACAGAAAGACATAATTTTAGCTGGCAGGACATTAGCTGGAAGATAGAGAGACTTTCAAAACATGGGATATAAAACTTAAAATAAATATAGATAGTTTAAGGCCATACTTAACTCTTTACAGTCTGGCCTAAATGATTAAATCTGTGTCTTAAGCCCTTAATCAATGAGGCCTAGTTATTGTACCTCCAATCATGGGGGTATGAGGCCTAGTTAGTGTATCTCCAGCGATTAGACGATATTACTGTCGTCAGAGAGAACTTTAGAACTACTGCATAGATAACTTTAAAATACAAGTGTTGACATTTTAGTCTTAGTCTTAGTTGACCTGTACTTCTACAGAGACAGATGCCCCTGTGCAGGTCCCAGCTCTGGCGTGAGCTGGATGTAGCCGGAGGAGGATTTCCTGCTTAGCGGGTTAGGTTTAAGCAGCTTGATACTCCACTGCATTGGGACAAGTGCTGCGAAGGGTGGTTAACTGATATGTAAGTCCATCTTAGTATACTCAAACACTAGAGCAGAGTAGACTCGCAGCCTCTTAGGCACCATCTATGCTGCTCTGAACAAACCACCTAACCATGGCTGATGTTATGCCATGTCACACGCCTCTTACGACATGCTCTCTGTGGGGAAGTGGTGCTATTCTTGTCCTTGTCATGCAAAAAGACCCTGGCTGACAAATCCTGACTTTTACTATAGTTAACTCCTAAGAGACAAGTGTTGACATCTACTGTAGTTAACTCCTAAGACAAGTGTTGACATCTACTGTAGTTAACTCCTAAGAGACAAGTGTTGACATCTACTGTAGTTAACTCCTAAGACAAGTGTTGACATCTACTGTAGTTAACTCCTAAGAGACAAGTGTTGACATCTACTGTAGTTAACTCCTAAGACAAGTGTTGACATCTACTGTAGTTAACTCCTAAGAGACAATTGTTGACATCTACTGTAGTTAACTCCTAAGAGAAGTGTTGACATCTACTGTAGTTAACTCCTAAGACAAGTGTTGACATCTACTGTAGTTAACTCCTAAGAGACAAGTGTTGACATCTACTGTAGTTAACTCCAAAGAGACAATTGTTGATCTCTACTGTAGTTAACTCCTAAGAGACAATTGTTGACATCTACTGTAGTTAACTCCAAAGAGACAATTGTTGATCTCTACTGTAGTTAACTCCTAAGAGACAATTGTTGACATCTACTGTAGTTAACTCCTAAGACAAGTGTTGACATCTACTGTAGTTAACTCCTAAGACAAGTGTTGACATCTACTGTAGTTAACTCTTAAGAGACAATTGTTGACATCTACTGTAGTTAACTCCTAAGACAAGTGTTGACATCTACTGTAGTTAACTCTTAAGAGACAATTGTTGACATCTACTGTAGTTAACTCCTAAGACAAGTGTTGACATCTACTGTAGTTAACTCCTAAGAGAAGTGTTGACATCTACTGTAGTTAACTCTTAAGAGACAATTGTTGACATCTACTGTAGTTAACTCTTAAGACAAGTGTTGACATCTACTGTAGTTAACTCCTAAGAGACAAGTGTTGACATCTACTGTAGTTAACTCCTAAGACAAGTGTTGACATCTACTGTAGTTAACTCCAAAGAGACAATTGTTGACATCTACTGTAGTTAACTCCTAAGACAAGTGTTGACATCTACTGTAGTTAACTCCTAAGAGACAATTGTTAAGATCTACTGTAGTTAACTTTAAGATACAAGTGTAAACATCTAAATCTTACATTTTCAAAGTCTTTTTTTCACATTAATTTTTAGGACCTTCAGCTGGAATTCATCCATGGTTACCGAGGCTTTGATGCCAGAAATAATTTATTTTATGTAAATGATGGTGCCAACATTGTGTTCCATGCTGCTGGTGCTGGCATTGTACAGAACCTATCAGCAGGTGTGTATACTTTCACTCATTATCAGGTGTATATACCTTCACTCATCACCAGGTGTGCATACCTTCACTCATCACTAGATGTGTATACCTTCACTCATCACCAGGTGTGCATACCTTCACTCATCACCAGGTGTGCATACCTTCACTCATCTGCTGTTTCTTGGTCCCTTTAGACTGCATACGAAGCATACATTGTTTGTTGACTTCCTGACCCGTGCCAAACCACTTGGTGTACTCCTGTAGTGGTGGTTTCTGTAGCAATTTGTTTTTAATAATGAGGTTGCTAACCTCATGCACAACCTTCTTTAGTTGCTTTTACCTTTTGTGGCATAGTTGGATGGTTATTGTGACCTTATCCTTTCTTCTTCTTCAACTTTCTTCTTCTTTCTTCTTCTTGTTCGCCATGTTATTTCCTGTTACGTTTACACGTGAAGTCCAGTTCTCTGGATAAAGGTTGCTGTAGTGAAGCGTTCTTTAAGGATTCCAAACAGTTTTGTGTGGATGTCCGTCTTCATGGGCCAGTGATCAGTACGCAATTGATTAAACATATAACCATTTTACAGGATATGTTCTCATGTCTGTGCTGCCTGTCTGCACATACACATTACACATTGGTGATGGAGCCAATTTTAACCAGTGTAAGTGGCTGGTTATTCAATCTGTTGTGTCCCGTTCTCATGTGGAACAGGATCACTTATTTCGCTAGATCAATGCTTAATCAAATCTTATTCTTTGATACCAAGGATGCAGATATTTTGATTGAGTAGTGAAGACTCAAAGAGTTAGTAGATTAATGCACGAAGGAGCACTGACTAACAGCTTTGGTGTGCAAATAGGTGTGAGACAAGGATGCCTTCTCTCATACTTCTTGTTCTTGTTGGCTATAGATTGAGTAATGAAGACATCAATCAAGGGAAAAATGACTGGTATTCAGTGGATACTATCGTCACAATTGGAGGACCTGGACTACACAGATGATCTGGTACTTTTGTCACACATTCATGGCCAGATACAAGAGAAACTTGATAGGGAGCACAATCGGCCAAATTGGGACTGAATATCAACATAAAGAAAACTAAGTACTTTAAACTCAACACTATTAACAAAGAACCAATCATGCTGGAGGGAGAGCCGTTGGAAGACGTAGATACCTTTACCTATTCAGTTCAGTTCATCCCGTAACCCATCAGGTCGTTGGGGCACACATGAAGACATGAAAATCCCACGCCAACCCTCTCTGTCTGTCACCGCCTGACGTATCTCACCGGGATGAAGGCCTGACCACTCAGTGATGTTGTCCACCCATCTCTTCCTTGGACGTCCACGCCCTCTCTGTCCCGTTACGGATCCACAAAGTATCGAGTTGGGAATTCTGTGGCCCTCGCGACGTGCCCGCACTAGGCCATCTTTCGCCTTTTGATAGCTGTGAACAGATCTTCAAAAGGACCAATAGCGTCTTCAACTCTCTGACGGATGTCTACGTTCATGACACGATCTTTATATTACCTATTAGGACAGCATAATAGACACATCACGAGGTACATATGCAGATGTAAAAACCAGGATTGGAACGGCAAGAATGATACTAAACAACATATGGGGATCCAGAAAAATCCAGATTCACACCAATGTCAGAATACCATTGTCAAGTCAGTTTTGCTGTATGGAGCGGAGACATGTAGAACAACCAAGCAAAGCCTCTAGTCCTTTGTTAACGGATGCCTATGAAGAATAACGGGCTTTAAGGGGCAAGGTGAGGAATGAAGACGTATGGAAAAGAAACCAACAACAGCCATTGGAACAACAAATTGAGCAAAGAAAATGGGGCTGAATAGAACATGTGCTGCGGAAGGCACAGTCCAACATAGTCAGACATGCTCTTACATGGAATCCTCAGGGGAAGAGAAAGATAGCTAGACTCAAAATACATGGAGAAGAGAATATGAGAAGTAACTAAGATTAAATGATTACACCTGGAGAGAGGCAGAAAGAGCAGCCCAGGACCGTGAATCCTGGCGGGATATTTTCAATGACCTATGCACCAACGGACTTTAATTGAAGACTTGAAAGTTCAGTAAAACAGCTTTCCTAGGAGAGGGCGGAGGGACACCTCTAATCTGCTGTCTTGCAGGTAGGCTGGGGACAATCATAGGCTAGGGCCCGTAACAAAATGTAAGCTAAAGATAAAAGTACTGGTCCCCAAAGTGCAGAACACAGTGCGTTGCATCCTGCCTGATAAATACAATGGTTTTGTTAGAACTGTTGATGGGGAATGAGGAAGAATATCTTTGTTAATTAGTTCATATCTCATCATCATGTCTTTCCACTTCTATTGAAGTTGACCAACAAATTTCCTCATTCTATTCTATACTGTAGCATAAATGTAGAAATAATGGCAGCCCTAGAAGATTGTTGGTATTGATATAATCTCTTTTCTGTGGCGAAGTGGTTAAGCCGTCGGCCTCGTGATCAGGTGGTGTGGGTGCGACTCCGGACTCCGCCGTCTTTTTCACAGTTACTTGATGCGGAGTTCCCTGCATCTCATAGTCGCCCCCTAGTTGTCTTGTCCGTGACTTGCCACTGGGGCCGGGCGGCTCGAGACGAGAGAGTGAGGATTAAAAAGTAGCGCAGTTAATCCTTACTACAAATAGCGCTGGCAAAATTATTTATGCCCTGATCTTCTACGATGGACGACGGCCTTTGCCTTTGCCTTTTTTTACAACCACATTTACAATACACTATCTGTACAGCATGACCTGAGTTGGTCAGTCTCTATAACATTATCAATGAAGCCTTGCACAACCGAATGTTCAGATTTTAGAACATTCAGCCTGATGAGCTCCTACAGTCAAATAATACTAGAATTATAGAAGAGATAATAAGACACAAAAGTCGACAATGAACTTTTTGGAGGAAAGTTTGGATTTCGACAGAACAGTGGAACAAGAGAAGCAATATTTAGAAATAGAAACACTAGCAGAGAAACATCTGGAAGTACAAAAAAAACAATTGTATCTGCCATATAGGCTGAAAATTGCTTTTTACTCTTCGTCGTTCGTTCTCAAACTCCCACTACCAAGCCCTGAAAAGGGCTTTGCAAGTAGCAAGATGTTGTCCTGAGAACGGAATACATTGTGTTGTAGTTTACAGCTTGACCGCGATATTTGAAACTTCAGTCCGACACATCCGACTTCAGCATGGTATTTATGGGTACCGGGTTAGCCTTCCCTCTTTGATCCGTTCTCCTTAGCAAGTTTTCTCTGTTGCAGTTGTTATCTAAGATCACTGCATGAAGGCGTAGAAGCGTCTTGGCAGCTCTGGTTCACTGACCCTGATGCTAGCAGTCAGCTATGCGTCACTGACCACTGCAGCTCATACTTCTGACTGAGAAATGTATAGAAGTACAGAAAATAACTTTTCTTTCTGCATGTTCTTCTAGCATCATATTAACTTAGGCAGTCATGTGACATTAGACATAGACAGTCATGTGACATTAGACAGGCAAGTGACGTTAGACATAGACAGTCATGTGACATTAGACAGGCAAGTGACATTAGACATAGACAGTCATGTGACATTAGACAGGCAAGTGACATTATACATAGACAGTCATGTGACATTAGACAGGCAAGTGACATTAGACATAGACAGTCATGTGACATTAGACAGGCAAGTGACATTAGACATAGACAGTCATGTGCCATTAGACAGGCAAGTGACATTAGACATAGACAGTCATGTGACATTAGACATAGACAGTCATGTGATATTAGACAGGTAAGTGACATTAGACATAGACAGTCATGTGACATTAGACAGGCAAGTGACATTAGACATAGGCAGTTATGTGACATTAGACAGGCAAGTGACATTATACATAGACAGTCATGTGACATTAGACAGGCAAGTGACATTAGACATAGACAGTCATGTGACATTAGACAGGCAAGTGACATTAGACATAGACAGTCATGTGACATTAGACAGGCAAGTGACATTAGACATAGACAGTCATGTGACATTAGACAGGCAAGTGACATTAGACATAGACAGTCATGGGACATTAGACAGGCAAGTGACATTAGACATAGACAGTCATGTGACATTAGACAGGCAAGTGACATTAGACATAGACAGTCATGGGACATTAGACAGGCAAGTGACATTAGACATAGACAGTCATGTGACATTAGACAGGCAAGTGACATTAGACATAGACAGTCATGGGACATTAGACAGGCAAGTGACATTAGACATAGACAGTCATGTGACATTAGACAGGCAAGTGACATTCAACATAGACAGTCATGTGACATTAGACAGGCAAGTGACATTAGACATAGACAGTCATGTGACATTAGACAGGCAAGTGACATTAGACATAGACAGCCATGTGGCATTAGACAGGCAAGTGACATTAGACATAGACAGTCATGTGACATTAGACAGGCAAGTGACATTAGACATAGGCAGTTATGTGCCATTAGACAGGCAAGTGACATTAGACATAGGCAGTTATGTGACATTAGACAGGCAAGTGACATTAGACATAGACAGTCATGTGACATTAGACAGGCAAGAGACACTAGACATAGACAGTCATGGGACATTAGACAGGCAAGTGACATTAGACATAGACAGTCATGGGACATTAGACAGGCAAGTGACATTCGACATAGACAGTCATGTGACATTAGACAGGCAAGTGACATTAGACATAGAAAGTCATGTGACATTAGACAGGCAAGTGACATTAGACATAGACAGTCATGGGACATTAGACAGGCAAGTGACATTAGACATAGACAGTCATGTGACATTAGACAGGCAAGTGACATTAGACATAGGCAGTTATGTGACATTAGACAGGCAAGTGACATTAGACATAGGCAGTTATGTGACATTAGACAGGCAAGTGACATTAGACATAGACAGTCATGTGACATTAGACAGGCAAGTGACATTAGACATAGACAGTCATGGGACATTAGACAGGCAAGTGACATTAGACATAGACAGTCATGGGACATTAGACAGGCAAGTGACATTAGACATAGACAGTCATGGGACATTAGACAGGCAAGTGACATTAGACATAGACAGTCAACAGGCAAGTGACATTAGACATAGACAGTCATGTGACATTAGACAGGCAAGTGACATTAGACATAGACAGTCATGTGACATTAGACAGGCAAGTGACATTAGACATAGACAGTCATGGGACATTAGACAGGCAAGTGACATTAGACATAGACAGTCATGGGACATTAGACAGGCAAGTGACATTCGACATAGACAGTCATGTGACATTAGACAGGCAAGTGACATTAGACATAGACAGTCATGTGACATTAGACAGGCAAGTGACATTAGACATAGACAGTCATGGGACATTAGACAGGCAAGTGACATTAGACATAGACAGTCATGTGACATTAGACAGGCAAGTGACATTAGACATAGGCAGTTATGTGACATTAGACAGGCAAGTGACATTAGACATAAGCAGTTATGTGACATTAGACAGGCAAGTGACATTAGACATAGACAGTCATGTGACATTAGACAGGCAAGTGACATTAGACATAGACAGTCATGGGACATTAGACAGGCAAGTGACATTAGACATAGACAGTCATGGGACATTAGACAGGCAAGTGACATTAGACATAGACAGTCATGGGACATTAGACAGGCAAGTGACATTAGACATAGACAGTCAACAGGCAAGTGACATTAGACATAGACAGTCATGTGACATTAGACAGGCAAGTGACATTAGACATAGACAGTCATGTGACATTAGACAGGCAAGTGACATTAGACATAGACAGTCATGTGACATTAGACAGGCAAGTGACATTAGACATAGACAGTCATGTGACATTAGACAGGCAAGTGACATTAGACATAGACAGTCATGTGACATTAGACAGGCAAGTGACATTAGACATAGACAGTCATGTGACATTAGACAGGCAAGTGACATTAGACATAGACAGTCATGGGACATTAGACAGGCAAGTGACATTAGACAAAGACAGTCATGTGACATTAGACAGGCAAGTGCCATTAAACATAGACAGTTATGTGACATTATACATAGACAGGCATGTGACATTAGACAGTATTGTAACAGTATACATATACAGTCATATGACATTATACATAGTTAGATATGTGACATTAGACATAGACAAGCATGTGATATTACTCATAATTAGTTATATGACAAGTCAGTTATGTGACATTAGACATAGACAGACATGTGTCATTAGACATACATAGTCATGTGACATTAGACATAGACAGGCATGTGTCATTAGACATAGACAGGCATGTGTCATTAGACATAGACATGCATGTGACATTAGACATAGACAAGCATGTGATATTACACATAGTTAGTTATGTGACAAGTCAGTTATATGACATTAGACAGGAATGTGACATTAAACATAGATAAGCATGTGATATTACACATAGTTATGGGACAAGTCAGTTATGTGACATTACACATAGTTAGTTATGTGACATACATAGACAGGCACATGACATTATACAGACAGGCATGTGAGATTTCACAAGACAGTCTTGTGAAATCTCACATAGTTATGTGACATGTTGATCTCCAACTTTCTGTCCCCTATAGCTGTTTGCAATTTTGGTTTAACCTTTTCCTTAAGCTATAGTGATATTAAACTATCTGGAATCTTCACTCCCTTTCTTTCTATATTTCATTTCTCATCCGTTTTTGCCTGTTATCACAATGTATCCTAACTGTCATTCTCATAAAGCATATGCCCAAAAATTGTGACCTCTTCTGTCTGATGTATGCAATAAGCTTCTTTTGCCCCTTTGTTTCCCCCAGAACATTATTATTAATGTATGTTGTCCACAGGGCATACTTTTGTTGATGAAAGAATTTAAATGTAACACTTAGATATGTATTTTTTTGCAATTATAATAAAATGATTTGGTGGTTTTTTTTAGGAACACAGAGTTTCTACTTGAAGCACACTGATGACATCATCTGTCTCTGCGTAAACCAACACCCAAAGTTTAAGAATGTTATTGCCACAGGCCAGATTGGAAGCATTCCATGTGTCCATATATGGGATGCCATCACCAAGGAGACTCTGTCAATTCTACAGGGAGGTCATTCCAAGGGGATCTGTTCAGTTGATTTCTCTTGCTCTGGGAAGAATATTGTAACAGTTGGACTGGAAGATGAGCATAACCTTACAGTATGGAGATGGCAAGATGGTATGCTATACTTTTAGACATGCACATACAGCAGATCTTGGTATTGTGTTTCTATTTTCATCTCCTTCACCAAAATTAGTCAATTTCAAGTTTTTTTTAAACATAAAAATTTTGTTTATCACAGAAATATTCAACATGAAGAATATCTACGAAAAATGTAGAGAGTTTAATGTAGACCTGTACACATATTTCATTGAATACACCAAGGCCTTCGATACGGTAAAACATCAAAATCTGTGGAGAATCATGAAGGATATGGGGTTTCCTTTGCATATTATTCATCTCATTGAAACATCATACCAAGATCAACAAGCCGCTGTCCGAGTATCTGGGCAAACATCAGATTGGTTTGCAGTACACAAGGGAGTAAGACAGGGATGTATCCTCTCACATTATCTATACAACATATATGCGGAATTTATAATGAGAAAAGTTAGTGAAGACGAGAACATTGAAAGTTTCGATCCATTTACGATTGGTGGGTACGACATTCCAAAGTTACGATACGCAGATGACACAGTGATACTATCAAGAAGTGCAGAAGGGCTAGAGCAGCTACTTTCAGCCGTTTATGGACATAGTAAATATCAAAACCTGTTTATAAACATAAATAAAATAAAGATAATGACCACCGAGAAAACACAAAGTCAGCATAAATTTACAGTGTGTGGTGAGGAAATAGATCAGGTCACACATTTTGAATATCTGGGCTCCAGAATTGACAAATATGGCAACTGCTCAAAAGAAATCAGAAGAAGACTAGCTATGGCAATGCAGAGACTGAACAGCCTGAAGAAATTATGGCAGGGCACCAACAAAATGATAAAAGTAAAAGTCTTGAGAGCCTGTGTTTTTCCTGTGGCAGCTTATGGCTGTGAATCATGGACGATTACCAAAACTTCTAGACAAAGAATCGAATTCTTCGAGTCAAAATTTTACAGAAAGATCCTCAGAATACCCTGGACAGAGAAAAAAACAGCTCCCAGATATTTGAACCGCGTAACACTTTCCAGAGGTTCGCCTTTGACCATAATCTGGTTTTAAATACCCTCTGGGGCGTTGATCATGATCTTACTCTTCTCTGCGCTGATTTCCATCCCTCATTTCTGGGCAGCATTGTTCAGTTTGTGACTAGCCTTGCAAGTTCAGGCTCTGTTCCAGCCAGACCGGTAAATGTCGCCGGCAAACCGGAGGTTGGTGATTACGCGTCCACCTATTCTGACCGCCTTTACGTGTTCATCCAATGCTTCTGACATAATGTATTCTAGAAAAACATTGAAAAGTGTCGGAGAGAGGAGACACCCCTGACACACACCGACTGTCATGAGGAACCATTCACCTGTAGTCCCGTTGAGGTAAACTACACTGCTGGCATCGAAGTATAGTTTCTCAATGACGTGGGTGAGCAGCCGTCCTATATTGTACTTGCGTAGAGTTTGCCATAGGGCCTCATGTCCCACCCTATCAAAAGCCTTTTTAAAGTCAATGAATACCTGCAAAATTCAAGTTAAAAATCTACTAAAATTATTCTAGGGATTTTTGCCCCACAGAGAATATTTCGCAAAAAAAGGGGACTGTGTGGCCATAACAACAGGTCTTGGTTATGTGGTTAGCAGAGCGGCTTAAATGGTGCCTGACAGGCTGCGGGTCTACCTTGCTCTAATTTACGCTTCCACCTCCACCAGTCTAAAAAAATAGGCGATCGTATATATTCCAGGGGCTAATAGATGCTGGGATTCTTCTTCTTTTTCGCTCGTTCTCAGTCTCCTGCTACCAAACCATGAAAGGGCTTAAGTAGCAGAATGTAGTCCAGAGAACGGGATGCGTTGCATCATAGTTTACAGCTTGACTGCGATATTTGCACCCTTCTGTCCAACACATCCGACTTCAGCAAGCATTTTTTTAGTACATTTTTTTCTGCAAAGTTTCTCTGTTTTAGTTTCCCATTTCCAAATGTATTTGGTCTCTGATGCATTGGATGGTATGTCAGTCTTCTGAGTTTCTCTGCTTGCTGTTGGGCTCTGCAGTCTCTTCTGTCGGTCATGGATTGCAGATTTATAATCTTTTCAAGTTCTACAATTGGCGTTGACTTCATGCCTCCTGTTATAACTCTCATGGCTTGGTTTTGAAGTTTGCTAATTTTATCAAAGTTTGCCTTTGCTGCTGTTGTCCATTCTGCAATGCCATACTCGAGAACTGGTCTCACTCTTCCAGTGTACAGTTTCTTTAGTATTCTTTCGTCTGCTCCCCAGCTTGTGCCAGCAAGTTTCCTCATGATTGCCATTCTTTGTCTTGCTCTCATTCGGTTTCTCTCGATCTGACTTTTCCATATCATGCGCCGATCAAATGTGACTCCCAAGTAGTTTGGGTTGTCATTTGGCCGCAGATATTTGCCGTTTAGACTTATTTTGGTGTTCTGTGGTTTATTTGAAAGCGAGAATATCGTACATGTTGTTTTTTCTTCATTTATTTTGACCAGCCATGAGTTCGCCCACTCCTCCAACGATGTTAGGGCCTGCTGCATCCGATTGTTTGCTAGGGTGAAATTTTTTTCAGAGGTCCACATAGCCAGATCGTCTGCAAACATGGAGCTGTGGACTCTTCTTGGTATATTCTCTGTGATGTTGTTTATATACACCAGGTAAAGTGTGGGTGACAGTACCCCCCCTTGGGGTACTCCTTGCTCCAGCGTCACCTTTTTGCTCATCTGCCCTTGTACTTGAACTCTGGCTGTTCTGTTTTCGAGGTACTGGCTGATCCATCTGTACATTTTTCCAGATACTTCACTTCTTCGTAGCTTGACTTTAAGTCCCTCTTTCCACACCTTGTCAAATGCCTTCTCTAGATCCACCCAAACCGCTACTGTATACTTTTTCTCTTGGAAAACATCCTCTATTTCCTGTGCTATGAAAGTGATCTGGTCCTCAGTGGATCTGTGTTGTCTAAATCCTGCTTGCTGTGGAATTAATATGTATTTTTCTTCCAGGTGCCACATCAGTCTGGTGTTTATCATACGCTCCATCAGTTTGCCTACACAGCTCAGTAGACTGATGGGCCTGTATCCATTTGGATCTGTTCTATTTTTTTCTTTCTTTGGTACTGGTATAAGTTCAGCATCTTTCCATGCCTGCGGTACAATTCCCCTTTTCCAGCTTTGATTCAGGAGTGATAGTAACTTCCTCTTTGCTGTTTGGCCCAACCCCATCAGCATTTCGTTTGTTACCCCATCTTTTCCGGGCGATTTCTTTTTCTTTAAAGTTCTCATGGCCTCATCCATTTCATTCATTGTTAGTTTTGCCATCATGTGCTCCTCTGGTGCCATCTTGATGTTGTCGTGGCTGTTTTGTTCTTCACTAATGTCTGAATGCATGTCTGTAGGGACATCAATGTGGTTTGCTCTGGCATAATGTTCTATAAAGGCGTTTGCTGCTTTTTTTCCGGTAAGCATGTTGTCACCCTGCTTGATGGTAATTTGTTTATTTGATGGTGTTTCGTCATTCATGGCTCTGACTAAATTCCATAGTTTGTTCCCTTCTTTATCTAAATTGAGGCTTTCTGTTTTGTTTTTCCAGCTGTCTCTTGTTATTTGGTTAAGTGTTCTTTCGTATTTCGCAGTGATGGCCTTGAGGGCGATATTGGCTTCCATAGATTGCTCTCTCTCTGCCATGTTCCTATCCTTTGAGACTTCATCCTCCGCAGCTCACGATTCCAATATGGCTTGTAGTTTTTCTCTGCCCCTCTTGGGATGGTTTCACTGGCTGGTTGCAGTATTGCTTTACTTAGGCTTTCCACCATGGGTTTCATATTGTTATTTCATGTGTTGATGGTTTCACACAGGAAGATCTGGTACAATTTCTGTTTGTGTTGAATGTATTTTTCACTGATTAAGCGCAGGTTAAAAATTTGTTCTATTGTGCTTCAGCCAGCTCTGAAACCCGCTTGTTCTTCCGCAACAATTTCCTCTGCTCGTGGCTGCAGTCTGTTAAGGATAACCTTGAGCATAACTCTACTGGCGGGGCTAATCAGACTGATGGTCCTGTAGTTCTGACACTGTTGGAGGTTACTCTTCTTTGGTATCACTATGATCAATGATTGTGTCCAGTTTGTGGGCCATTCTCCTATCACTATGATCAATGATTGTGTCCAGTTTGTGGGCCATTCTCCTATCACTATGATTAATGATTGTGTCCAGTTTGTGGGCCATTCTCCTATCACTATGATTAATGATTGTGTCCAGTTTGTGGGCCATTCTTCTATCACTATGATTAATGATTGTGTCCAGTTTGTGGGCCATTCTCCTATCACTATGATCGATGATTGTGTCCAGTTTGTGGGCCATTCTCCTATCACTATGATCGATGATTGTGTCCAGTTTGTGGGCCATTCTCCTATCACTGTGATCAATGATTGTGTCCAGTTTGTGGGCCATTCTCCTATCACTGTGATCAATGATTGTGTCCAGTTTGTGGGCCATTCTCATATCATTATGATCGATGATTGTGTCCAGTTTGTGGGCCATTCTCCTATGATCTTAATTGTGTGCAGTTTGTGGGCCATTCTTCTATCACTATGATCTTGATTGTGTCCAGTTTGTGGGCCATTCTCCTATCACTATGATCGATGATTGTGTCAAGTTTGTGGGCCATTCTCCTATCACTATGATCTTGATTGTGTCCAGTTTGTGGGCCATTCTCCTATCACTATGATCGATGATTGTGTCAAGTTTGTGGGCCATTCTCCTATCACTATGACCAATGATTGTGTCCAGCTTGTGGGCCATTCACCCGTCTGCCATATCATGTTACAGATTTTTGCTAGAAAATCTATCACCACTGTCCCTCCAAGAATTAATAGTTCGCCTGGTATGTTATCCACTCCGGCCGCTTTACCCTTTTTCAGAGATCTCACCGCCACCTCAACTTCTTCACGCGTGATGCTAAAGTTATCTTCCTCTTCTTGTTGGTCTGCTGGGGTTACATCTCTAGGATCCCTAGGGGACTTTATATTGTACAGCTGAGAGCAATATTCCGTCCATCTCTGCGTGACATCCTTTTCCACAATCATGGTATTCTCTGCTTCATCTTGAATAGTGAACTTCTTTGTCAGGTTTCTAACTAGTTGATAAGCTGTTCTACCATTGTTCTTGGCAATGCAGTCTTGAATTTTTGTGCACTGATCTATTATCGACTCTTCCTTTGCTCTCGGCATGTCCTTTCTTATAGTCTTGTTTATAGCTCTGTATTTTTCCACTCCAGCTGTTGTGGTTTTCTCATTTTGAGAGCTCTCCTAGTGTCACATAGCAGTAATATATGTTCCGATACCCAGGGTTTAGACCTCCGTTTGTACCTTCCCAGTATTTTCTCTGCCGTATCCTTTGGTATAGTGTTGAAGGCTTCTAACATAGACCGTGCATCCTGGCGTTCTGTATCTGTGTCAGTGCTGGCTGCTAGGTTAAGATTGTTCCTCAGGCTATCATGAAATGTTTCCACGGTTAGAGGATCTTTCGGTCTATCAAGGTGATATCTAATCTTTGGTTGTTGTGGTCTGGCTATGTTCTTTAGGCTGAGACGAAATGTAAAGCATAAGCAGATCATGGGCGCTGCCTATGTCCGTCCCTGGATAACTTCTTGTTTGGGCCTTATTGGTACTGGAGAGAAATCTGGTTTGTACCAGATTACTGAAGATAAATTGGTCTCAAGTGAGGGATATTATGTGGTAGTTAAATGCAGGAGTAAAGAAAGAAGAGATACTACCCTGAGCTACATATCGAAAAACTACCCAAGCATGGACTGTACCCATGCATACACCGACGGTTCTGTAACAAACACTACACAGAATGGAGGGGCAGGAGCATTTCTGAACCTACCAAATGGCAGAAAAATAACACTGTCATTTGCTACTGGAAAATACACAAGCAATTTCAGAGCGGAGGCAGAGGCACTGAGGGCGGCAGTGGAAGAAATCGTGACAGGTAAAAGGAATGAAAGCCATATAGTCCTGCTTACAGATGCTTTGGCCGTAGTCACAGCGCTAAAAAGCCAGAAAAATACTGAACTTAATGATTTAAGAGCAGTACTCTGTCAACTATGCCAGCAGTCCGCACCAAAAAGGGTAGTGGTACAGTGGGTCCCATCCCACTGCAACATCCAAGGCAACGAGGAGGCAGACAGACTGGCAAAAGAAGGTGCAAGACTACCACAACCAGATACTAGTATGACGTATGAAGAGTCAAAATGGCTTATTAGAGCTAGATACATGACCAAATGGGAAACCGAACAGACTGGCTACACAAAAAACGATGCCTATTACCAGTTGAACAGAAGAGAGCAGGTCGTGGTCTTCAGACTTCGCACTGGCCACAACAGACTGAGGTACCACCTATTCAACAAATTGAAGATAGGTGGCACTGACGAATGCCCGTGTGGTACCGGTAAAATGACCGCTGAGCATTTGCTGCAAAACTGCCCGACATACGAGGATCAGAGAGAGCAGATGTGGCCATCACCAGTGGCAACACTATACAAGCTCTATGGCAGTTTCGACAGCCTCAGGATGACCGCTGCTTTTTTCGAAAAAATTAAGGTTGATGTCTGACTGCGTACGAAGAAGAAGAAGAAGAAATGCAGGAGTGAATGAATGAATGAATGAATGCTTGTTTTGATAGTACTTTAAAAAAGATATGTACCCTTCATATTATCCTAATTCAGCATTGGTACTTCCAAATTTGTTCATCTAAGGTGCTAAAGTAGCCATTGCTCCTGGACATACTCAAAGAATCTTTCGGGCAGAATTTCGTCCAGATTCTGACACTCAGCTTGTCAGTGTTGGGGTGAAGCATGTTAAGTTTTGGTCAGTAGTTGGCGGTCAGCTTGTAGGCAAACGTGGCATCCTGACCAACACAGGGAAAGCTGGAGAGATAAAGATGCAGACCATGTTATCTCTAGCTTTTGGAGCAGTACGTACAATTTTATCATTTTCAATTTTATTTTATTTTTAATTTAATTTCTATAGAGAACATCTAGCTTATCTTTCTGTTGGCAGTAATGCTACTTAATAACAGTGTTTTCTTTAGTAAAAGTATCATGTTTATTTTATTCATAAGCATAAGGCATCTTTTTGACAATACAATGTAATGGACTCAATTAAAGTAGGACCAATATTATCTTAAAAAACTCAAGACCTTGATTGTTGGATTCCAGAGAGAATCATTAGAATAATATGGATAACAGGTAAAGAGAGAGAGAGAGAGAGTGCGTGCGTGCGCGTGCGTGTATATCTATATATATATTTAAACACACACACACAAAGGGTTGGTATTTTTTTTTAAATTCAAAAATATTGTAAATAGCCAGTTCAGTCAGAGGTAAATTAAACACAGAGCTGTTTGGTAGTTAATGAAGCTAAACTGTATGATACCAGGTCACTAGTAGGGTACCTTGATGTCAGGATCCTCCATCAGGTGAAACAATTTGATTCAGAAACCACAACTATAAAAGCACATTAATTACTTTGGGGGCATAGGTTCTGAAATTGGGTCAATTGCTTGGGGACACCATGCTCTTCAATGAGTAAAAATGGAAAGACTATTTAGAAGGAGATAATAACAGCATGAGCTTACTTATACACATGGGCATTGGAATGAAATGCTAACTTAATTGAGCAGCAGAAACATAGAAAAAGAATGATCTAACATGATTAAGACCATACAGCATGCCCAAGTTGGGTCATTCAGCTGCAGCTGTTTAAAGGAAAAAAAAGAAGAACGCACACATTGGGGGCTATATTTTGCAGTTCTTCATGAAGAGGAAGTAATAGGTAACATTGCAACATTGGGTTTTGTTTTTGCTTCAATATCTAGAACAATGTGACCTACACTGGCGCCAATAGTGGAGATGTATACGTATGGCAGGAGTCCTCTCTTCTACGAGTCGTACAGAAAGCTCACACAGGTCCTGTGTTTGCGATGTTCACCACATTGCGAGATGGCCTCATTATCACTGGAGGCAAAGAGATGCCGTAAGTTAAACTTGTTGTGAAAAACGAGCATGAAAGAGCATTCATTCAGTTGTGAACAAAGAATTATTTGTCATTATCACTGGAGGCAAAGAGATGCCGTAAGTTAAACTTGTTGTGAAAAACGAGCATGAAAGAGCATTCATTCAGTTGTGAACAAAGAATTATTTGTTGTGTGTGTAATGTTTGAAAGATTTTGGATAATAGAGTTGAAAGCTAAACGTAACTGTTGCATTGTTCAGCAATGTAAAGTTCTGTGACAATGTTTTCTAAGTGTAACTCTGCCCAACTAAGACTGTGCTCACCTGCTAGACTGTGCCTACCTTAGACTGTGTTCACCATAGACTGTTCACCTGAGACTGTGCTTATCTGCTATACTGTGCCAACCTTAGACTGTGTTCACCTTAGACTGTTCACCTGAGACTGTACTTATCTGCTATACTGTGCCAACTTTAGACAGTGTTCACCTTAGACTGTGCCCACCTTAGACTGTGTTCACCTTAGACTCTGTTCACCTGAGACTGCTTATCTGCTATACTGTGCCAACCTTAGACTGTGCTCACCTTAGACTGTGCTCACCTTAGACTGTGTTCACTTGCTAGACTGTGTTTACCTTAGACTGTGCTTATCTGCTATACTGTGCCAACCTTAGACTGTGCTCACCTTAGACTGTGTCCACTTTAGACTGTTACCTTAGACTGTGTTCACCTTAGACTGTGTTCACCATAAACTGTGTTCACCTTAGACTGTGTTCGCCTGCTAGTCTGTGCCCACCTTAGGCTGTGCCCACCTTAGACTGTGCCCACCTTAGACTGTGTTCACCTTAGACAGTGTTGACCTTAGACAGTGTTCACCTTAGACAGTGTTGACCTTAGACTGTGCACATCTTAGACTGTGTTCACCTTAGACTGTGTTCACCTTAGGCTGTGCCCACCTTACACTGTGTTCACCTTAGACTGTGTTGACCTTAGACTGTGCCCATCTTACTGTGTTCACCTTAGGCTGTGTTGACCTTAGACTGTGCCCATCTTAGACTGTGTTCACCTGCTAGACTGTGCCCACCTTAGATTGTGTCCACCTATTAAACTGTGCCCACCTTAGACTGTGCCCACCGGTTAAACTGTGCCCACCTTAGACTGCGTCCACCTGTTAAACTGTGCCCACCTGTTAAACTGTGCCCACCTGTTAAACTGTGCCCACTTTAGACTGTGCTCACCTGAGACTGTGTTCACCTTAGACTGCCTATCTGCTAGACTGTGTCCATCTGACTGTACCCACCTGTTAAACTGTGCCCACCTTAGACTGCGCCCACCTGTTAAACTGTGCCCATTTGTTAAACTGTGCCCACCTGTTAAACTGTGCCCACCTTAGACTGTGTCCACCTATTAAACTGTGCCCACCTTAGACTGTGCCCACCTGTTAAACTGTGCCCACCTTAGACTGCACCTACCTGTTAAACTGTGCCCACCTTAGACTGTGCTCACCTGAGACTGTGTTCACCTTAGACTGCCTATCTGCTAGACTGTGCCCACCTTAGACTGTGCCCACCTGTTAAACTGTGCCCACCTTAGACTGCGCCCACCTGTTAAACTGTGCCCACCTTAGACTGTGCTCACCTGAGACTGTGTTCACCTTAGACTGCCTATCTACTAGACTGTGCCCACCTTAGACTGTGCTCATCTGTTAAACTGTGCCCACCTTAGACTGTGCTCACCTGAGACTGTGCTCATCTGTTAAACTGTGCCCACCTTAGACTGCCCATCTGCTAGACTGTGCCCACCTTAGACTGTGCCCACCTGTTAAACTGTGCCCACCTTAGACTGTGCTCACCTGAGACTGTGCTCATCTGTTAAACTGTGCCCACCTGCTAGACTGTCCCCACCTGTTAGTCTGTGTGTTCCCATTGATGTGATGTACATAAACATGAGCACTGCGTTATATGTTAAAATGTTGTATTTTTGCTCCAATATTTCTTAATGTATATTAAACACATTAAGCAGTTTTTAAAGGGAGAAAGACTAACATCTGATCAGGCAAAATATACTACTTACTTACTTTACATGTCCAAGCGCTACATTCTGCAGTATGCATCCAGTTTTCAGCGACATGGATTGGCTTGTCATTGGCTCCAGCATATTGCACCTATTACATGTTTCCTGGAGGTTGGGGCAGGTCATCAGGTGGTCTGAGTCCTGTATTGCACCACAATCACATGTGCTATCATCTGTGTATCACCATTGTTTCATATTACTCTTGCACTGTGATACACCAGTTCGGAGTCTATTCAGCGACTTCCATGTTGTGGGGGGTAGATGATGTCCTGGGGCAGGTTCCTTCCAAAGGTCCAACTCTGGGGCATGCATCAATTCGTACCTTCTTTCGATACGGCGACTTTCAGGGTTGGTCTGTATGGGCTGTGTTGATTTTAAGATGCTATATTTGGATTTGAGTCATGTGCTCTGTACCTGATGTCGAAACATTCGGTGCCTTGGGTCGTGTTCCTGTTTCTCTCGTTCGATTTGCATGTATCTTAGCTTTGTTTCCTGGCAGTGCGTTATGTAGGACAATGTGCGGTGTAACTTCACGCCTATATATTTGGGAGCCATGCAGTGTTCAAGCTCCTGCCCTTGCCAACTAATCTGAAGTGTTCTTTTTGCCTCTCTGTTTCTGAGGTGGTAGGCACACACCTGGGTTTTACTGGGATTTGGTTTAAGGTGATTCTTGTGGTAAATGACAATTTGTTTTCAACCTTCTCAAACCCTTTTCCCTGGGCAGCAACTGCTGTGTCATCAGTGTAGATTAATTTCCTTGTGTCTGTGTCCATGGGTTGGTCATTAGTATATGTGTTATATAGTACAGGTGATAGGACACTTCTTGTGTCTGTGGGTTGGCCATTAGTATATATGTTATATAACACAGGTGATAGGACACTTCTTGTGTCTGTGGGTTGGCCATTAGTATATATGTTATATAACACAGGTGATAATACACTTCTTGTTTCTGTGGGTTGGCCATTAGTATATATGTTATATAACACAGGTGATAGGACACTTCTTGTGTCTGTGGGTTGGCCATTAGTATATATGTTATATAACACAGGTGATAATACACTTCTTGTTTCTGTGGGTTGGCCATTAGTATATATGTTATATAACACAGGTGATAGGACACTTCTTGTGTCTGTGGATTGGCCATTAGTATATATGTTAAATAGTACGGGTGATAGGACACTTCTTGTGTCTGTGGGTTTGGTCATTAGTATATATGTTATATAACACAGGTGATAGGACACTTCTTGTGTCTGTGGGTTGGCCATTAGTATATATGTTATATAACACAGGTGATAGGACACTTCTTGTGTCTGTGGGTTTGGTCATTAGTATATATGTTATATAACACAGGTGATAGGACACTTCCTTTTGTCAGGCCATTGTTTTTGTTTTGCCATCTGCTGTCTTTTTTCCCCAAAGTAACATAGAACTGTCGGTTCTGCAGGAGGCATTTGATAATATTGGTCAGACACCAGTCTTTTGTGCCATCATCGTTTGCGATGGACGATGGCCTTTGCCGCCTTTGATAGCTTTGATAGTAGTCTCCGATGGTTTATGATGCCATATGCTGCACTTAGATCAATGTAGACCACTCCTGTGACCTGTTTGCGTTCGTACCCATCCTCTATTAATTGTGCTAGGTTAAGGATTTGACTGCTGCAAGATCTTCCAGGTCCGAAACCAGCTTGTTCCTTGATCAGCGTCTTGCCTATCAAGGGGGAGATGTGATTCAGTATCAGCCTTTCGAAAACCTTTCACATGTGACATAGAAGCAACTTTTTTTTTTACTTACTTAACTGCTCTATCCGCCATCCCTTTCCTGGCCTCTCTCTAATCCAGCCCTCGATCACCTAGAGACTGTCGTATGTTGTCCTCCCAACGCACCTTTAGACGTCCCCGGGGTCTGCGTCCTTGACTTTTTATCTCCCATGACAGCTTTGGTATCCGATCTTCTTCCATTCTACAGACATGGCCAAACCACTGTAGTTGGGAGTGCTCCACTCGTGTCTGCAGGGGCCAAAATTCAAGATTGCTACGTATTGTCTGGCCACAGATCTTGTCCCCCTTCATCACCCGAACCACCCCCCTCAGGCACCCCATTTCTGAAGTTTGTAATTACCTTTCTTGGGCTGTAGTCATTGCCCATGACTCACATCCATATGTCAGGACAGGCACATAGGTCGAACTGTATACATCCATCTTTGTTTTCCTGCTTATTTCTCTTCTACTGAGGAAACCTCTGTTTATTACATGGAAAAGTTTACCTGCTGCTGCCCTTCGTGCAGTAAACTCCTCTTTGATTCCTCCCCTGCTGTCTATTACCACTCCTAGATATTTAAAGTTGCTGACCTGCTCCAGTGCCCGTGTTCCCAGGGTTATCTGATGTCTCTTTTCATCTCTGGCGATCACCGTGGTTTTTATTTTGGAGTTGCTGATGTACATTCCTCTCTTCTTCAACTCTTCTTCCCAGACCTGCAAGTTGATCTGGAGATGTGCTTCGGTTTTTGTGATCAGGGCCACATCATCTGCAAATGCTAGTTCCGATATGTAACTTGGTCTCATCTTCCAGTACCCTACTTCATACTTTTTTGTCCGTTCCTTGCAGGCTTTGATGACTTCATCCATGAGGAGTATGAAAAGGTACGGTGATAGAATGTACCCCTGTTTTACTCCGCTAGTGGTCTTGAACTCTCCTGACTTTTTATTTGATGTCCGCACATAATTTCTGCATGTTTTATAGAAACTCTGTATGGCAGAGATTAGGGATCCTGGGATGTTCTTCCTTGTCAGGCACTCCCAGAGTTTATCCCAAGGAACTTTATCAAATGCTTTCTCCAAATCCCAAAAGCAGAGATGCATCTCTTTATCATATTCAAGAGCCTTTTCACTTAGCTGTTTAAGTGTAAAGATAAGGTCTTGAGTACTTCTGTTTGCCCTCAGCTGTCTGAGTGTAAAGATAAGGTCTTGAGTACTTCTGTTTGCCCTCAGCTGTCTGAGTGTAAAGATAAGGTCTTGAGTACTTCTGTTTGCCCTATACCCACATTGAGTTTCATCCATATTTGGCTCTGCTAGACCTCTTAATCGCCGTTCTAGAATCCTAGAGTAGACTTTCCCAGGGACACTGAGAAGGGAAATACCTTTGTGATTTTCACATTGTCGATTGTCGCCCTTTTTAAATATTGGTATTATTATTGCAACCTCCCAGTCTCTTGGTACCTTCTTGTGGCGCCAAGCTGCCTTGAGAATCTTTATGAATAGTATCTCTCCTGCCGTTTCCATGTATTTAACCATTTCTGGTGTTACTATCATGTCCTGCTGCTTTACCAATCTTAATTTTCTCCAATGCTACCTTTAGTTCTTCCATTGTGATATTATCGTTTCCCTCCATAGCTCACTCTTCTTGAATTGGGACTGTTATTTCCAGAGCTTGATTTTCCCCCACTCTAAGAAGATCTGAGAAATATTCTTTCCATCTGTTCATTACCTCTTCTGGGGCAGTCAACAGCGCACCTTGTTTATCTTTAACAAATTTCAGGGGGCATTCCTTTTCCTTCCTCATGTTCTTTAAGGTCCTGTAGAACAGTTTCTGGTTTTCTCCAGCTTTATTTTCCAGTTTCTCTCCAAATTCTTCCCAGGATTTCTGTTTGGCCTTGAGCACAGTTTTCTTTGCTTCTGTTCTAAAATTTACATATCCTTTATATTTCTTTGTTTGTTCTTCTGTATTCCTAGCCCCTAGGTATTGCTTCCATATCTTTTTCTTTTTTCGTATTATTCTTTTCACTTCTTCTGTCCACCATGGTGTACTCTTTCTCTTCCACCCTTCTTTGGTTTGACCGCATGCCTCTGCTGCAGCCTCTTTGATGATATCTTTGAATTTTACCCAAAGCATTTCCATATCTTCTTCAGATTCCTCTATCCTTTCTATTGCTGTTGTTATGAGCCCTTGGTATCTCCTCTTAACATCTGGTTCTCGTAGTTTGTAAGCCTTAATTTTATTTTCTGCTCGTGTATTATGTTTCATGCTTGCTGATGGGTGTTGCCTGGCTGGATAGTGTTTTTAAATTTCTCTCTTTATTTTAACTAGGTAGTGGTTACTTCCTATCTCTGGTCTCCTGAACACTCTAGCATCCTTTACATACTTGAAATCAGTTTTCCTCACTATTTCATAGTCAATTATGGATCTTTCATTTCTTGCCGGCTCCCATCTTGTGTAGGCATGGATATGCTTGTGTCGAAACCTTGTATTTGTAATGACAAGGTTTTGTTCTCTGCAGAATCTCAGCAGTCGTTTTCCATTGTCATTTAAGACATCTTCTCCATACCTACCTATCACTCCATCCCATCTAGAATAGTCGTTTCCAACTCTTGCATTTGAAGTCTCCAAGGAGAAATATTTCATTATGGCAATCGTCAATGGTCCTTTGAAGGAGCTCATAAAATTCATCTTTTATGTCAGTGCTCTCATCTTCGTTTGGTGCATACACAGTGACGATATCCATTTGACTATCCTCCTCTTTTAGACTTAGAACCATCAGTCGTTCTGAAATGAATTTCCATCCTTTAATGTTTGCTTTGTTGTTACCATTCACTGTACAGCCAACCCCTGCCCTGGCTCGTTCACTCATGGGAACTCCGTTGTAGTATAGCATGTTGCGTCATGGTCCAGAACGCCCTGTCCCTTTTTCTTTATTTCTGTAAGAGCCAGGACTGTCAACTTTGCTCTCTTCATCTCCTCTATTAGTTCTTGTTCTTTTCCGTTTATACTTCGTACATTCCATGTTCCGTAAATCGTGGTCCTTATTTCTCACCTGTTCGTCGCCGTTGAGGTCAGTCCGGTTTTCTCTATGTTTTGACTTGTAATCGTTTTTTAAGACAAACAGGTGATTACCCTGTTGTGTCTTTGCATGGTGGAGGGGCTGCCTCCTTACAGCTTCCATGCCTGCCGACCCATTTTTGTCCACGGCTGCTTATTTATTCGCAGCTAACCTCCAAATTAAGAGGCCTTTCAGCAATCCGCAACCCTGCTGACGCGCCTGGTAAGGAGGTAGGTTCCTCCCTCAGGCATAGAAGCGACACTGGACAGAAATTCTGATGTTCTGTTGGTGGTTTTCTGATGTTGTATTGGTGGTTTTCTGATGTTCTGTTGGTGGTTTTCTGATGTTCTGTTGGTGGTTTTCTGATGTTCTGTTGGTGGTTTTCTGATGTTCTGTTGGTGGTTTTCTGATGTTCTGTTGGTGGTTTTCTGATGTTCTGTTGGTGGTTTTCCTGGTTTTATCAGCGCAACCACATGAGATCTTCTCCAGATTTCTGGTCCGAAAATTGTAATTTGTTCTGTCCTCAGTTCATCGTGACAAGCTGATTTATTGTTTTTAATTTGATTTATTGCATGATTTAATTCCTTTATCTAGAAGGATGTGTTCATTGTGTCGTTCTCATTCCCACATTGACATTGGATCTTTGCTCAGTTTTGTGATTGGTTTTCCTATTCATCAGTAATTGGTGGGTTCTTTGGTTGGGGGTAACTTGCGTTATCCCTATATAGGAGGGCTTGTTTGATAATTACTGAGGTTTTTGATGAGTTTCCAGGCATATAGGCTGCTTTTTTTCATGTCCAAGTCTTCTACAATGCGACACCACTTTTCTGTTTCGGAGTCTGAGATGGAATGGAGGAGGTCTTTCCCAGCCTGGATGGTTTCCTCATTGAATGGGTCACTTTCAAATAGTAGTTAATATTTCTCATATAGTGCCTTCGAGTCTTTATTAAGTCCTAGGACGTACTCGGTTCTACAGCGTCTTGGTATATGGCATCTGGAGATTAATTATTTTAGCTTTATGACAGCATCACAATTTACAGACGTTGGTTCCAGTTTAACCACCACTTTGTCTAATTCGTACGCGAATGGGTCCCATTTTGCTTGTTTAAAGTTGAACCGTCTTTTGAAAGCTACTTTCTCTGGTTTGACTAATGCTGTGACGCTGCATGAGATAGGCCTGTGCTATATTTGTAGTACAGGTTCCTCTATGCCTTTCGTCACTTGATGTATTATTGAATCACTAACAAATAAGTTGTCAGGGTTGTACCCTCTTTGCCATGAAAAGGATATTAAGTGGCGGGTTGCAGTAGCTTTCCTCAGATCCATAGCGTGCTGATGAAGGTGAACTGGAGTCCTCCAGGCGGTTGTGCTATGCTTGGCTTCATTTGCGTGTCACTCACTACTACGGGGATCACGTTGATCCCTCACCTCGTTAGCCAGACTGCCATGAAAACAGCCCGTTTCCAGGGAGTGCTACTAGGAAGTTGATGTGAAGATCTTGGCCAGTAGTAAGTAAGAAGTAAGAAAGTAAATGTTCTAATTTTATTTAAGGTCAAAGGATAACGGCCCAGTTAAGCTGTGGGACCAAGAAATGAAAAGATGTAAGGCTTTCCCATTGAAGGAAATTGGATCAGCTGCAGATGTTGTCAAGTCTGTCTGCAGGGCCAAGGTAAAAGCATATTGTAAAATCAAAAGTTGAAATTCTGTTTAAACAATGTAAATTATAGCCAATCATAAAATCTAAATTATAAATAGATTTAGTGTATTAAACAGTTTCCTTTTGTGTGGTTCACACTCCCTGTGCTAAATACAAGTACTTTTAACAAAAGCTATATTGTGTGTGGGTCCTGTACCCCTGTATTGGGGAGAAAAGAATTGGCCCACTGCACTTTGTTGTGCATGTTGCAAAAGAATAATTTGTAAGAACCTGGCAAGCTCATAATGTCACACATAGTGCTACAGAAATCACCACAGCAAGGAGGCTGACACCAGTGGTGATCTCATGTTTTTATGGTGTGAACAAGGAGGCTGACACCAGTGGTGATCTCATGTTTTTATGGTGTGAACAAGGAGGCTGATACCAGTGGTGATCTCATGTTTTTATACTGTGAACAAGGAGGCTGACAGCGGAAGTGGATATATTGATGTCGGATTTAGATAAAATTTGAGAATGGTCTGTAAGCTGGCAAATGGAGTTTAATGTAGATAAATGTACAGTCAAACACATTGGTAGATCTAATATGGGACATAATTACAGAATGGGAGAAAACAATATTAGAAAGATAGATAAGGAAAGGGGCCTAGGGGTTGTAATAGATCATACAGGAAAGGTGAGTGAGCAAGTTAAGGTAGCAGTGAAAAAGGCAAATGCAATGTTAGGTATGATAAAAAGAAATATTAAACATAGGAGCAAGGAAGTGATAGTTAAACTGTATAAAGCTTTAGTTAGACCTAGATTGGAGTACTGTGTACAGGTGTGGAGTATTTATCATAAAGGGAATATAAACATGCTGGAAAGAATACAAAAAAGAGCAACAAAGATGATAGTGGGATTCCAGAATTACAGGAGGAACGACTCAGAAAAACCGGCCTACAGTGTCTCGAAGAGAGAAGAATTCGTGGTGACTTAATACAGGTTTATAAGATGATCAGAGGAATGGATAAATTAGACTATAACAAGTTTTTTAAAATACAGCCACCTACAATAACACGAGGGCATAGCTACAAGCTGACTAAAGAGAGGTCCAGATTAGATATTAGGAAATATTTTTTTAGTCAGAGAGTGGTGTCTGCTTGGAATGCATTGCCAGGGGAGGTAGTAGAGGCAGGGACAGTTAATGCATTTAAGAATAAACTGGATGCGCATAGCTTTTAGAGCAAGGTGATGTAAATGTAACTGGTTGTATACAGACTCTGCAGGGTCTTCTAAACCAGTATAAAGACATTAAGTTAATTAAGCAGTGGCAATCTCATGTTTTTAGGCTATGAACAGGGAGAGAGAATGAGGGAGATCCTATCTATAGCACAAGCATATTTCTGTTGGTCTGATGTCAGGCTGTTTGTGATTGACTGTTGATGATCCTTCTACTAGGGCAAGATTCTGGTAGGAACTCAAGATAATTCTGTGCTGGAGATAACTGAGAAGTCTGGAAGTGTGCAGGTGATTGTGGCAGGGCATGGAGAAGGGGAAGTTTGGGGACTTGACCAACATCCTACAGCACCAAAGTTTATTACTGCCAGCTTTGATGGAACAGTTCGGTTTTGGGACATACCAACCAGAGTAAGCTGAAACCTGTAGTACAGTATCAAATTTGTGATGCATTTACTGCATCAGAAACATATGAACATTTAAAGACAGAAGTCGTGTCTCCTTTTTTAAAGGAAATGTGTGTTAAATGAATGTTAAATTGAATAAAATTTGGGTATAACACCTGCTGAAATAAATCAAAACAGGATATCAGAATAGTGTATGCACCAAATAGGATTCTTGAACTGTATTTAAACAGTTGTTAGTTGGCAGCATTCTCTGCCAAAGATGGATGTGTCAGACCGAAAGGTGCAAATATCACAGCCAAGCTGTAAACTAGTGACACAACGCATTTTGTTCTCTAGACTACATCCTGCTACTTGCAAAGTCCTATTCAGGGCTTGGTAGCGGGAGACAGAACGTTCAGGGCTTGGTAGCGGGAGACTGAGAATGAACGCAGAAGAAGAAGAAGTAGCATTCAATTAATAAAACTGACTTCATTGCACTTGGGCGCCGGAAGAGAAACTTTTAACAAGAGGACTGTATCTAAGTATTTGTAGTGGTGGTTTCAAAAGTGAGGGTCTTGCATGATGAGGTTGCTGACCCCTTGCATAATCCTCTTTAGTCATTTTTAATGGCATGTTTAGAAGGTTACAGTGGCCCTTCATTATAAATTTGTTTAATTTTTTGTTATAGATCCAGCAGCATTCAGGCCCTTGTCCTTCAACCCAATGCCATGTAATGATATTTGCACATGTAGTTTGTGTTTGATACTGTACAAGGTGTTCCATATATCTGGCCTCAGAGGAATAAGCATTTTCCTATTGTTGAGAGCTTCTGGCACTCAAAAAAGATGATGATCAACTGTTTCATCTGGCACTCTGGAGTGTATTGTGGTTGGACTCTATTCAGGTGCTTGTTAAGTGGGATGGGTTGGGTTCTCAGTTGGAAAATAGGGCTGTGATCCCTCCTTATGAGTTCATTGATGCCATCACTTCGTTTGGGGCTTGCCATATATCTGTAGACTTATTCTTTTCAATCCTATATACCATGAAGGTGGCAGCCCTAATAAACAGTTAACTAACATTAGCTTTCCATCATCCAGACCTTGCTGGCTAAGCTGAACGTAACAAAAGCCAGGTCTGTAGCATTCAGCCCAGATGGAGAGCTCATTGCAGTTGGTCTTGAGACTGGGGAGTTTATAGTTCTAGCCACCACAGGCCTCAAACTTTGGGCAAGGAAGAGGGACAGACCAGGCTGCATCACTGATATCAGGTAATTAACAAATTGTTTGTCACTAAGAAAATCGTTCATATCTTTTCTCTTTCATCATTATTCAGCTAGAAATATTCTTTGTTTGTCTCTAAGGTCATTCACATATATTCCTTGTTTGTCTCTAAGGTCATTCACATATATTCCTTGTTTGTCTCTAAGGTCATTCACATATATTCCTTGTCTGTCTCTAAGGTCATTCACATATATTCCTTGTTTGTCTCTAAGGTCATTCACATATATTCCTTATTTGTCTCTAAGTTCATTCACATATATTCCTTGTTTGTCTCTAAGGTCATTCACATATATTCCTTGTCTGTCTCTAAGGTCATTCACATATATTCCTTGTTTGTTACTAACAACATCATTCACATATATTCCTTGTTTGTCTCTAAGGTCATTCACATATATTCCTTGTTTGTCTACAAGGTCATTCACATATATTCCTTGTTTGTCTCCAAGGTCATTCACATATATTCCTTGTCTGTCTCTAAGGTCATTCACATATATTCCTTGTTTGTTACTAACATCATTCACATATATTCCTTGTTTGTCTCTAAGGTCATTCACATATATTCCTTGTTTGTCTCTAAGGTCATTCACATATATTCCTTGTTTGTCTCCAAGGTCATTCACATATATTCCTTGTTTGTCACTAACTAGATCATTCACATATATTCCTTGTTTGTCTCTAAGGTCATTCACATATATTCCTTGTTTGTCTCTAAGGTCATTCACATATATTCCTTGTTTGTCTCTAAGGTCATTCACATATATTCCTTGTTTGTCTCTAAGGTCATTCACATATATTCCTTGTTTGTCTCTAAGGTCATTCACATATATTCCTTATTTGTCTCTAAGTTCATTCACATATATTCCTTGTTTGTCTCTAAGGTCATTCACATATATTCCTTGTCTGTCTCTAAAGTCATTCACATATATTCCTTGTTTGTTACTAACAACATCATTCACATATATTCCTTGTTTGTCTCTAAGGTCATTCACATATATTCCTTGTTTGTCTACAAGGTCATTCACATATATTCCTTGTTTGTCTCCAAGGTCATTCACATATATTCCTTGTCTGTCTCTAAGGTCATTCACATATATTCCTTGTTTGTTACTAACATCATTCACATATATTCCTTGTTTGTCTCTAAGGTCATTCACATATATTCCTTGTTTGTCTCTAAGGTCATTCACATATATTCCTTGTTTGTCTCCAAGGTCATTCACATATATTCCTTGTTTGTCACTAACTAGATCATTCACATATATTCCTTGTTTGTCTCTAAGGTCATTCACATATATTCCTTGTTTGTCTCTAAGGTCATTCACATATATTCCTTGTTTGTCTCTAAGGTCACTCACATATATTCCTTGTTAGTCTCTAAGGTCATTCACATATATTCCTTGTTTGTCTCTAAGGTCATTCACATATATTCCTTGTTTGTCTCTAAGGTCATTCACATATATTCCTTGTTTGTCTCTAAGGTCATTCACATATATTCCTTGTTTGTCTCTAAGGTCATTCACATATATTCCTTGTTTGTCTCTAAGGTCATTCACATATATTCCTTGTTTGTCACTAAGGTCATTCACATATATTCCTTGTTTGTCTCCAAGGTCATTCACATATATTCCTTGTTTGTCTCTAAGGTCATTCACATATATTCCTTGTTTGTCTCTAAGGTCATTCACATATATTCCTTGTTTGTTACTAACAACATCATTCACATATATTCCTTGTTTGTCTCTAAGGTCATTCACATATATTCCTTGTTTGTCTCCAAGGTCATTCACATATATTCCTTGTTTGTTTCTAAGATCATTCACATATATTCCTTGTTTGTTACTAACATCATTCACATATATTCCTTGTTTGTCTCTAAGGTCATTCACATATATTCCTTGTTTGTTACTAACATCATTCACATATATTCCTTGTTTGTCTCTAAGGTCATTCACATATATTCCTTGTTTGTCTCCAAGGTCATTCACATATATTCCTTGTTTGTCACTAACTAGATCATTCACATATATTCCTTGTTTGTCTCTAAGGTCATTCACATATATTCCTTGTTTGTCTCTAAGGTCATTCACAAATATTCCTTGTTTGTCTCTAAGGTCATTCACATATATTCCTTGTTTGTCTCTAAGGTCATTCACATATATTCCTTGTTTGTCTCTAAGGTCATTCACATATATTCCTTGTTTGTCTCTAAGGTCATTCACATATATTCCTTGTTTGTCTCCAAGGTCATTCACATATATTCCTTGTTTGTCTCCAAGGTCATTCACATATATTCCTTGTTTGTCACTAACTAGATCATTCACATCTTCTTTCTGTCGCCATTATTCGTCCTCTAATTCTCAACATTTCCTCATGAGCACATTGGAGTTTCCTGACAGTAAGGAAAGAATATATCATCGCATTTTCTTGCATGTCATAAAATGAAAATAAAGAGAATTGTGCATGTGGACAGCAACCTCATCATATGAAACAAGTTGTTACAGAAACAACTACTGCAAAGAGTACACACAGTTCTTTGGTACAGGCTTCCTGTAACATATTATGCATATTGGTAGCCCCGTGCTCTGAAGGAGCATATCAGCATTTGGTCAATTTTGGTGGCATAGGTAAATGATATGCAGTAAACATTTGTTTTTAACATTTTTGAAATTATTATTTTAGAACAAAAGGTGCAAATATCGCAGTCAAGCTGTAAACTAGCAACACGGTGCATTCCGTTCTCTGGACTACATCCTACTACTTGCAAAGCCCTGTTCAGGGTTTGGTAGCGGGAGATTGAGAACAAACGAAAAAGAAGACGAAAGAAGAACATATGTTAATTTGTTGTGATAAATCTGTGGAAGTAAACAAAATGATTGACAGTGCATGTGTGCATGCGTCTGCATGTTGTAGGTTCTGCTTATACAAACTGACAATGTGTTGCTTCTTATTTCCAATTATTTTTGTGTCTGAAGTTTATTTGGTTTTTATTTCAGATTTAGTCCAAACTCTAAGATCTTGGCTGTAGGCTCAGAGGGCAAATGTGTGGATTTTTATGATCTTACGCAGGGTACAGGTCTGAATCGTGCAGGCTTCTGTAAGGACATTGCAAGCTTCATCATCAGCATGGACTTCTCCTCAGACAGCAACTACATCAGGGTATGGAACTTAGCATCATTTTTTAGCCATGTTGAAGTAACTAGATATGTGTGCATGAGACTAGCAACCTCACTATGTGAATACAATGGCAGTATCAATCTAAAAGCACAGGAAGGGCATTGGTGCGGACTTTAAGCAACAACAACAAAGAAATGTTGCTTCTTAAATACCAAAGAGGAGCAAGAAGAATAAGAAAAATGGGGATATGATCTGGGAGGTGGGAAAACTGGAGTAAAGGTTTATCCGAATCAGCCGACAGCGGATGGCGATATGGCACCGCTGTGACTGATCTAGCAGGCCAGTGAAAATTGGTATGCTATTGTTACGAAACAATTAAAGGAGTTAAATGGACTGATTCCAATTGATTATGGACTGCAAACGTTAAAAGAATATTGAATAGGCACACAACTAAAATACGAACACAACTAAAATAGGAACACAACTAAAATAGGCCCACAACTAAAATAAGCACACAACTAAAATAGACACACAACTAAAATAGACACACAACTAAAATAGGAACACAACTAAAATAGGCACACAACTAAAATAAGCACACAACTAAAATAGGAACACAACTAAAATAGGAACACAACTAAAATAGGAACACAACTAAAATAGGAACACAACTAAAATAAGCACACAACTAAAATAAGCACACAACTAAAATAGGAACACAACTAAAATAGGCACACAACTAAAATAAGCACACAACTAAAATAAGCACACAACTAAAATAAGCACACAACTAAAATAAGCACACAACTAAAATAAGCACACAACTAAAATAGGAACACAACTAAAATAGGAACACAACTAAAATAGGAACACAACTAAAATAAGCACACAACTAAAATAAGCACACAACTAAAATAAGCACACAACTAAAATAGGAACACAACTAAAATAGGAACACAACTAAAATAGGAACACAACTAAAATAGGCACACAACTAAAATAGGAACACAACTAAAATAGGAACACAACTAAAATAGGAACACAACTAAAATAAGCACACAACTAAAATAAGCACACAACTAAAATAAGCACACAACTAAAATAGGAACACAACTAAAATAGGAACACAACTAAAATAAGCACACAACTAAAATAAGCACACAACTAAAATAAGCACACAACTAAAATAAGCACACAACTAAAATAGGAACACAACTAAAATAGGAACACAACTAAAATAGGAACACAACTAAAATAGGCACACAACTAAAATAGGAACACAACTAAAATAGGAACACAACTAAAATAGGAACACAACTAAAATAAGCACACAACTAAAATAAGCACACAACTAAAATAAGCACACAACTAAAATAGGAACACAACTAAAATAGGCACACAACTAAAATAAGCACACAACTAAAATAGGAACACAACTAAAATAAGCACACAACTAAAATAGGAACACAACTAAAATAGGAACACAACTAAAATAAGCACACAACTAAAATAAGCACACAACTAAAATAAGCACACAACTAAAATAAGCACACAACTAAAATAAGCACACAACTAAAATAGGAACACAACTAAAATAGGCACACAACTAAAATAAGCACACAACTAAAATAGGAACACAACTAAAATAAGCACACAACTAAAATAGGAACACAACTAAAATAGGCACACAACTAAAATAGGCACACAACTAAAATAAGCACACAACTAAAATAGGAACACAACTAAAATAGGCACACAACTAAAATAAGCACACAACTAAAATAAGCACACAACTAAAATAAGCACACAACTAAAATAGGAACACAACTAAAATAGGAACACAACTAAAATAGGAACACAACTAAAATAGGAACACAACTAAAATAAGCACACAACTAAAATAAGCACACAACTAAAATAGGAACACAACTAAAATAGGAACACAACTAAAATAAGCACACAACTAAAATAGGAACACAACTAAAATAGGCACACAACTAAAATAGGAACACAACTAAAATAGGAACACAACTAAAATAGGAACACAACTAAAATAAGCACACAACTAAAATAAGCACACAACTAAAATAGGAACACAACTAAAATAAGCACACAACTAAAATAGGAACACAACTAAAATAAGCACACAACTAAAATAGGAACACAACTAAAATAAGCACACAACTAAAATAGGAACACAACTAAAATAAGCACACAACTAAAATAAGCACACAACTAAAATAGGAACACAACTAAAATAAGCACACAACTAAAATAGGAACACAACTAAAATAGGCACACAACTAAAATAAGCACACAACTAAAATAGGAACACAACTAAAATAGGCACACAACTAAAATAAGCACACAACTAAAATAGGAACACAACTAAAATAGGAACACAACTAAAATAGGAACACAACTAAAATAGGCACACAACTAAAATAGGAACACAACTAAAATAGGAACACAACTAAAATAGGAACACAACTAAAATAAGCACACAACTAAAATAAGCACACAACTAAAATAGGAACACAACTAAAATAGGCACACAACTAAAATAAGCACACAACTAAAATAGGAACACAACTAAAATAGGAACACAACTAAAATAGGAACACAACTAAAATAGGCACACAACTAAAATAAGCACACAACTAAAATAGGCACACAACTAAAATAAGCACACAACTAAAATAGGAACACAACTAAAATAGGCACACAACTAAAATAAGCACACAACTAAAATAGGCACACAACTAAAATAAGCACACAACTAAAATAAGCACACAACTAAAATAGGAACACAACTAAAATAGGAACACAACTAAAATAGGAACACAACTAAAATAGGAACACAACTAAAATAAGCACACAACTAAAATAAGCACACAACTAAAATAGGAACACAACTAAAATAGGAACACAACTAAAATAAGCACACAACTAAAATAAGCACACAACTAAAATAGGAACACAACTAAAATAGGAACACAACTAAAATAAGCACACAACTAAAATAGGAACACAACTAAAATAGGAACACAACTAAAATAGGAACACAACTAAAATAGGAACACAACTAAAATAAGCACACAACTAAAATAGGAACACAACTAAAATAGGCACACAACTAAAATAGACACACAACTAAAATAAGCACACAACTAAAATAGACACACAACTAAAATAAGCACACAACTAAAATAGGAACACAACTAAAATAGACACACAACTAAAATAAGCACACAACTAAAATAGACACACAACTAAAATAAGCACACAACTAAAATAGGAACACAACTAAAATAGGCACACAACTAAAATAAGCACACAACTAAAATAAGCACACAACTAAAATAGGAACACAACTAAAATAGGCACACAACTAAAATAAGCACACAACTAAAATAAGCACACAACTAAAATAGGAACACAACTAAAATTGGAACACAACAAAAATAGGAACACAACTAAAATAGGAACACAACTAAAATAGGAACACAACTAAAATTGGAACACAACTAAAATAGCCACACAACTAAAATAGGCACACAACTAAAATAGGCACACAACTAAAATAGCAACCTTAAATGGTAGTGCACTTGGTGGGAAGGAGCTGGAGCTGATAGAATCGAATTGATTGACTAATATAGAAATTCTAGGGCTAGTAGGTTAAAAGGAATGGACAAAACATCAAGAGACCCATGGAAACTATGTCCTGGAATGATGCCGTGTCTGCAGTAAAGAGACCCATGGAAACTATGTCCTGGAATGATGCCGTGTCTGCAGTAAAGAGACCCATGGAAACTATGTCCTGGAATGATGCCGTATCTGCAGTAGAGAGACCCATGGAAACTATGTCCTGGAATGATGCCACGTCTGCAGTAAAGAAAGAGCCAAAAATGGTGTCGATTTTCTTGTACATCCATAATAAGCAAAAATTATTGTAGAAACAGACTACATCAGTGAGAGATTAATATGTCTAGAGACAGTTCATAGCGGAAAAAACAACAACAATGATCCAGATCTACACCCCAAGCAACCCTAGGCCATGCAGCCTCCAAAGAATCAGTACAGACTGCAAAGAAACTCTACAAAACATGGCTAACATCCAGAGCACAGGAAAATTATATTTATAATGAAATATTTTATTTTGTTTTCTTTTGTGTTCGCCTTATTTCTCAACTCCCCAAAGCGGTGTGCGTTGCACTATGTTTTTATTTTGCGCCTGTCGGCCTAGTGCATCCGACTTTGGCATCCATTTTATGTAAGGGTATGCTTCCTCCTGCATTTTCAAAGGGTTTTCTTCCCCGAGGCGCTGTGATGGGGAGCAAACCCAGCACCTTTGGATTGGCAGCCATGTCACTTAACCACTAGCCCACGCTGTCACCACTGATCAAATATGAAAATGAGCACAGTAAACGAGTTGATAACAGCCACTGACTCATAGCTGTTTGTTTGTATCATGGACAACGAACCAGAGCGGACCAAGACACTATTCCACCTTCAAAACAGACTGCACTAGTGTATCTGACAAAGAGAGTAGGAATCATAACGGGAAAGCAAACCTGGTACCCAAAAAAGGCCGCTGGAACTGGATGTGTCGGACCGAAAGGCGTAGATATCGCAGCCTAGCTGTAAACTATGTTTCAAACATCCTTTTGAGGACTAACTCAGAAGAAGAAGAAATAGCAAATAAATCATCAAAATTTCTAAAGAAGATTCATTGACAAATATCGAGAACAACATCCATATGCGCAAATCAGCCAAGAGATTCTTTTAAATTATGAACGAAAAGAGGTTATGAGATGAGAGTTTCAATCCTATGGCTCAACAACAGACGCAATTCAAGCTTCTGGGAAGATAGAACTGATGTGGCTAGAGGAATCTTGAATCTTGACAAAAGCAAAGAAAGGAGGAATACCAGACAATTGACAGCAACCTACAATAGTTCCAATCTGGAAGGGAGAAGGCCAACAACTGTAATACATACAGAGGGATATCGCTACTAAGTCATATGATACACACAGAGGGATATTGCTACCAAGTCATATGATACACGCAGAGGGATATTGCTACTAAGTCATATGATACACACAGAGGGATATCGCTACTAAGTCATATGATACACACAGAGGGATATCGCTACTAAGTCATATGATACACACAGAGGGATATTGCTACTAAGTCATATGATACACACAGAGGGATATTGCTACCAAGTCATATGATACACGCAGAGGGATATTGCTACCAAGTCATATGATACACACAGAGGGATATCGCTACTAAGTCATATGATACACACAGAGGGATATCGCTACTAAGTCATATGATACACACAGAGGGATATTGCTACCAAGTCATATGATACACACAGAGGGATATTGCTACCAAGTCATATGATACACACAGAGGGATATCGCTACTAAGTCATATGATACACGCAGAGGGATATCGCTACTAAGTCATATGATAAATACAGAGGGATATTGCTACTAAGTCATATGATACACACAAAGGGATATCACTACTAAGTCATATGATACATACAGAGGGATATTGCTACAAAGTCATATGATACATACAGAGGGATATTGCTACCAAGTCATATGATGCACACAGAGGGATATTGCTACCAAGTCATATGATGCATACAGAGGGATATTGCTACCAAGTCATATGATACACACAGAGGGATATCGCTACTAAGTCATATGATACACGCAGAGGGATATCGCTACTAAGTCATATGATAAATACAGAGGGATATTGCTACTAAGTCATATGATACACACAAAGGGATATCACTACTAAGTCATATGATACATACAGAGGGATATTGCTACTAAGTCATATGATACACGCAGAGGGATATCGCTACTAAGTCATATGATACATACAGAGGGATATTGCTACTAAGTCATATGATACACACAAAGGGATATCGCTACTAAGTCATATGATACATACAGAGGGATATTGCTACCAAGTCATATGATGCATACAGAGGGATATTGCTACCAAGTCATATGATGCATACAGAGGGATATTGCTACCAAGTCATACGATACACACAAAGGGATATCGCTACCAAGTCATATGATGCATACAGAGGGATATTGCTACCAAGTCATATGATGCATACAGAGGGATATTGCTACCAAGTCATATGATACACACAGAGGGATATTGCTACTAAGTCATATGATACACGCAGAGGGATATCGCTACTAAGTCATATGATACATACAGAGGGATATTGCTACTAAGTCATATGATACACACAAAGGGATATCGCTACTAAGTCATATGATACATACAGAGGGATATTGCTACCAAGTCATATGATGCATACAGAGGGATATTGCTACCAAGTCATATGATGCATACAGAGGGATATTGCTACCAAGTCATATGATACACACAGAGGGATATCGCTACCAAGTCATATGATACACGCAGAGGGATATCGCTACCACATACTGGAATAATTGAATGTGAAAATACATGAACAATGAATAAGACCAATTGTTGAACATCAGCTCACATCAGCTCAGCTGAGCAGAGTTCAATTTTGAATCTCTAAGGGAATGGTACTGAGTGGTTCGCCAGCGTCTTTGTGTATGGCAAGGACAATAATAGCACCACTGCCCCACAGATAACATGTCGTAAGAGGCGACTAACTGTGTGACATGGCATGACACTTGCATGGTTAGGGTTTTTTTTTAAGAGCAGCATAGACGGCACCAAACAGGCTGTAGGTCTACTTTGCCCTAGTGTTTGAGTCTATTAAGATGGACTTGCACATCGGTTAACCACCCTCCGATGCACTTGTCTCAACGCAGCAGAGTAATAAGCTGCTCGAGCCTAACCCGCTAAGCAGGAAATCCTCCTCAGCTACATCCAGCTCATACCAGAGCTCGGACCTACACAAGGGCATGTGCACCTGTAGAAGTACAGGTCAACTATGACTAAGAAGGGAATGAGTACTGATGTCTTCTTCGTCTTCTGCATTCGTTCTCAATCGCCCGCTACCAAGCCCTGAACATAGCTTTGCAAATAGCAAGATGTAGTCTGGAGAACGAAATGCGTTGTGTCACTAGTTTACAGCTTAACTGCGATATTTGCACATTTCGGTCTGACACATCTGTCTGAGGGATCAAGATGCTGAGCAGCGCATAAGCTGCAGTGGTCAGCGACCCATATCGGACTGCTAGCATCGGGGCCAGCGAACCAGAGCTGCCAAGACCCTTCTACACCTTCACGCGGTGATCCTGGATAACAGGCTGCAGCAGGGCAGACTGGCTAAGGAGAAGCGATCGAAGAGGGAATGCTAACCCGGTACTCAAAAAATGCTTGCTGAAGTCAGATGTGTTGGACCGATAGGTGCAAATATCACAGTCAAGCTGTAAACTATGACACAACGCATTCCGTTCTCTGGACTACATTCTGCTACTTAAGCCCTTTCAGGGTTTGGTGGTGGGAGATTGAGAACGAATGAAGCCACACATTCGTCTTTGGCAGGAGGGTACTAATGTCGTATTCACCTTAAGACAGATGAATAATAGAACATGACAAGCATTGAAACTTAACATTTATTGATCAGAAGACAGTTTTTCATAGAATAGATAGGAATATACTCAGGAGAATTCTAGAGAACTAAGTAATACAAGGACAACTATTAGATAATGTGAGAATGTTCTACCATACCAATATAAATGTATTAAGAATAAGAGACGAAATCACAGATACTTTTGAATTAGCCACAGAGGTATGACAGGGAAGTATTTTTTCACCATTACTGTTCAATATTTACATGGACAAAGGACTGGCGAAGACGGATGTGTTCGGACCGAAAGGTGCAAATATCGCAGTCAAGCTGTAAACTAGCAACACAACGCATTCCGTTCTCCGGACTACATCCTGCTACTTGCAAAGCCGTGTTCAGGGCTTGGTAGCGGGAGATTGAGAACGAACGCAGAAGAAGAACATGGACAAAATAACAACAGAAGCCAGACAAATTGGATCACCAGAACTTCTTCATCGTTTGTTCTCAAACTCCCGCTACCAAACCCTGAAAAGGGCTTTGCAAGTAGCAGGATGTTTGTCCAGAACGGATTGCGTTGTGTCATAGTTTACAGCTCAACTATGACATTTGCACCTATTGGTCTGACACATCCGACTTCAGCAGACATTTTTGGGTACCGGGTTAGCCTTTCCTCTTTGACAGAACGTAATGGTATATTTATTTGATTCCTTGTTCTGGTTTTCAAGTTTGCAAAACACAGGCAAGGCCAAAATCAGCACATGAATGTTATTATGTACATATAATTGTTTACGTTCATACTTCAATTAAGACCAAGTTTATTTTCTTTGCATTCAAAGATCTGCACAGGAGCATATGTAAATCAGGTATACAATGTCCCAGCTGGCAGTCTTGTGGAGGATGAAGCTATTACAAACAAAATCACATGGGTATCTTGGACAAGGTATGACTGACAAATAGCACAAATGACTTACTTGGCAACACTTTAAAAGAGATTATCACAGAAGCTGACATGCTAAAGAATACTTAATGAAAAAGCACTGCAAAGCTCTGAGATGTCACTCGGAGGATCAACATTGCAGCATTATCCATGAACTCTCTGCACAGGGTCTGGTCCTGGCAGAGGCTCTCCCTGAAAACCAAAAGCACTTTTATAGATCCTGTGTCATTCCAAGTCTCTTGTAGAGGTTCTGAAGCGTGGATGGTAATACAGGGAGATTTGAAAGTGATGTCCCAAATCAACAGCTTCTACACTATTCCCTGCAAATCAGGAACAGGAAAAGACCACATCATGAAGACATATCAGCTCTGCTCCATCTGCCCTGCATGCTGCCTTCAACGCTGCCATCAATCATGGTCATGGACGGTCACATGACAGGCCTGGTGGATTACTTCACTAGACTTGCTGCAAAGCATGTAAAAGTTCTTCTTCTGCTTCATTTGTTCTCAAACTCCTGCTACCAAGCCCTGAAAAGGGCTTTACAAGTAGCATAATATTGTGCAAAGATTGGAATGCGTTGTGTTGTAGTTTACAGGTTGACTGCGTTATTTGCACATTTCGGTCCACCACACCTGACTTCAGCTGGCATTTTTGGGTACCGGGTTAGCCTTCCCTCTTTGATCTCTTCTTCTTAGACAGTCTACTCTGTTATCAAATATCACCGCTTGGAGGTGTAGAAGGGTCTTGGCAACTCTGTTTCGCTAGCCCTGATGCTAGCAGTCAGCTGTGGGTCGCTGACCACTGCAGCTCATGCACTGCTCAGCATCTTGATCCCATGTAAAAGTTTAAGTGCCATTCTCACAAAAGTTTGCCTTAAAGAGTCTACTAAATGTTTTTCTAATCTTGATGTTACACTTTGACGGATGAGATTCTGTTCATCTTTAATGTTTTCTTCCTACTTACATTACTATAATGTTCTTGCTTGCCTGTTTCAACCTGCCCCTTCATTATCAGTTTCAACAAAGATTTTGTTTCTTTCATAATTTCAGTTTTTTCCCCAGTATTTCCCAGTAGTTTAGAAGTATCTCCAAAGAATCTCTCTATGGACAGTTGACAGATGGCAAAAGAACAGTTGGCTGATCTCATCTGATTTTTAAAGATATGTGTAAGTGGCACATGAAGGCACTGAAAATGATTCTGACATCCTGGGAAGACAAAGCTACAGACTGGTCCAACTGATGATGTACCCTGAAGAGCTACCTAAGACATTATGAAAAGAAGCTCTTGCAATATGGAGAAGTGAAAAGACAGCTCAACAAAGAAAAAGAAAACAAAAAACTCAGATAGTTGCTTCTCCAATGTCACATTATCCTATAGTCAGTCATGACTGAAAGGGGCTACTACAATAGAAGCCTTGAGATGACAAACAATGTTGCACTTCCTTATGGTCACAAAACCACATCCACTTCTGCTACCTTGAGAGTGTATATCCTTTCCATCACTTGTTGCACTCCTATCCTTCACTCACTCCAGCCTATTTTATTCTGAAATACTAAATGTTTAAGTTAAAAAATAAATGCAACTTACAGCACACCATCAAAGTCATGTAAAATATCAAGGCTCAAGGACTCCACCATTTCAACTAAAGTTGAAATCAAAGACTTCTTCTCAATAATCACATTTACTTCCCTCATAAACATGGTGTTCTGTCTCAGACTTCTCTTGTAGCAATACAGTTTATTCATTATCTGGCTAGGAGACGGCCATGCTGTCACTCCGCTCATTGCACAGAGTTGACAGACTTGAGGAATATGTTCTAATGTTCACCTGTCGACCCCATGTGGTGCATGTCAGTGTGTCCTCATTTTTATTCGGTCTTTTATTTTCCTCATCATCCATCTTGTTTTCTAAGGTGGAGTGCATTGGCAATGCACTAAGTTTTGCACTTATGGGATCCAACTTCAGCACCCATTTTTTAATGTGTTTACATCCAATAGGTTCATGAATACAAACACATACAAGCTTGGTTTGTGAGCCATGCCACTAACACTTAGCTACGCTGCCTAAAAGATGGTATGTGAGTCTTTAGTGTCTGGCTCTTGATCTTCTTCTTCTTCTTCTTCTTCGTTCATTCTCAATCTCTCACTACCAAAACCTGAAAGGGCTTAAGTAGCAGAATGTAGTCCAGAGAACGGAATGCGTAGTGTCGTAGTTTACAGCTTGGCTGCGACATTTGCACCTTTCGGTCCAACACATCCGACTTCAGCAAGCATTTTTTGAGTACCGGGTTAGCATTCCCTCTTCAATCCTTTCTCCTTAGCCAGTCTGCCCTGCTGCAGCCTGTTATCCAGGATCACCGCGTCGAGGTGTAGAAGGGTCTTGGCAGCTATGGTTTGCTGGCCCTGACGCTAGCAGTCAGCTATGGGTCGCTAACCACTGCAGCTCATGTGCTGCTCAGCATCTTGATCCCGGCTCTTGATATAAATATTGTCACTTCATTTCTTCATTTTAAGTAAGGAGTAATAGGCTTCTGTTATATCAGGCTTGGGGTGCATATCAAACTTTGGATGTTCTCTGTAACATTTATCTCTTAGGGTGTTTTACAATTATTTGTGTACTTCTTCATGTGCTACTCATTCGGCAGAGATCCCATGTATTTTTATCATAATCATCATATAATCCATCTGGCTTCCGTTGGAACATTGGGACTCAACAGCTGCTCTCTATCTATTTTTATTCTGAGCTAGCTTCTTGGGTTCCATCCACAAAACTGGCTTCTTCATCCTGGCCTTTGTCTTCATCATGAGAAGAGGACTTGTTTGTGGGCCACAGTTGAAGTAATGTTGAGCTGGTATCAGTGAGTGCTTCTCACAGATTGTGCCATTTATTGTTTTTGTGGCTACTATTGATGATAGGGACTCAATACAAAATAAACAACTATTTAATGGTTTGGCCGGTGGACAGCCAATCTGGCAGTAAAATATGAATGGTAGTGCATGACATTTTTGTTTTTTGGAGTTGTTTTTTTTTGCGTTCGCCTTTTTTTTCTAATCCCCAAGGCGGTGTGCACTGCTGTGTTTTTATTTTGCGCCTGTCAGCCCAGTGCATCCGACTTCAGCATGCATTTTATGTAAGGGTCTGCTTCCTCCTGCATTTTCTAAGGGTTTGCTTCCTCGGGGTAACGGCCGGTGCTGTGATGGGGATTGAACCCAGCACCTTCGCATTGTGAGCCGTGTCACTTAACCACTAGGCCACGCCGTCCCCACGACATTTTAGTTAATTCAGCAAATTTACTGAAACTACTTTCTGATTGGCCGATACGCATTATGCGCAAGATACTAATAGGTCAAGATTTTCCTTGGATGGATAAAAGTTTCTGCGATTACCAGCAGGAGCATGGGCCACCTCTACAGTTAGCCTTTTTGCTGGTAGCCTGCAGTAAAGAATGTGTATGCTCTTGCAGTGGTGGTTACTGTAGATTTTGTTTTATATGATGACTTAACTTAACATCTTTATACTGGTTTAGAAGACTCTGCAGAGTCTGTATACAACCAGTTTCTATTTACATTACCTTGCTCTAAAAGCTATGCGCATCCAATCTATTCTTAATTGCATTAATTGTCCCTGCCTCCACTACATCCTGTGGCAATGCATTTCAAGCATTCACCACTCTCTGACTAAAAAAATATTTCCTAATATCTAATCTGGACCTTTCTTTAGTTAATTTGTAGCTATTCCCTCTTGTTCTTGTAGGTGGTTGTATTTTGAAAAACTTGTTGTAGTCTAATTTATCCATTCCTCTGATCATCTTATAAACCTGTATTAAGTCACCACGAATTCTTCTCTCTTCTAGACACTGTAGACCGGTTTTTCTGAGTCGTTCCTCATAACTGTAATTCTGGAATCCCACTATCAGCTTTGTTACTCTTTTTTGTATCTTTTCCAGCATGTTTATATCACTCACTTTACCTGTATGATCTATTATAGCTCCTAGGTCCCTTTCCTTTTCAATCTTTCTAATATTGTTCTCGCCCATTCTGTATCATGTTCCATATTAGATCTACCCATGGGGATGACTACATTTATCTACATTAAACTTCATTTGCCAGCTTACAGACCATATAGACCAGAATTTACCGGCTTATCTCCTCAGTAAGGCACAGCAGTGGATCTATTCTTATTGCCTCAGTGAGGAGAGCAGTGAATCTATTCTTATCTTCTCATTGACGAGAGCAGTGAATCTATTTTTATCTTCTCATTGAGGAGAGCAGTGAATCTATTCTTATCTTCTCATTGAGGAGAGCAGTGAATCTATTTTTATCTTCTCATTGAGGAGACCAGTGAATCTATTCTTATCTTCTCATTGAGGAGAGCCTTGAAATCAACAATAATACTTAATTACAATCATCATTTTTTTAAATATTCTCTTTTTTTTAAATTTATTGAATATTGTGTTTTTGAACTAGTTTCAGTACAGCTGATGGTTTATGTTAAGCAAAAACATTTTCTTCCTTAGCATTGTTGGCCATGATGTTCTTGGCATTTGGCCCCAAAACTCTGAAAAGGAAGATGTGAATTGTGCCCACCTATCTCATCTTGGCAATGCTCTTGCAACGGGAGATGACTCTGGACTGGTGAAGTTGTTCAACTTTCCTTGTCCAGAAAAATTTGTAAGTTTTGTTTCATAAATTAAATTAACTAGCAAGTTTTTTATATAAAGGAAACAACCTCCAGATTTGTTGTTGCCAGTTCAATCTTTCCCATTTTGCAAACTCTGATTACCTAAACAGTTTGGTGACATTATGCACACTAATAATAGTTACATGGGATATTATGTTCTCAACAGTCAACACAAGGAAATAACATATATAAAAGACAAATGTGGTTCCATATCAATTTCATTGTGTAAAGTCTCAATATATTTCTTAGGTGTTTCTTCTTTTTCTTCAGCATTCATCCTGAAAATGATGTTGTGTAGCAGTTTACAGCAAGACTGCAATATCTGTACCTTTTGTCACGACACATCCGATTTCAGCTGGCTTTTTTTATACCGGGTTTGCCTTTCCACTATCCCTATTTTAGTGGAGCTTGTTTCTAGAGCCGCTGCTTGGAGGCTCTTGGTCAGCTCTGGTTTGCTGACCTTGATGCAAACAGCCAGCAATGAGTCGCTGACACTGTCAGCTCATTCACTGTGCTGCATCTTCAACCCTGTTAGGTGGTTTGACCAGATCCCTCCCTCGCTGTCTCTGTCCTTAGCAGTAAATCATGTACCTATACACAACTGGATAGACAGAAGCATGTTGAAACTGAGGATTAAACTCAGTATCTTTGTCATGAGAAGCCAGTACTCTAACCAAACTTTTACCCAGATGCTCATAGAGATGGAACATACATTTGTGATAAGCAACAAAATTAAGAATAGTAACACTGTAACCTACCAAGCCTATCATAGTAGGCCACTAAGGAGTATTGGACATGGGGCTGACTACCCCATTGTGTAGAAACGTTATACCACGAAAACTTTAACAGATATGGTCAGGTCAACAATGGATGACTTGGCATGTATTTGTGGAAGACCTTTGCTCCGCTTGGAGCTGAATGGGTTTTGATTGATTAATTGGTTGATTATTTAATCTTGTAAAGTTAATCATGTATCTAGGATTGCTTATAAGCTGGATGATTGACTGTATAGTTTTGTAAACTGAATAACAGATCTAGAATTCCTTATACGTTGTTAGAGTAAATCCAAATGTGATGTTGACCTTCTGTTGGGTTTCATAATAATATAAAATTTAAAAAATAATTTGAGGCTGCAGAGGTACTGTGGATTTTAATTAAGGGTATATAAACACTTATAGGTATAGTTCCAACACTGCAGAAGTATGCTCAGTATGGCTGACTATTCATCATATGGCATTCAATAAGTATCTTTCTATATTATTTTTATATATTTTATATCTTCTTTTGATGTATTCATCTCTTTTTTCATGATGTGTTGCTAGCTCACATGTGTATTGTTCATTGTCTTTGAAGAAAATCTTTTGGTTGTAACAGAAGTTTCTTGTTTAGTTTATGTTCTAGCCCAGTTTCTGAAGCATGCCTTTACATGTTTTTGTACACTTTTATTGAATAATAATAATTTCTAGTGCTACTATTTTATTCTTTTTAGATTAGTACAAGGGGGTTTAATAACATCTTTTTATAGATTATAACTGATTTATTACAGAAATATGAACCTTCAAGGAAGTATATTTTACCATTTCAAGTGACAAACAGATTATACGAGGGAATCAGCTCTTATTATTACAATTGGTATTTTTGTAAAGTTGATAAGATTGTCACTTATAGATTTTGTAGGCACATATTTAATGACAAAAGTGTTTTTAATTAACAGACTAGCTAAAACAATATAACTTGCTACATTCCAAACTGGCAGGCTCAATTCAGGAAGTATGGGGGCCACTCAGCCCATGTGACTAATGTTCGTTTCACATATGATGATCGCTATCTTGTCAGTACAGGTGGAGATGACTGTTGGTAAGTTTTGTTCATGTTTCTGCACACCAGGTTATTGATTTTCACTGCATGTAATAAAGTATAGGACTTTGTCAATTGTATTATACATCTATTATGTTTATGAATATCATAAATTGAGTAAAATAAAAGTAACATTTTTTTCATAAGAATATATGTGAATGGTATAAGTTAGCAGAAAAGTCATATACAAAAAACAATCTATATCATACTAAAAAAAAAACACTATTTTTGATGTTACTCATCTATCTATTTATTTCAAATGTTGTTTGCGAATGCCCAAAGTGAGTAGGTTACTCTTTTGTGCGCCCTCAAAAGGACGTTAAGTGGCGGGTTGCATTGCAGTAGCTTTCCTCACATCCCGAAGTGCTGATGAAGGTGGACCGGGGTTCCCCAGGCGGTTGTGCAATGCTTGGTTTCATCTGCATGTCACTCACTACTATGGGGATCATGTCGATACCTCACCTCATTATCCAGGCTGCCATGAAAACAGCCCATTTCCAGGGCAACTAGGATGCCAAGGTGAGGGTCTATGCCAGTATGTTGTCCCTGACCCTGACTAGCATGTCTGATCAGTATAGTTTGCCTGACCAGATGTTAGTCTTCCTCCCTTCATAGCTTATTTAAAAACTCTTTTGCAATGTAAAAGCAAGCACTTTTGTTGAGAAGAGAAGCAGCTACAAAAATGTCAGATATACAGCAGCTTAAAATGGACAACACACACAAAGCAAGGATGAACTAAACACACACAAAGCAAGGATGAACTAAACACACACAAAGCAAGGATGAACTAAACACACACAAAGCACGGATGAACTAAACACACACAAAGCACGGATGAACTAAACACACACAAAGTAAGAATGAACTGAACACACACAAAGTAAGAATGAACTAAACACACACAAAGCACGGATGAACTAAACACACACAAAGCAAGGATGAACTAAACACACACAAAGTAAGAATGAACTAAACACACACAAAGCAAGGATGAACTAAACACACACAAAGCAAGGATGAACTAAATACACACAAAGCAAGGATGAACTAAGCACACACAAAGTAAGAATGAACTAAACACACACAAAGCACGGATGAACTAAACACACACAAAGCAAGGATGAACTAAACACACACAAAGCAAGGATGAACTAAACACACACAAAGCAAGGATGAACTAAATACACACAAAGTAAGAATGAATCAAACACACACAAAGCACGGATGAACTAAACACACACAAAGCAAGGATGAACTAAACACACAAAGAAAGTGAGTAAAGGAGCTGTAAACAAAGTTTGTTCAAAATGTATTTGACCTTAATTTTTTCTGTGGAAACAAAAGAAACACAGGAGGTGTCCTATGGTAGGGAGGTGCCCTATGGTAGGGAGGTGCCCTGTGGTAGGGAGGTGTCCTATGGTATGGAGGTGCCCTATGGTAGGGAGGTGGTAGGGAGGTGCCCTATGGTAGGGAGGTGGTAGGGAGGTGCCCTATGGTAGGGAGGTGTCCTATGGTAGGGAGGTGGTAGGGAGGTGTCTTATGGTAGGGAGGTGCCCTATGGTAGGGAGGTGCCCTATGGTAGGGAGGTGCCCTATAGTAGGGAGGTGGTAGGGAGGTGTCCTATGGTAGGGAGGTGTCCTATGGTAGGGAGGTGTCTTATGGTAGGGAGGTGCCCTATGGTAGGGAGGTGCCCTATGGTAGGGAGGTGGTAGGGAGGTGCCCTATGGTAGGGAGGTGTCCTATGGTAGGGAGGTGGTAGGGAGGTGTCTTATGGTAGGGAGGTGCCCTATGGTAGGGAGGTGCCCTATGGTAGGGAGGTGTCCTATGGTAGGGAGGTGTCCTATGGTAGGGAGGTGCCCTATGATAGGGAGGTGCCCTATGCTAGGGAGGTGCCCTATGGTAGGGAGGTGCCCTATGGTAGGGAGGTGGTAGGGAGGTGCCCTATGGTAGGGAGGTGTCCTATGGTAGGGAGGTGTCCTGTGGTAGGGAGGTGTCCTATGGTAGGGAGGTGTCCTATGGTAGGGAGGTGTCCTATGGTAGGGAGGTGCCCTATGGTAGGGAGGTGCCCTATGGTAGGGAGGTGGTAGGGAGGTGCCCTATGGTAGGGAGGTTTCCTGTGGTAGGGAGGTGTCCTATGGTAGGGAGGTGGTATGGAGGTGCCCTATGGTATGGAGGTGCCCTATAGTAGGGAGGTGCCCTATGGTAGGGAGGTGTCCTATGGTAGGGAGGTGGCCTATGGTAGGGAGGTGGTAGGGAGGTGCCCTATGGTAGGGAGGTGTCCTATGGTAGGGAGGTGTCCTGTGGTAGGGAGGTGCCCTATGGTAGGGAGGTGGTAGGGAGGTGCCCTATGGTAGGCAGGTGTCCTATGGTAGGGAGGGGGTAGGGAGGTGTCTTATGGTAGGGAGGTGCCCTATGGTAGGGAGGTGCCCTATGGTAGGGAGGTGGTAGGGAGGTGTCATATGATAGGGAGGTGTCCTATGGTAGGGAGGTGCCCTATGGTAGGGAGGTGCCCTATGGTAGGGAGGTGCCCTATGGTAGGGAGGTGCCCTATGGTAGGGAGGTGCCCTATGGTAGGGAGGTGTCCTATGGTAGGGAGGTGTCCTATGGTAGGGAGGTGTCCTATGGTAGGGAGGTGGTAGGGAGGTGTCCTATTGTAGGGAGGTGTCCTATGGTAGGGAGGTGTCCTATGGTAGGGAGGTGTCCTATGGTAGGGAGGTGGTAGGGAGGTGCCCTGTGGTAGGGAAGTGTCCTATGGTAGGGAGGTGGTAGGGAGGTGCCCTATCGTAGGGAGGTGTCCTATGGTAGGGAGGTGTCCTATGGTAGGGAGGTGTACTATGGTAGGGAGGTGCCCTGTGGTAGGGAGGTGCCCTATGGTAGGGAGGTGCCCTATGGTAGGGAGGTGGTAGGGAGGTGCCCTATGGTAGGGAGGTTTCCTGTGGTAGGGAGGTGTCCTATGGTATGGAGGTGGTAGGGAGGTGCCCTATGGTATGGAGGTGCCCTATGGTAGGGAGGTGCCCTATGGTAGGGAGGTGTCCTATGGTAGGGAGGTGCCCTATGGTAGGGAGGTGTCCTATGGTAGGGAGGTGGTAGGGAGGTGCCCTATGGTAGGGAGGTGCCCTATGGTAGGGAGGTTCCCTATGGTAGGGAGGTGGTAGGGAGGTGCCCTATGGTATGGAGGTGCCCTATGGTAGGGAGGTGCCCTATGGTAGGAAGGTTCCCTATGGTAGGGAGGTGGTAGGGAGGTGTCCTATGGTAGGGAGGTGGTAGGGAGGTGCCCTATGGTATGGAGGTGCCCTATGGTAGGGAGGTGCCCTATGGTAGGGAGGTGCCCTATGGTAGGGAGGTGCCCTATGGTAGGGAGGTGGTAGGGAGGTGCCCTGTAGTATGGAGGTGCCCTATGGTAGGGAGGTGCCCTATGGTAGGGAGGTGCCCTATGGTAGGGAGGTGCCCTATGGTAGGGAGGTGCCCTATGGTAGGGAGGTGGTAGGGAGGTGCCCTATGGTAAGGAGGTGGTAGGGAGGTGCCCTATGGTATGGAGGTGCCCTATGGTAGGGAGGTGCCCTATGGTAGGGAGGTGCCCTATGGTAGGGAGGTGCCCTATGGTAGGGAGGTGCCCTATGGTAGGGAGGTGTCCTATGGTAGGGAGGTGCCCTATGGTAGGGAGGTGCCCTATGGTAGGGAGGTGCACTATGGTAGGGAGGTGGTAAGGAGGTGCCCTATGGTAGGGAGGTGGTAAGGAGGTGCCCTATGGTAGGGAGGTGCCCTATGGTAGGGAGGTGGTAGGGAGGTGCCCTGTAGCATGGAGGTGCCCTATGGTAGGGAGGTGCCCTATGGTAGGGAGGTGCCCTATGGTAGGGAGGTGGTAGGGAGGTGCCCTCTGGTAGGGAGGTGGTAGGGAGGTGCCCTATGGTAAGGAGGTGGTAGGGAGGTGCCCTATGGTATGGAGGTGCCCTATGGTAGGGAGGTGCCTTATGGTAGGGAGGTGCCCTATGGTAGGGAGGTGGTAGGGAGGTGCCCTATGGTAGGGAGGTGCCCTATGGTAGGGAGGTGCCCTATGGTAGGGAGGTGCCCTATGGTATGGAGGTGCCCTATGGTAGGGAGGTGGTAGGGAGGTGACCTATGGTAGGGAGGTGCCCTATGGTAGGGAGGTGTCCTATGGTAGGGAGGTGCCCTATGGTAGGGAGGTGCCCTATGGTAGGGAGGTGGTAAGGAGGTGCCCTATGGTAGGGAGGTGGTAGGGAGGTGCCCTATGGTAGGGAGGTGCCCTATGGTAGAGAGGTGCCCTATGGTAGGGAGGTGCCCTATGGTAGGGAGGTGCCCTATGGTATGGAGGTGCCCTATGGTAGGGAGGTGCCCTATGGTAGGGAGGTGCCCTATGGTAGGGAGGTGCCCTATGGTAGGGAGGTGCCCTATGGTATGGAGGTGCCCTATGGTAGGGAGGTGCCCTATGGTAGGAAGGTGGTAAGGAGGTGCCCTATGGTAGGGAGGTGGTAAGGAGGTGCCCTATGGTAGGGAGGTGGTAGGGAGGTGCCCTGTGGTAGGGAGGTGCCCTATGGTAAGGAGGTGGTAGGGAGGTGCCCTATGGTAGAGAGGTGCCTTATGGTAGGGAGGTGCCCTATGGTAGGGAGGTGGTAGGGAGGTGCCCTATGGTAGGGAAGTGGTAGGGAGGTGCCCTATGGTAGGGAGGTTACCTATGGTAGGGAGGTGCCCTATGGTAGGGAGGTGCCCTATGGTAGGGAGGTACCCTATGGTAGGGATGTCAAGGAGAGCTTCATGTGCATGCATGATTTTATTTCTCCCCCACAAAGAGCATCAGTCGCTGGCAAATCTGAATAAGTAAGGGTAGTGAATGCCAGTTGGATTTTTATTTTCCATGAAATGATGGAACAATTTGAGCAGCTGTATTGCATCAAATTTTGCCAAAAGCGATTCCCAAGTGGAAATCATTCGGAAGATTCAACAGGTTTTCATGACAATGCCATGAGCATCACACGAATTAAAGAGTAGTACAATTGTTCAAAAAATGGCTGCACATCGGTGGAGACCATGTTTTGGTAGGTCCTCAGCTAGTTGAAATGACAAGGTAATGGATCAAGTGCGGACTTAAGTCATACAGAACCGTGGCGTCACTAATCAAGAACTTGTGGACGAGATGGCAATAAGCATTGGTTCAGTACACTCCATTTTGAGGGAGGATTTGGCCATGTGAAGAGTTTCCATTAAATTTATGTTAAAGCTACGAACGATAGAACAGAAACAACTCCATCTAGAAGTCGTTGTTGTACAATTGTTGTACAACCCTTTTCTTGTATCATTAACATTTTTAAAGCTGATGTTGAAGCTTTCAGATATTGCCATAGCTTGAATATTCATATTGTTGTGCATGTTGGTAGAGTTGCAGTTTATATTTTGGCGCAGTTATAGATTATAATCACCAGGCCTATTTAATGCTAATTCTGAGGTGATGGGGGAAGAAGCTACCAGAAAAGGCAACCTTGGTGTTGAGATTATTGGAGAATGAATATGTTGCATTCAATTTGTGGATGATCAAGTCACCATAAAAGGAACAGAGAATTCATTAGTTAAGCTACTCACCTAGATCAACGATACATCCATAGCATTTGGTATGAAGATTAATACCAGCAAAACAAAAACTATGGTAATATCCAAACAAGCCCAAGAATAAATATCAACGTAGATGAACAGATCATAGAACAAATGCAAAGATTTTCATATTTGGGACAAATAATTACAGAGGATGCTTGTTGTGAAGTTGAAATTGGGGCTAACATTGCAGTAGCAGGAAAAGCATTCTGGGAGAAACAAAATATTCTAACATCAAATAACATCAATATTGAGCTGCGTAGAAGAAGAATTTCCACACATATCTGGCTCATGGCACTGGACGGCTCTGAAGCATGCACTCTAATTAAAAGGGATGACAAGAACTACAAAACTTTTGAGATGGGGTGCTCCCGCAGGGTGCGAAGAGTGGGCTGTACAGACAAATAGTCAAACAAGCACATTTTTAACGATATAGGGGCACATAGACAACTAATATACAGAAAAGTAGATTGTCCTGGCTTGACCACAATATCAGACATGGATGTCTACTATTGAAAATACTGGAAGGGAAAATTTTGGAGAAAAGAAGAAGCGGGCGCCCAAGAAAGAAGTACATCACATTATGTAGTGGGTGGCTAGTTCCCTTCCTCGTGGACTTCCCTAACTCAGAGTATATCAGGTAGTTCTTTTTTACAGATGGGTGATCTTGAGTGAGTCAATACCATGTTCTTCTTGTATATTCTTAGCTTAGTGTTTGTGCTGTTCTGTAAATGTCTCCAGATATTCTTGAGGCTAGCAAAGATTATCCTAGCTTTCTTGATTCTGTTTCTGATGTCTTTGCCTGCTCCATTGTCTGGTGTAACTTTGCATTCCAAACATGTAAATGTGTCTTTCCTCATCCCAGACATGTAAATGTGTATTTCCTCTTCCCAGACATGTAAATGTGTCTTTCCTCATCCCAGACATGTAAATGTGTCTTTCCTCATCCCAGACATGTAAATGTGTCTTTCCTCATCCCAGACATGTAAATGTCTTTCCTCATCCCAGACATGTAAATGTGTCTTTCCGCATGCCAGACATGTAAATGTCTTTCCTCATGCCTGACGTGTAAATGTCTTTCCTCATCCCAGACATGTAAATGTGTCTTTCCTCATCCCAGACATGTAAATGTCTTTCCTCATGCCAGACGTGTAAATGTCTTTCCTCATCCCAGACATGTAAATGTGTCTTTCCGCATGCCAGACATGTAAATGTCTTTCCTCATGCCAGACGTGTAAATGTCTTTCCTCATCCCAGACATGTAAATGTGTCTTTCCGCATGCCAGACATGTAAATGTCTTTCCTCATGCCAGACGTGTAAATGTCTTTCCTCATCCCAGACATGTAAATGTGTCTTTCCTCATCCCAGACATGTAAATGTCTTTCCTCATGCCAGACGTGTAAATGTCTTTCCTCATCCCAGACATGTAAATGTGTCTTTCCGCATGCCAGACATGTAAATGTCTTTCCTCATGCCTGACGTGTAAATGTCTTTCCTCATCCCAGACATGTAAATGTGTCTTTCCTCATCCCAGACATGTAAATGTCTTTCCTCATGCCAGACGTGTAAATGTCTTTCCTCATCCCAGACATGTAAATGTGTCTTTCCGCATGCCAGACATGTAAATGTCTTTCCTCATGCCAGACGTGTAAATGTCTTTCCTCATCCCAGACATGTAAATGTGTCTTTCCGCATGCCAGACATGTAAATGTCTTTCCTCATGCCTGACGTGTAAATGTCTTTCCTCATCCCAGACATGTAAATGTGTCTTTCCTCATCCCAGACATGTAAATGTCTTTCCTCATGCCAGACGTGTAAATGTCTTTCCTCATCCCAGACATGTAAATGTGTCTTTCCGCATGCCAGACATGTAAATGTCTTTCCTCATGCCAGACGTGTAAATGTCTTTCCTCATCCCAGACATGTAAATGTGTCTTTCCGCATGCCAGACATGTAAATGTGTCTTTCCTCACTAGTTTTCCTATTTTCTATATTAATCGGTGTGGGATTTAATATATTTAGTGTCATGACCTCTGTCTTCTTGATGTTATTGTTCAGTCCCACTTGTTGACTCTATGGATTCAGTTTTTTTCATTTTCTCTTGAATGTGCTGGTACGAGTGTGCAAATAGTGCAATATCATGTGCATATTCACTGTTCACTGTCCATGTGTCAATGCCATACAGTAATTAAAAGTATACTTAACACTTGATAATTTCATTTCCAACTGGTGGTATATTTGTTCAGAAGTTAAATATGTCTACCTCACATCTCCAATCCTCCATTATTATATTTCCAAGATAGAAGTTCTTGACTTGCAGTATTTAAATTATTTTGTTTTTCTCGTTTACCTTATTTCCTAAGGCAGAGTGTCTTATACTGTGTTTTGCACCTGAACTGTTCCAGTTCATCCGACTTCACCACGCATTTTCTAAATAAGTTTACTTTCGCAGCGGTATGTTCTTGCTGTTTCATGAGTCTGAACGCAGAAAAGTTTGGGTTGTAAGACACATCGTCCGTTCTTATAGTATTTAATAATTTATTCTTATCTATTGAGCTGATTCTGTGTCTAACTTATCAATTGCTATAGTTTTCATTTTTTCAGTGTTATCTAATCCATAATCTTGATTTCTGTTGCTTACTTCATTCACTCGTTCTTGTCAATCTTGTTGACTCTGAGCTAACAGAACATATTTCCATACATATCTCATTTGTCACCAATACCATTTTCAGAGAACAATATTACTATGTTGTACAACTATAATGATATATAATAAGTTTTATTCTGAATTTTGTTTTGCAGTGTCTTTGTCTGGAAGTGCCTTTGATCTGACTATAGGAGATATATCAAGTACCAATATGGGAGAAGACATTCATGCTCTCCGATATGCACATACTTGCGGTGATACTCAATCAAGATGTTGTGATTCTGATGACTACCAAAGCAAAAATGATATACAAGAACAAAAAATAACTGCAATATTGTCAATGTAAAAACATGGACAGCCTCTTGTTGCAATAGAATATGCTGAGAATACAATCAGAAACAAAGAATGAAGTGAATTTGGCAATCAATTCTAAGTTCAGATAGACCAGCCAGTGTCATGAAACTTCTGAAGCAGTAAAATATAATATTGTTGATTGTTGCAGATTTGGTATTAGCACGTGTTGTTCTTCTTTGGCTTTCATCCTGAAAAAGATGCTGTCGGAGTTTACAGCGAGGCCGTGTTATCTGCGCCTTTCAGCCTGACATATCTAGTTTAAGTAGAACATTTTTTGGGACCAGTTTTGTCTTCCCTCTTCAATCCCTTTTCTCTCAACAAGGCTGTGTGGGTACAGTCTGTTTTCAGGGCCGCCACATGGAGGCGGAATAGGAACTTGGTCAGCTATGATCCACTGATCTTAACACAAGCAGCCAGCTATGAGTCACTGGCTGCTGTCAACTCATTCACTGCTGTGGCTTCAGCTTCACATTGTTGTTAATGTCCTCTTCTTCTCATTGCTTCTTATTCTTTATACTTTGTTATTCCTACATAATTTTGTGTATTTATTCCTATTTTTGATTAAAACTTGTCATTACATTTACTTGACAATAGGATAGCCTTGTCACCTGGTATATCAGAGAAATGGTAGCAGCTCACACTTGTGAATGTGACTGATCCTATATTAATGACCAGGTATGCTTTCAGTTTGTGTAGAGCATAGATTGCAATATCTATCACTCCGTCCACTGTATTTGCAAGTATTTTTTGTACATTTTATTTAGAAATTATTTATACTGACATTAACACCTGAGAAAACCTGGCTCAATTTGTTCAACCTGGAAGTGTGCGGTCACAGGCGACGTTGAAATCAGTTAGGGTGTCCGTGTCCAGGTAGCCCCGGATAGACGCACAATCAGGAAGTCTAGAGCAAATGGAATACCGGAGGCAGCTACGAACTATGTTTGCCAGTCGTATCACAGAAGTTTTCATGATTGCATTGGATTGATCAATCATGAGTGCACCTACATACTCAAGGATGCAGTATGACATGGGATGATGTTGGCGGCCCTCATCGATGACGATGGACGAATTGTTTTATATTCTTATATCTTTTAATTATTGTTTTAAAATTTTTAAACATTCCATTTTACTACACTATTTTGAATTTCATGTTTTTTGCTACAATATTTTTAATATTATGTTTAATATACTTACTTAGTCGCTCCTCTTCTACCATGAGGTGTAGAGGTTTGCCAGAGAGAATGCTATACTGTTCTATCCGCCGTCTTTTTCCTGGCCTCTTTCCAATCCAGCCCTCTATCACTTAGGGACTGTCGTATGTTGTCTTCCCAACGTACTTTGGGACGTCCTGGGGGTCTGCATCCTTGACTTTTTATCTCCCATGACCGCCTTGGTATCCGATCTTCTTCCATTCTACAGACATGGACAAACCACTGTAGTTGGGACTGCTCCACTCGTGTCTGCAGGAGTTGGACTTTGAGATTGCTACGTATTGTCTGGTTACGGATCTTGTCCCTTTTCATCACCTTTCTTAGGTACCTCATTTCTGAAGTTTGCAATTGCCTTTCTTGGGCTGTAGCCATTGTCCATGACTAACATCTGTATGTCAGGACAGGCACATAGGTCAAGCTGTAAACATCCATCTTTGTTTTCCTGCTTATTTCTCTTTTACTGAGGAAACCTCTGTTTATTGCATGGAAAAGTCTACCAGCAGCTGCCCTTCATGCAGTTAACTCCTCTTTGATTCCTCCCCTGCTGTCTATTACCACTCCTAGATTTTTAAAGTTGCTGACCTGCTCCAGTGCTCGTGTTCCCATGGCTATCTGATGTCTCTTTTCATCTCTGGCGCTCACCGTGGTTTATGTTTTGGAGTTGCTGATGTGCATTCCTTTCTTCTTCAACTCTTCTTCTCAGACCTGCAAGTTGATCTGGAGATGTGCCTCGGATTCCATGATCAGGTCCACGTCCTCTGCAAATGCTCCTTCCGATATGTAAATTGGTCTCATCTTCCAGTACCCGACTTCATATTTTTTTAGTACATTCCTTGCAGGCTTTGATGACTTCATCCATGAGGAGTATGAAAAGGTACGGTGATAGAATGTCCCTCTGTCTTACTCCACTAGTGGTCCTGAACTCTCCTGACTTTTTATTTGATGTCCGCACATAATTTCTGCATGTTTTATAGAAACTCTGTATGGCAGAGATTAGGGATCCTGGGATGTTCTTCCTTGTCAGGCACTCCCAGAGTTTGTCCCAAGGAACTTTATCAAATGCTTTCTCCAAATCCCAAAAGCAGAGATGCATCTCTTTATCATATTCAAGAGCCTTTTCACTTAGCTGTTTGAGTGTAAAAATAAGGTCTTGAGTACTTCTGTTTGCCCTCAGCTGTCTGAGTGTAAAAATAAGGTCTTGAGTACTTCTGTTTGCCCTCAGCTGTCTGAGTGTAAAGATAAGGTCTTGAGTACTTCTGTTTGCCCTCAGCTGTCTGAGTGTAAAGATAAGGTCTTGAGTACTTCTGTTTGCCCTAAACCCACATTGAGTTTCATCCATATTTGGCTCTGCTAGACCTCTTAATCGCCGTTCTAGAATCCTAGAGTAGACTTTCCCGGGGACACTGAGAAGGGAAATACCTTTGTGATTTTCACATTGTCGATTGTCACCCTTTTTAAATATTGATATTATTATGGCAACCTCCCAGTCTCTTGGTATCATCTTGTGGCGCCAAGCTGCCTTGAGAACCTTTATGAATAGTATCTCTCCTGCCATTCCCATGTATTTAACCATTTCTGGTGTTACTATCATGTCCTGCTGCTTTACCAATCTTAATTTTCTCTAATGCTGCTTTTAGTTCTTCCTTTGTGATATTATCGTTTCCCTCTATCGCTCCCTCTTCTTGAATTGGGACTGTTACTTCCAGAGCTTGGTTTTCCTCCACTCCAAGAAGATCTGAGAAATATTCTTTCCATCTGTTCATTACCTCTTCTGGGGCAGTCAACAGCGCACCTTGTTTATCTTTAACAAATTTCAGGGGGCATTCCTTTTCCTTCCTCATGTTCTTTAAGGTCCTGTAGAATAGCTTCTGGTTTTCTCCATTATTTACCAGCTTCTCTCCAAATTCCTCCCAGGATTTCTGTTTGGCCTTGAGCATAGTCTTCTTTGCTTCTGTTCTAAAATTTACATATTCTTAATGTTTCTTTGTTTGTTCTTCTGGATTCCTAGCCCCTAGGTATTGCTTCTATGCCTTTTTCTTTTCTCGTATTATTCTTTTCACTTCTGCTGTCCACCATGGTGTACTCTTTCTCTTCTACCCTTCTTTGGTTTGACCGCATGCCTCTGCTGCAGCCTCTTTGATGATGTCTTTGAATGTTACCCAGAGCATTTCCATATCTTCTTCAGATTCCTCTATCCTTCCTATTTGCTGTTGTTATGAGCCCTTGGTATCTCCTCTTAATATCTGGTTTTCATAGTTTGTAAGCCTTAATTTTATTTTCTCCTTGTGTGTTACTTGCTTGTTGATGGGTATTGTCTGGCTGGATAACTATTTTTGATTTCTCTCCTTATTTTAACCAAGTGAAAGTAGCTTCCTATCTCTGGTCCTCTGAACACTCTAGCATCCTTCACATGCTTGAAATCACTTTTCCTCACTATCGTTCAGTTATGGATCTTTGATTTCTTGCCGGCTCCCATCTTGTGTAGGCATGGATACGCTTGTGTGGAAACCTTGTATTTGTAATTCTTCTTCTTCTTCGTACGCTGTAAGACGTCAACATGTATTTTTTCGAAGAGGCTATCGGCACTCCCGTAGAGCTTGTATAGTGTTGCCACTGGTGATGGCCACATGTTCTTTCTCTGGTATTCGTATATCGGGGAGTGATGCAGCAGATATTCAACGGTCATTTTCCCTGTACCACAAGTGCATTCGTCAGTGCCACCTATATTCAGTTTATTGAATAGGTGGTACCTCAGTCTGTTGTGGCCTGTGCGGAGTCTGAAGACCACGACCTGCTCTCTTCTGTTCAACTGGTAATAGGCATCTTTTTTTGTATAGCCAGTATGTTCTGTTTCCCATTTGGCCATGTATCTGGCCCTAATAAGCCTTTTGTACTCTTCGTACGTCATACTAGAATCTGGTTGTGGTAGTCTTGCATGATCATTTTGTTAATTCTTATTCGTAAAATACTGTGTTACTTGGTCACTAGCAAAGCAGTCTTAAACTCAAACCATCCTGAGGGCTGCACGAGTCATCTCAATGGTTCTTCTTCTTCTTCTTCCTCATACGCTGTCAGACGTCAACTTGAATTTGTTCGAAGAAAGCAGCTGTCATCCTAAGGCTGTCGACACTGCCATAGAGCTTTCTAGTGTTGGCACTGGTGATGGCCACATGTGCTTTCTCTGATCCTCGTATGTCGGGCAATTTTGCAGCAGATGTTCAGCGGCCATTTTCCCTGCTCTCTTCTGTTCAACTGGTAGTAGGCATATTTTTTTGTGTAGCCAGTATGTTCTGTTTCCCATTTGGCCATATATCTGGCCCTAATAAATCTTTTGGACTCTTCATAGGTCACACTAGAATCTGGTTGTGGTAGTCTTGCACCTTCTTTTGCCAGTCTGCCTGCCTCCTCGTTGCCTTGGATGTTACAGTGGGATGGAACCAACTGTACCACTACTCTTTTTGGTGCGGACTGCTGGCATAGTTGACAGAGTACTGCTCTTAAATCATTAAGTTCAGTATTTTTCTGGCTTTTTAGTGCTGTAACCACGGCCAGGGCATCTGTAAACAGGACTATCTAGCTTTCATTGCTTTCGCCTGTCAGCATTGCTTCTACTGCAGCCTTCAATGCCTCTGCCTCCGCTCTGAAATTGCTTGAGAATTTTCCAGTTGCCACTGACAGTGTTATATTTCTACCATTTGGTAGGCTCAGGAATACCCCTGCCCATCCATTCTGTGTTGTGTTTGTTACAGTACCGTCGGTGTATGCATGGGTCCAGTCCATGCTTGGGTAGTTTTCCGCTATGTACCTCAGGGTTATGTCTCTTCTTTCTTTTTCAGTCTGGCTGTTCTGTTTCTTGTTTTGAAGGAGCTCATAAAATTCATCTTTTATGGCAGTGTTCTCATCTTCGTTTGGTGCATACACAGTGACGATATCCATTTGACTATCCTCCTCTTGTAGACTTAGAACCATCAGTCGTTCTGAAATGAACTTCCATCCTTTAATGTTTGCTTTTTTATTACTATCCACTATACAGCCCACCTCTGCCCTGGATCTTTCAGTCATGGGAACTCCGCTGTAGTATAACATGTTGCCGTCATTGTCCAGAACGCCCTGTCCCTTTTTCTTTGTTTCTGTAAGTGCCAGGACTGTCAATTTTGCTCTCTTCATCTCCTCTATTGGTTCATGTTCTTTTCCGTTTATACTTCTTACATTCCATGTTCTGTAAATCGTGGTCCTTATTTCTCGCCTGTTCGTCGCCGTTGAGGTCAGTCTGGTTTTCTCTATGTTTTGACTTGTAATCATTTATTCATTTATTAAAGCAAACAGGTGATTAACCTTTTGTGTCTTTGCATGATGGGGGGGATTGCCTCCTTACAGCCTCCATGCCTGCCGACCCGTTTTTGTCCACAGCTGCTTATTTATTTGCAGCTAACCTCCAAATTAGGAGGTGTTTCAGCAATCCGCAACCCTGCTGATGTGCGTGGTAGGAGGTAGGGTCCTCCCCCAGGCATGTTTAATATATATAAATATAAATTGTAATAATAAAGAAAATATATATCTAAATTGTTAGTTTGTCCATCACTTGTGATGAAGATCACTCTCTCTGTTCAACCGTGTGGACAATCTTTTCCTTTTGCTATGTCTGCTGAAATGGGTGACTTGCGCTGTGATTTGGATTAAAGGGAGGAAGATTTGCACAATTTGTCAATCTCACTCTCTTGTCCTGAGCTATCTTTGGCCAGTGGCAAGACATATCGAGATGACTGGAGATAGCACAGGGTGCAGATTTATCCTCTGGGTTTACTCCCAAAGCCTTTCCCATAAACAGGTATTCCACAAGGCAGCGAGGGTGTGACATCCAATAGGCTGAGAATGTAGGATGACCGTGACTAAATCTCTATGTTTATAACAAATGGCACAGGAAACTGTAAGTGCCAAATAATGTTCCAGATATTCACAAAGTGCTGTCACAGAGTGGAAGTGAAAGTCATTCACATAGTGACAGATGCACTATGATTAATTGAGCTTTCCTGAAACCCGCAGGAGGTAACCCAGCCAAATTGTGATGATGTGCGTGATCCAAAGATACAATTCACAAAAATGTAATAAATTGCAATAACTGAATAACTAGTCGATCGTTGCTGGTAATCTATTTGCGCCATCTTGATACATCTATTTTGTAGGGTTCAGTTGTTCATGGAACAACATCTGTAGTTCTTCATAGTCTCATTGTTCATATGGTGGGCGTTAACATGTTTGATAGTGTGTGTGCTACCAGGACCTGACAGGGAGTAGATAATAGTAACACTGTAACATGCCAGTACGAGGCAACTAAGGAGAGTTGGTCACGACTAGCCCATCCTGTAGAAACTTATCCACAAGAAAAAGATTAGAAAGTCTTTACATCCAAATTGAGCGACTGCTTCAAGTGGAAATGCTTGACAAGTTCATAAAATAATGTTTACCCAGGTTTTTCAATTTAAAGAATGTCTTCACCAGGAACCAGACTTTCCATCATAAACATATGTTGGTTATGTCAACAAAGTGAAGGTGGTGATATCGCTGACACTCCCATTAGGGATGAGATGTTAAGAGATTTCATTTAACGAGTTTTCTTTTATTTCTGAGGCCAGGAAACCAGGTCCTTTCCTAATGAGCTCCTTTTTGTATTCCCTAAGCTAAGCAATATTTATTCCCTAAGCTAAGCAATATTTATTCCCTAAGCTAAGCAATATTTATTCCCTAAGCTAAGCAATATTTACAGCTGGATAGAATGGAGCATGTTCAGACCGGGGATTGAAACTGTTCCATTTGCCATGATAGACAAGCACTAAACCTGCACTGCCACTGAGATGCACTGTGATAAAAGGGACTATAACTAAAGTGTGTCATCCATGGAGTCAACATTCCTATGTTAATCTATAGTCTTAGTGTTGTTCTTCTCATAGTGAAGACTATTGGTGCTGCTCAATATTGTATAACACTATGATCCAATATTACTATTGTTCACATTCCAATGCTTGTACACTTTTGAAGTTATATTTGATGACTTTTTTATGGTTGAATTATGTCTTGTCTTGACCAGTACGTTAAATTTACTATACGAATGTAATATTAAATGTTGTTTACATTGACCAAGAGAAGGAATTAAGTTCTATCCATTTCTTCCTTATAAATAATTTCAATACTGAAAATGCAATAACGTAAATATAACTCAGAGTTCTTGTGTATGCCTGCACACATGTACATGCTTTGATTCATTAGTTTGGAAGAGAGTGTTGAAAATGCTCAAAACAGGCCAAAGATGTTTGCAGATAAAGAAGAGTTAATCGATTCTTGAAATGGTCATACATGCCTGCCTTAGTTTATTGTCTTTTCTACAAAGTTATGTATATTCACCACCATTTTTAGGTGCTAAAATAATTCCTAGGCATTTTTGCTCCCATTCCTGTCTGTGGTGTCCATTGGATTTTCTTTTTTCTTCAAGGAGTCCTGTAGTTGATATGCTGGTTTAGTTGAAGGCTTAATTCCTTACCACGTTGTCGGCTGGAATCTGAAGCACAACAGAGTTATGTGCCCAACATAGTCTGCATTGAGTTATCTTCCCAGACTCTGGCTTACGCCCGGTGGTAATTTTAATTTTAAATTTAATATTTTATTTTATAGTTTAACATATTTGGATTTCACTGTATCATTTATAAAATATGGCTATCACTTAAGTAACCATAAAAAACTAACACAGCGGAACCATATCACTTGACAGGTATGTACATGCACCATATCAGGTGACATTTAATTGTCTTTCATAAAACTTTTTAACATTGCAAACATCTCTTTTTGTTAATATTTTTCTAGCAAACATTTTGGTTTAATCTTACGAGCGGCTTTAGTTGACTTTACCTCTAATCGCCAGGATACCATTTCTTAATATAAACACGAGTTCAGCTGTATTGATGTGAAGATTACCTCTCATTTGCAGAATAAGCCATTGAAATGGTAGGGTTTTTCAAGTTAGTCCAGCTGAAGTTAAGAACTTTTTACATATAATGTTGAATCACAAACCAAAGATGCAGCAGTGAATGAGCTGACAGCAGTGAATGAGCTGACAGCAGTGAACCACGGCTGATCAAGGCCCTATTCCACCTCTAAGTGATGGCCCTGAAACAGGCTACAGTCGTGTAGCCTGGCTAAGTGATTGGGGGAAAGAAGGACAGCAATCCCTGTACCAGAAATACCGTGCTGAAGTTGGATATGTCGGGCTGAAAGGCACAGATTCATTGTAAACTACAACACAAATGTCCTTTTCAGGATGAATTCTGAAAAACAAGAATCACAAACATTTAAACTAAGTCTAAATGTCCCACCTTACCAAATTTATTTGTGTAGGCCATGTAGGGAGTTGACAAAATGTTAATACAAGGCGGCATTGCAGTTACATGTTTGAAGTGCATATCTCAATCTCAAACTTTGATTGGGCAGACAGAACATTATTTGTGAGTAAGATCTGCTAACGGATCCAACTGATCATCAGTTTTCTCTCAGTGCAGTCTAGACTTCACATTTAACCCACACTCTACTACTCTCTCATCACTTTTGTTTTTTCTGTATGTGATGATTGTATTATTATGTGATCATTGTATTATTATGACATTTGAAGTTTATAAAATAGAAACAACTTGTTGTCTTTCAAAAACAGTGCCATAAGAATAAGAATAATCCCAACTATTGAATACAAATACTTATTTCAACATGTTCTTTACTTTAACAGTGGTCAAATGTGATTGTTAGATTACTTTTATCTTTGCTATTTTATTTTTGGTGTAAAAGTTTTGCTTATATATGTATAGCATTTTATTTGTATTTATATAAATATATAACCTCATAAATTTCCTATTTATTCAAAAGTATGATACCTAATGCTTGAGCTTGCAAGTTGATTTCCAATAAAGTGAACAACTGTGAGGAGATTTATGCTGACATTATTTTGTGTGATGTTTATTAGCTGTCAGTATGTGATGGCAGCTACTATTAGTTACTCTTATCTTCTAGTCAACTGTTTGCACCATACAGAGTATGTGGCCACTATTATATCTTGATCTCTCTGCAGGAAGCCTGTCCAAAAGCATTTTTTCTAATGTTTACTGCAATAATTTGTTTTACATTCTTCTTAGTACATTCTCAACCTCCCGCTACCAAGTCCTGAAAATGCTGTGCAAGTAGCAGTAAGACACATTTCACACCAGATGGTAGAAGACTCTACACCACAGGGTAGAAGAAACCTCTACACCAGATAGGCTACTTCCACACATTAATATTGCTGACATAGGACAGTGAATTGCAATGGTTTGGATCCCGAATGGAAGGCAAAAGACAGGCTGATCTAAGATAACTGGTGAAGAATCGTAGAAGCTGAAATAAAAATCATGAATCAGAGCTGGGTCATGGTCATGTATAAAGGATGGCTGCTGATTAGTAAAGTGGATAGATTGTGGTGCTGTCATTAATGACCCTATCAGGCGTATTCGGTCACTGACAACTTCACTAGACATTAACCAAGAATCTAAAAGAAGACAACCTCTTCACTAGTCATTAACCAAGAATCTAAGAGAAGACAACCTCCTCACTAGACATTAACCAAGAATCTAAGAGAAGACAACCTCCTCACTAGACATTAACCAAGAATCTAAGAGAAGACAACCTCCTCACTAGACATTAACCAAGAATCTAAGAGAAGACAACCTCCTCACTAGACATTAACCAAGGATCTAAGAGAAAACATCAAGAAAAATACCACAAATAATGACATACAGATTTGAGAATTATTAAGTATTACAAATTTACAGCATTCTTGTACTTTTCCAATCATCTCATATGATATTATAGTTACCAGAAACAATGATCAAACATAAAAACCAAGGGTGTGGAACAAAAATATGTTTATTACATGTAGGTGTACTTTTTTGTGATTGGTATCCAGCGAGTACAACCATTTATCTCACAATCAGGATTGCAAGTCGTGGCTAAAGAGGAATGAACGTATCGCACCACATATGCAACTGATATTCTTAAAAAATTATCAACAAAATACAGTGAATGGGATTACTAAACTAAGGCATGACTTCTGAGGTACAAATTCAATGGAGCTTGGGGTACAATCGGCATGCAAGGGTCTGCTCATAAGTCTTAACCTTGACCATGAAGAGAATGTCATAAAGAGCTGAAATTTTGCACTGCTTATTTCTTTTCAATCTAGCCAGCACCTGAAGTGACACACTTCTGTCATCTCTGCGTGACCCTGAAAAGACCTTGGGAATAGAAAACCCTATTTTTCTAATGAAACTATTTATCACATGCCAGTTAAAGTTCTTCATCACTGTCTAAATGATTTTCTGTGAGCTGGTTTTTAAGATTTGGGAAAAGAAAAAAGGCCTGATGGAGCCTAATCTGAAGAATATTCACATCTTTGGCTGCTTGCTGCACAAGATGAGCTTTGCAAAAGGGCGTATAGAATTCAGAGGACGAACAGTGTTCACTATCAAATTGCGCCGATTTTGCAAAGCCCTAAGGTGCTTCTTTCAACTGGGAGAGAGGTGGTGAATTCACTGTTTATTCCTACATTGAGATGCCAATCTTGGTTTTGACTAGAAACACATAAGAGTAAGGTCCAGAGCTGTGAGATGAGCTGAGTGAGGAGTGAAAGGGAAAGACAGTACATGACCGAGTTCGCGGCGCCATGCAGGGTCAGATAGTGAGGACAAACCCAGTTAGGGGAGACAAACCCAGTTAGTGGGGACAAACCCAGTTAGGGGGGACAAACCCAGTTAGTGAGGACAAACCCAGTTAGGGGGGACAAACCCAGTTAGTGGGGACAAACCCAGTTAGGGGGGACAAACCCAGTTAGTGAGGACAAACCCAGTTAGTGAGGACAAACCCAGTTAGTGGGGACAAACCCAGTTAGGGGGGACAAACCCAGTTAGGGCGAACAATGAAGCACATCAAATCAAGTGGATTGGTCATTTGGTCAGAGTTCATTAGGACCAGCCTGCAGCAAGAGCATATCATATGTAGGTTTCTGGTCCACGAACAGGGGGCGGGCCATGGTGTCGGTGGAAGTTACACCTAGCGACAGCACAAGTTTCCCAGTTGGCGATAAAAAGAATTCTACGCATACCGCCTCTCTGCAACGATGTATGGCAAGGGCAGTAGAACAAAAGGAGAAGAAGAAGAAGTTATCCCTCATTTCTGGTCACATCCTTTTTTAGTTTAGTGAGAAGATCTGCATAACAATGTCCATTAATTGTATGGCCGTGAGGAAGGTAATCTTTTAATAGAACACTTTTAAGCATTCCAAAAAACAGTCAACACCACATATTCCTGCAGATTTCTGTGCTCTCAGAAATGTCTTGGGGTGTTCAGGGTTTTCCATTGCATGCTGTAAATGTTGGGTTGAGGGTCATAATGGTGAACTCAAGTCTAATCTGTGGCCACCATGGTCTTCATAATGTTTGTTATCTGATGCTTTCTGAGCAATTCACTCTCATTGCTTCTGCTCATGTCAACAGAACCCAGCAGGCAAATACTTTTCTGTGTTCAGTTTGTTGTGCAAAATTCTAACCCAGCAGGCAAATACATTTCTGTGTTCAGTTTGTTGTGCAAAATTCTAACCCAGCAGGCAAATACTTTTCTGTGTTCAGTTTGTTGTACAAAATTCTAACCCAGCAGGCAAATACTTTTCTGTGTTCAGTTTGTTGTGCAAAATTCTAACCCAGCAGGCAAATACTTTTCTGTGTTCAGTTTGTTGTGCAAAATTCTAACCCAGCAGGCAAATACTTTTCTGTGTTCAGTTTGTTGTGCAAAATTCTAACCCAGCAGGCAAATACTTTTCTGTGTTCAGTTTGTTGTGCAAAATTCTACAAACTGTTGCTTTACTAAGTTCTACTGCACTAGCAATTGTCAATGATTTACTTTGCTCTTGTTCCATTTTCATTATTGCGCTCTGAGGCAGGTCTTCCAAATCTTGACAGATCAGCAACAATTGAGTGGCCACACACAATTTTGTCTACACCGGTGTTTTACCGACTCATACGAAGGACAAAAATCATGAAACATTGGTTCCTTCTTCTCCTTCGTACGCTGTCAGACGTTAACTGAAACATTGGTTCCATCTTCCTGTCTATTTCTGTTGCTGTTGTTCCTTGTAACATCAAGAATTTAATCACAGGTTTGGCCTCTGTGTAAAGGGTATATTGCACTATTTACAATAGCAGAAAAACTTATTGCAGAAAAAATAATACAAATTCATACGTCCAGTGCAAATATGAAAAACTTTGAAAGTGCCAAGTTTTCACTCTCTACTGTTTCTCTATTATCATCAGGATATAGACTTGGACCAGCCCCTTGTATATACATAGTGAGTCATAAGTTGTACAACGTAGTCAATTTTGCACATCAGTTACACATTTTTTGGTGTCCAAATTCAAGCCACCCTCCCATTATCTTTACAACATTAGATTAGTTGACCTGTCGTTTCTATGGCAACTGTACGGTACATCAGCGATGGATAATCCTCAGCCATTGCTTTGACCTGAAAACAAAAAAATAACAGCTTATCCCCAGTGGTGGACATGTTTAACTCACTCTTTCTCTGTACAGATAGCATATTCATAATTTAGTACGCAAAAAACTAAAATTGTATGCAAATGTAGACAATATTTGTGATTTTGTTGTTCATCTTCCATCTTCTGAGGTTTAGAGGTCTTCTTGTTGCAGCTTATAGTTTCTACTGGTTGTGTTAGTTTATAGTTTCTATTGGTTGGGTTAGCTTATAGTTTCTACTGGTTGGGTTAGCTTATAGTTTCTACTGGTTGTGTTAGTTTATAGTTTCTATTGGTTGGGTTAGCTTATAGTTTCTACTGGTTGGGTTAGTTTATAGTTTCTACTGGTTGGGTTAGTTTATAGTTTCTATTGGTTGGGTTAGTTTATAGTTTCTACTGGTTGGGTTAGTTTATAGTTTCTACTGGTTGGGTTAGTTTATAGTTTCTATTGGTTGGGTTAGTTTATAGTTTCTACTGGTTGGGTTAGCTTATAGTTTCTATTGGTTGGGTTAGTTTATAGTTTCTATTGGTTGGGTTAGCTTATAGTTTCTATTGGTTGGGTTAGTTTATAGTTTCTACTGGTTGGGTTAGTTTATAGTTTCTATTGGTTGGGTTAGCTTATAGTTTCTATTGGTTGGGTTAGTTTATAGTTTATATTGGTTGGGTTAGTTTATAGTTTCTATTGGTTGGGTTAGTTTATAGTTTCTATTGGTTGTGTTAGTTTATAGTTTCTACTGGTTGGGTTAGCTTATAGTTTCTATTGGTTGGGTTAGTTTATAGTTTCTACTGGTTCGGTTAGCTTATATTTTCTACTGGTTGGGTTAGTTTATAGTTTCTACTGGTTGTGTTAGTTTATAGTTTCTACTGGCTGGGTTAGTTTATAGTTTCTACTGGTTGGGTTAGCTTATAGTTTCTATTGGTTGTGTTAGTTTATAGTTTCTATTGGTTGGGTTAGTTTATAGTTTCTATTGGTTGGGTTAGCTTATAGTTTCTATTGGTTGGGTTAGTTTATAGTTTCTATTGGTTGGGTTAGTTTATAGTTTCTATTGGTTGGGTTAGCTTATAGTTTCTATTGGTTGTGTTAGTTTATAGTTTCTACTGGTTGGGTTAGTTTATAGTTTCTATTGGTTGGGTTAGTTTATAGTTTCTACTGGTTGGGTTAGCTTATAGTTTCTACTGGTTGGGTTAGTTTATAGTTTCTACTGGTTGGGTTAGTTTATAGTTTCTATTGGTTGGGTTAGTTGATAGTTTCTACTGGTTGGGTTAGCTTATAGTTTCTACTGGTTGGGTTAGTTTATAGTTTCTACTGGTTGTGTTAGTTTATAGTTTCTACTGGTTGGGTTAGTTTATAGTTTCTATTGGTTGGGTTAGTTTATAGTTTCTACTGGCTGGGTTAGTTTATAGTTTCTACTGGTTGGGTTAGCTTATAGTTTCTACTGGTTGGGTTAGTTTATAGTTTCTACTGGTTGTGTTAGTTTATAGTTTCTACTGGTTGGGTTAGTTTATAGTTTCTATTGGTTGGGTTAGTTGATAGTTTCTACTGGTTGGGTTAGCTTATAGTTTCTACTGGTTGGGTTAGTTTATAGTTTCTACTGGTTGTGTTAGTTTATAGTTTCTACTGGTTGGGTTAGTTTATAGTTTCTATTGGTTGGGTTAGTTTATAGTTTCTACTGGTTGGGTTAGCTTATAGTTTCTATTGGTTGGGTTAGCTTATAGTTTCTATTGGTTGGGTTAGTTTATAGTTTCTATTGGTTGGGTTAGTTTATAGTTTCTATTGGTTGGGTTAGCTTATAGTTTCTATTGGTTGGGTTAGCTTATAGTTTCTATTGGTTGGGTTAGTTTATAGTTTCTATTGGTTGGGTTAGTTTATAGTTTCTATTGGTTGGGTTAGCTTATAGTTTCTATTGGTTGTGTTAGTTTATAGTTTCTACTGGTTGGGTTAGCTTATAGTTTCTATTGTTTGGGTTAGTTTATAGTTTCTACTGGTTGGGTTAGCTTATAGTTTCTACTGGTTGGGTTAGTTTATAGTTTCTACTGGTTGTGTTAGCTTATAGTTTCTACTGGTTGGGTTAGTTTATAGTTTCTACTGGTTGTGTTAGTTTATAGTTTCTACTGGTTGGGTTAGTTTATAGTTTCTATTGGTTGGGTTAGTTGATAGTTTCTACTGGTTGGGTTAGCTTATAGTTTCTACTGGTTGGGTTAGTTTATAGTTTCTACTGGTTGTGTTAGTTTATAGTTTCTACTGGTTGGGTTAGTTTATAGTTTCTATTGGTTGGGTTAGTTTATAGTTTCTACTGGCTGGGTTAGTTTATAGTTTCTACTGGTTGGGTTAGCTTATAGTTTCTACTGGTTGGGTTAGTTTATAGTTTCTACTGGTTGTGTTAGTTTATAGTTTCTACTGGTTGGGTTAGTTTATAGTTTCTATTGGTTGGGTTAGTTGATAGTTTCTACTGGTTGGGTTAGCTTATAGTTTCTACTGGTTGGGTTAGTTTATAGTTTCTACTGGTTGTGTTAGTTTATAGTTTATACTGGTTGGGTTAGTTTATAGTTTCTATTGGTTGGGTTAGTTTATAGTTTCTACTGGTTGGGTTAGCTTATAGTTTCTACTTTTTGGGTTAGTTTATAGTTTCTACTGGTTGGGTTAGTTTATAGTTTCTATTGGTTGGGTTAGTTTATAGTTTCTATTGGTTGGGTTAGTTTATAGTTTCTACTGGTTGGGTTAGTTTATAGTTTCTACTGGTTGGGTTAGTTTATAGTTTCTACTGGTTGGGTTAGTTTATAGTTTCTACTGATTGGGTTAGTTTATAGTTTCTACTGATTGGGTTAGCTTATAGTTTCTACTGATTGGGTTAGTTTATAGTTTCTATTGGTTGGGTTAGTTTATAGTTTCTACTGGCTGGGTTAGTTTATAGTTTCTACTGGTTGGGTTAGTTTATAGTTTGTACTGATTGGGTTAGTTTATAGTTTCTATTGGTTGGGTTAGTTTATAGTTTCTACTGGTTGGGTTAGTTTATAGTTTCTACTGGTTGGGTTAGTTTATAGTTTCTACTGGTTGGGTTAGTTTATAGTTTCTACTGGTTGGGTTAGTTTATAGTTTCTACTGATTGGGTTAGTTTATAGTTTCTACTGGTTGGGTTAGTTTATAGTTTCTACTGATTGGGTTAGTTTATAGTTTCTACTGATTGGGTTAGCTTATAGTTTCTACTGATTGGGTTAGTTTATAGTTTCTATTGGTTGGGTTAGTTTATAGTTTCTACTGGCTGGGTTAGTTTATAGTTTCTACTGGTTGGGTTAGTTTATAGTTTGTACTGATTGGGTTAGTTTATAGTTTCTACTAGTTGGGTTAGCCAAGCATAGCACAACCACCTGGAGGACCAAGGTTCACCTTCATCAGCACACTTGGAATGTGAGAAAGTGAGGAAAACTACTGCAACTTAACTACCTGTTTAGGGTGCACAAAAGAGTAACCTACTCATTGTGGGCATTGGCAAACAACAGCAACAACAACTGGTTGTGTTTATTTATAGTTTCTATAATTTATAGCTGCCTTGGCCATTCACAGACTTCTCTTTCCGCAGGGAGAGATTTTGCTCTCTAGTGCCTTGGGCATGACCTATATTTTGTTTTCTCTTTAGAAGATTGGTAGGAAGATATTGTGAATCAGTTTATAGACATTGCCAGATTAATGTAAAAATGTTTGAGCAGTGGTGCAAGTTGATAAGTCCCTTCTGCACTCCTATTTTTTTTAAAATACTTCTGGTCTCAATTTATCTGTCACACCTGTAAGAAAATGCTGTCCAGGTACCTGACTTCCTGAACTTCGTGGAGAGCCAAGTTCTGAAAACTTCAGTTGATTGGGCCTAGCATTCTGCCTAGTTGCTGTATTAGACAGACTGATATGCAGACCATACTTGTTACAGGTTGGGTCCTACACAGCCAAATGATTTGGAGTTTCTGTTCATCTATATATGTGAGGCATTGGTCATCTGCGAATAGCAGTTCATATATGGAATTATGGGATCAAGATGCTGAGCAGTGCTTGAGCTGATGCGGTCAGCGACCCATAGCTAACTGCTAGCATCAGGGCCAGCAAACCAGAGCTGCCAAGACCCTTCTACACCTCGACATGGTGATCCTGGATAACAGGCTGCAACAGAACAGATTGGCTAAGGAGAAGAGATCAAAGAGGGAAAGCTAACCCTAAACTAAAAAAGTGCCTGCTGAAGTTGGATGTGTTGGACCGAAAGGTACAAATATCACAGTCAAGCTGTAAACTATGACACATTGACAAATAACTGGATTTGTATTCCATACACCTCTATCACCATTGAGAGTCAAAAACTTACTCTTGGCCGATAATGCTAAGTTGAGATGCTTGCCCTGTATTCAATAGTGTTCTCGCACATTTGCCTTAGAGTAAATAAAGCATCTATGTACTCTTTACCATTGCGAAAACGTAACTGGGCATTGTTGAGGTAATATATATATATGTCCTATCTCACCGAACCTCTTCTCTGCATGTTTGGAATCAGTCATTAACCGATGCAACTTGGACCCCTTTGGGATCCTTATTGACAGCAGACACCTCAATCACCTTCGATTTACCGATGACATTGTGCTCATCACAAAGTCAGCAGCAGAGGCCAACCAAATGATGCAGTTACTCGATGGATACGGGACTGGAGATGAATGTCTCAAAGACCAAAGTGTTGTGCAATCGATTCGCCACTTGTGATCCAGTCTTCCTCGGCGAGGTACGATTAGAGGATGTCAACGAGTACATTTATCTTGGACGTCTTCTCAATATGGAGAATAACCTGGACCTGAACTGACAAGACGACGCAGCGTGGGTTGGGCAGCCTTCTAGTCTATTAACATGGTCCTGGATGGTTGTCATGATCAAGACCTACGTGCTTTTTCCTTAAATTCCACTGTACTTTCTGCGATGTGCAGAGATTAAGATCAATATATATATTAAAGTAATTTTATTAGATAATTCTAGAAAAAGTATTTCCAATTTATTTTTGTTATTCGTACCTTGCTCTCTCTGCTGCTTTAGTTGTTGAATTTCCTTTATCAAATAATCTAATGGGTCACTTGGTCGGTTGTAGATGACATCAGAAGTCAAATTCTGATGAAAGAAAACATTGTGAATACTTTACTTTGAAAGAAATTAAAACTTACAGTTATCTGCAAAGTGCTGTTTGGGAGATCACAATTTAGAGAAATCATATATACATATAATAAAGGTACTTGCAAAAATCTGTCAGAGTCAATAAAAGTTTACAGGTTTAGAAGCAAAGAAATTTTACAAAAGTTATTTAGCCTAGTGATGTTTCAACTGCTCAAAGCATCTTTTGAAGTCATCTCCCAAAATAACGAATGCTGCATTGTTGCATTCTGTTTTTATCTCCTCAACATTCTAAAGTATTTTTCCTTTCAAGAAGTATTTCATTTTTAGAAAGAGAAAAAGTCTTAGGGAGTGAGATCTGTAGAATAGGGTGGTTATCAAGAAACTGCTGTACAAGTTGCAATGCATGGGCATGTGTGTTATGTTGATGGAGTTGCCACACGTCACTCTCATACAATGCTGGCCTTTTGAGACAAAGTGCTTTCTTGAAATGCCACATAACTTGACAGTAGTTACTAAACTAACACAGAAGATTCAAGCAAGTGCTATTGATGTTGCTTCTGTAAACTACATATACCCAGGTTCTAAGTCTCATATGAAATAACATAAATCCTAAACTTAGTCTAATTCAATAGTATCACAAATCAGTGGTTCTATCTAAGTCGTCTTCTGTCGTCATCCAGATCGTCTACATTAGTGATGATCAGGATTGCTGCTTTAGGCTGTCAAGCGTACAAACATGGTTTAACAGATGAGCTATGTTTCACTTACAACTGTTAGCAGTTCTCAAGTATTTGAGATACGACTCACGTACCTTTGGGAATGCTGTCCCTAGGATTCGCTGAATCCTTAATCGTGCCAGTGTGATCGTAGAAGGGCCACCATTCTTCCAACAAACAGAAAATGCAATGGTCCTTGGAGATCAACTCAATTCATTCAGAGAAGAATCTTGTCTCTGGCATGTGATCAGATCTTTATCTCATATTGTTTACAGGGTTCTTCTTCTTCTTCTTCTTCGTACGCAGTCAGACAGTAACCATTATTTTTTCGAAAGAAGCGGCGGTCATCCTGAGGCTGTCGACACTGCCATAGAGCTTCCCTTGTGGTTCCACTGGTGATGGCCACATCGGCTCTCTCTGATCCTCGTATGTCGGGCAGTTCTGCAGCAGATGTTCAGCGGTCATTTTACCGGTACCGCACGGGCATTCGTCGGTACCGCCTATCTTCAATTTGTTGAATAGGTGGTACCTCAGTCTATTGTGGCCAGTGCGAAGTCTGAAGACAACGACCTGCTCTCTTCTGTTCAACTGGTAATAGGCATCGTTTTTGGTGTAGCCGGTATGTTCAGTTTCCCATTTGGTCATGTATCAGGCTTTAATGAGCCGTTTTGACTCTTCGTACGTCATACTGGTATCTGTTTGTGGTAGTCTTGCACCTTCTTTTGCCAGTCTGTCTGCCTCCTCGTTGCCTTGGATGTTGCAGTGTGATGGGACCCACTGTACCACTACCCTTTTTGGTGCGGACTGCTGGCATAGTTGACAGAGTGCTGCTCTTAAGTCATTAAGCTCAGTGTTTTTCTGGCTTTTTAGCGCTGTGACTACGGCGAGAGCATCTGTAAGCAGGACTATATGGCTTTCATTTTCTTTATTTGTCACCATTTCTTCCACTGCCGCCCTCAGTGCCTCTGCCTCCGCTCTGAAATTGCTTGTGTACTTACCAGTAGCGAATGACAGTGTTATTTTTCTGCCATTTGGTAGGTTCAGGAATGCTCCTGCCCCTCCGTTCTGTGTAGTGTCTGTTACAGAACCGTCGGTGTATGCATGGGTCCAGTCCATGCTTGGGTAGTTTTTCGATATAAAGCTTAGGGTAGTATCTCTCCTTTCTTTTTCAGTCTGGCAGTTTTTGTTTCCAATACCTGGTATGTTTTCTACCACCTCTGGAAATATATCCTGCCTCCAGGTAGGTTTTCGAACAGTAGTGATGGGCTTTGGTGTTGTTAGTGCGTTTATGGGATCTTCGTGCATCTTTGCTTTGGCTATTTCTGCAAAGTTTCTCCGCTTTAGTTTCCCAGTTCCCAAATTGTTTAGTCTCTGGTGCATTGGGTGGTCAGTCAGTCTTCGGAGTTTCTCTGACTGCAGCTGGTCTCTGCAGTCTCTTCTATCGGTCATGGGTTGCAGCTTTGTAATCTTTTCAAGTTCTACAATTGGCGTTGACTTCATGCCTCCTGTTATAACTCTCATGGCTTGGTTTTGAAGTTTGTTAACTTTATCGAAGTTCGCCTTTGCTGCTGTTGTCCATGCCGAAATGCCATACTCGAGAACTGGTCTCACTCTTCCAGTGTACAGTTTCTTTAGTATACTTTCGTCTGCTCCCCAGCTAGTTTCCTCATGATTGCCATTCTTTCTCTGGCTCTCATTCGGGTTTACAGGGTTCAACCAGTCGCACCTTTAAGCGTGTATGCAAGGCTCTAGGTGTATGTTGCAAAAACCGCCTGTAAACGCGCTCTCTCTCTCTCCATTCTGGAGTTTTTCTGTGCATTGTCTTTTATAGCTAACTTACTTAGCTCTAGAAATCCCCACGACTGTCAAGTGATCCTCCCCAGTTGGCTGGTTAGCCATTACTCTAATTGTGTCCCACCCAATCTAGAATCCCATTGGTTGCAATATCTATTGGTCATTGTCACTTTAAATGTGACAGTCTGCATTCTTATCGTCAATCTAACCCCTATCCACTTGTCTCTGGGACCAGAATGGTTAATCTGACCCCCACCCTTCAAAACTAGCAAAGCTTTTCCACCAATCATGAATATTTACCTCTCGTTTTTCTTATCGACCTAGTGTCTAGACGTGTGATTGAACATGGGGGTGACCTGGGCTCATCTAGTGTCTAGACGGGTGATTGAACCTGGCGTAACCTGGGTTCATCTAATGTCTAGACAGGTGATTGAACCTGGGGTGACCTGGGCTCATCTAATGTCTAGACGGGTGATTGAACCTGGGGTGACCTGGGCTCATCTAGTGTCTAGACGGTGATTGAACCTGGGGTGACCTGGGCTCATCCACCAGCATTCAGGCAACTTTTGATTCCCAGAGAATACAGCCTTCCCTGTCCTAAACACGCATGCTCCACAGGGAACTCTAGAACTGTCACACCAGCAGAGGCTTGTTTGACAAATTTAAGAAAAGGTCAGATTTACATAATATAGCAAAGCCGGGAGAAGCAACTGGCACAGATACTGCTGCTGCACAAGCGTTTTCTGTGTAACTTAAAAAGAATTATAGAAGACTGTAGCTACCCAGTTTTAATGGAATACAAAGAAGAACGTGACAGGTCATAATATGTCATACCCTGTGTAAAGAGCCCTGAACAGATTACATATGCGAGTGTCCTGATGTAGATCAAATTTGAAGAAATGGGGATATGCGGACGACGATTTCTGCCAATGCGGAGCCATCCAAGACCCAGAATGCAAAAAAACAAAGTACTTTAAAGGATCTCATGGCAGCAAATGAAAGAGCTTTCAGGGCAGCTGATTTCTGGAATCAATACTTTGTGAGGTTGCCTGACACGATAAGTAAGTAGCTACACAAAGCAGTAGATCTATAGTGCAATTGAGACAGGCCTCTTTTGGAAGAAGACATCAATGAGGCAAATGTCCTTGTTCACCTTTTTCAAGGAGCAACCATCATAACCAACTGCAGGCAGTCATCCACAACTCTTCAGTTTCCAAGACATCATAATCAGCCACTGTTAGATCTCCTTCAAAGTCCATTATACCCAAAAAAAATTACATTGAGTTTCTTCCATTATTAAGATGTGCCTTTTCAATTGTCTATTTTGGGTGTTCTACGTTTGTTGTTCGTCCATGGCGGATGATAAAGATCACTAGAATATTAATAAATCAACAATATTAAAAACTGTACATATTGTAGATATTCATTGCCTTCTTACTGAAGTTACTCCACAATAGTTTTACGGTAAGATCCAATTTACGTGTTGCTTATGTATTACTTAGTAATTTACTACATTTAATTGATTCACATGTTTATTTTTGTTTTATTTATGCGTATATTTATATACTGTAATATTACTAGTTAGTTATTTACGTTGCGGTTTGTTTTTTTACGACGCCAGTTACATGACACATGACTGTAAGTGTAAGCTAAATAATTATAAAGGCTATGATTCGACTTTCGTCGATTTTACTAAAAATTTTAGACTAAGTCGTGGTCCTCGCTATTGATAAGTATTTGAACAATATAAAACAGAGAACAGTACCTGAAAGAGTTGTAGAATGTTGTGCCTCTCTAAATAACTTATAGATTTATTGTACGGATCCTCTGCTGGTTGAGCATAATTTGTTGATTGAGTGTTATCGTTCACAGAGACTACCATATCATTCGAGTCTGAGACAGCCATCTCACTCGTGTCCGCCATGCTATTTACCTGGCTGCCTTGGCAACGCTCACTTCAGCATCAAGGCCGCGTTTTCGAACTTATCTCGATCGTAAAAAGTTGTCAGTACTCTATGATATCTTTCTGAGTATCCTTTCCGCCGATTTATATGTCCATATCATATGTAATTACAAAGATTCAGATGTTTAAACTAGACGTACTTTCAACACTGTTGTACTTCAAATAGTATTCTTTTTTTTTGTACGCTTTCAGGCGTCAACTTGAATAACAATATCTCAAGAAAGCAGTGGTTAGCTTTTGGCGGTATTGGTATCAATAATCATCATAGACTCATAGAGCTTGTCCAGGAGCGGGATCGGTATCTGTTCCTCGTACGTTGCGCACCTTTGTAGCAGACGCTCAGCAGTCATTTTGTCAGTGCCGCAGACACATTCTTCTATATGTTATATTCCAATTTTTTTTTGAAAATGTGGTATCTCCGTCTATTTGGGCATGTGCTGAATCTAAAAATTACTAATTACACCACCTGCACACCTCTGTTGAGTTGGTAAAATGCCTTATTTGATTGATGACCTGCGTGCTCTGCTTCCCACTTGTTCCGGTATCTACACCTGGTAAAACGCTTGGCTACTTCATAAATTATACCTATATGAGGTTGAGGTAGCTTTCCACCTTCTCTTGACACTCTGTCAGCCTCTTCGTTGCAACAAATAATGCAATGAGATGGAATCCACTTGAATCCGTGATGTAGTTTATAGAGTATCACTCTTAGTTCCTTTGGGTTTTGGGTCTGTATTTTTCTGTCTCCTCAGTGCCACTACTGACAGGGAGTCTGTGGACAGTACAACTTGTCTCTCTATGTTTTCATGTCATTAGAATATGTCTGCTGTGTTTTCGAGACCTCTGCTCTGTAGTTGCTTGAACATGTTCCAGTCGTCACTGATAGCTGGGAGACTTAAAATATCTTCTTTTAGTCGTCATTATAAGTCACTACGCTCATGGATCCCGGGAAGTATGGGATAATAACCACTGTAACCTTCCATGTATGGCGTAAAAGGTGACTACGACAGAGAGTTGTGCTAGGTCTACCAGTCTCATTTGTGTTATTCTCTTATCAAACGAGTCAGCTTGGTGGATAGCTGTGAATATCCAATAAACAGCTGAGAACTAGAAAAAGTGGTCTTCGTGGGGAGCAGCTCCTCCACCAGGAAAGGGACAACATGCGAATCGCCTTTTATCTACGCACCATAAAACAAGTATATACAGAAAGAAAGCGGGACAGACTTGTAAAGACGCCAAACTGGCAATAATTGCAAACTGTGATTTTTGGGGAAAAAAAGATGTATTGGCGGAAAACTCATGGACGAAGTGAAGAAATCAGAATTGTAAATTCTAGCTGTTACAGAAACTAAGAAAAAAGGTAAGAATGTCATGGATTTTGATAACAACATGCTTCTCTGCAGAGGAATATCAAACTTTCTGCAGAGCAAATGGTGAAACGGACTGTACTGTGGCCAGGAATCAAATGCATATCATCAAAGGATGGACATTTATTTCGGAGCGTTTCATGGTGCTGGACCTCAAAGAACACGACAAGATAGTCAATGTCGTCATTATTTATCCACTAAAGGGTGGAGATATAATAGATACCAAAGAAGTATTCGTTGAACTGCTTGAGAAGACAGCAGATGATTGTCTTGACGATATTATTCGTCCTAGACATTAAATGTCAGAGTGAGAAATGATCATTCTAGATGGGACGAAGGGATTGTAAGATACAATGAAGATGTTCTGAATGACAATGGAGGATAATTCCTGAGATACTGCAGTGAGCAAACGCTGTGTCATATCAAATACAAAGTCCCCCCACAAGCGCATACAAAAGTAGCACTCTGTGTGAACCGATATGGAATGATTAATATATAATTGATTATTTCAAAGCAAGGAGAGATTCATTGAAGTATGTGAGAGCAGCCAGAGCCTGAAGAGGACCAGAAATCGGAAGTGATCACTACCTCGTGACAATAGAGAGAACAACCAAAGGAGTAGTCTCCCCAAACCATAGCCCATAATCAAGTCATAAACCAAACGGCAGAAAAAGAGAAGAAAGTATAAATGCCTACACGTTAAAAGAGTCATAAGTTAGGATCCGATAGCAGAGACATATAGAGAAGAAGGGATGTGTGCTTGCGCCGACCCTCTTTTGGGATCATCTTCTCAATGTTCCTACCATACACTTATGACACGTCTGTGGACGGTGTGTATCTGCACACCAGGTCAGATGGGTGGCTGTTTAACATGTCTCGACTGCGTCCGAGGACCAAGGGGAAGACGGTGCTCATCAGGAATGGTTGTTTGCGGATGATGCGGCTCTAGGGACCAATAGTTAGGAGGATCTCTAGAATTTGGGAGACACTTTCACCGAGGGGTGCAAGGAGTTTGGGCTCACCATAAGCCTGGAAAAGACGAAGGTCTGCGCACAGTGTATTACCAATCCCCCCTTCCACAACGATAAATGACGTCACCATGGAAGTCGTCAACAGCTTCACTTATCTGGGGTCTGACATCAACAACACTCTCTCGCTCGTGAAGGAGATAGACAGTAGGCTTGGCAGTGCGAGTACTAACATGGCCCGCCTGACGAAGAGAGTCTGTGAGGACAATGGACTGTCTCACTACATCAAGGTCCGGGTCAATCAGACTGCGTTCCTGGCACTCTCAAGTATGGAAGCGAGGCTTGGAGCCCTTACACTAAACAGGAAAGGCGGCTCAACATCTTTCACATGCGGCGTCTACGGTGTATATTGGGGATTGGGTGGCAATTGAGAGTGCCATATAATGTGGTCTTACAGCGAGCAAACACTTATAGCATGTACTCGTTGTTGAGCAAGCGACGTCATCGGTGGTTGGGACATATTTACCGCATGGAAGATGTTCAGTTCAGTTCAGTTCATCCCGTAACCCACCAGGTCGTTAGGGCACACATGAAGACACTCCCAAAATCCCACGCCATCCCTCTCTGTCTGTCGCCGCCTGACGTATCTCACCGGGACGAAGGCCTGACCACTCAGTGATGTTGTCCACCCATCCCTTCCTTGGACGTCCTCGCCCTCTCTGTCCCGGTACGGAACCATAGAGTATCGAGTTGGTAATTCCGTTGGACCTCGCGACGTGCCCGCACCAGGCCATGGAAGATGAGAGGCTGCTAAAAGATATTCTCTATGGGCAGCTGATCATTGCAGCTAGAAAAATCGGTCGCCCACACCGCGATTCAAGGACGCATGTAAGAGGGACATGAAGTCCTGCGACATCCCACCCGAGGGCTGGGAAACAATTGCTCAGGATCGAGCTTTCTAGAGACAGTCTGTTGGGTGGGGCAAAGTGGCTGCCGACGCTCGTAGAGATCTTCTGGCTGCTGACGCTCGTTGAGATCTTCTGGCTGATGACGCTCGTAGAGATCTTCTGGCTGCTGACGCTCGTAGAGATCTTCTGGCTGCTGACGCTTGTAGAGATCTTCTGGCTGCTGACGCTCGTAAAGACCTTCTGGCTGCTGACGCTCGTAGAGATCTTCTGGCTGCTGACGCTCGTAGAGATCTTCTGGCTGATGACGCTGGTAGAGGCCTTCTGGCTGATGACGCTCGTAGAGATCTTCTGGCTGCTGACGCTCGTAGAGATCTTCTGGCTGCTGACGCTCGTAGAGATCTTCTGGCTGATGACGCTCGTAGAGATCTTCTGGCTGCTGACGCTCGTAGAGATCTTCTGGCTGCTGACGCTCGTAGAGATCTTCTGGCTGCTGACGCTCGTAGAGATCTTCTGGCTGATGACGCTCGTAGAGATCTTCTGGCTGCTGACGCTCGTAGAGATCTTCTGAGTTCAGAGAAAAGAGAAAGACTGAAGAGATCGAGAAACACCCCGGCAAGCCAGCCTCCTCAGTATGGCTGCACGATCTGTGACAGGGACTGTCACTCGCGGATTGGTCTTTACAGTCATAGTAGACTGTCGAAATACAGTACACAATTGAACAAAAACTCACAGGGCGCCATGCGCAAGGTCTGCAGAGACGTAGACTCCCGTTATGATGATATGGAGTGCAGTGGGAAGAGAAGATGAACAACCAAATGATCTAGAAAAATTGATTACAATCCAAGAACATACTCAATGCAGCTGAATGTGAAGCATGCGGTGAAGTCAGAGTCAATAAGGATATAAACAAGGCACCCCGGTGGACAGGAGTCAAAATGATTATGAGGGGAAAGAAAAAGGCATGGAAATAAAACTTGAAAGCCAAGAATACAGAGTAAAACAGAGAAGTACCAGAATATGTAACACTCAGAGCGGAAACCAAGAACAAAGGGCTAACAGCGAAACAATAATTATGTCAGAACTTGGGGAAAATACTGGAAAAAGAAAGCCAGAGATAATCAAAAACGTGTTTACCGAACCTTAAAGAACACGACGAAGGAAAGAGAATGATCTCTGATTTTTTTTGATTTTTTTGTTTGTTTACACAACAAACAAACAAACCAGATGATTTGCGTATCACACCAAGAGAGATAATCAAGAGAGACAATCGATAAAAGCCATGCAGAGGAAGACCACGTTCAAGGTACGACATGCTCTATTAGAGAGAAGAACATCAATGATGGGGAAAAACATCAAAATGAAGGAGCTGAAGGCAGCACTGGCTAAAATTAAGGTTCAACAAGCAACTGGACATGATGGTATAACACCATAACAAATGGTAAAGTCATTTGGAACTGTATAGGAACTGTTGTTCTTGGAAATTCTCCAGGCAGCCTGGCACCACAAAGGCAATACCAAAGGACTGGAAGATAGGCAGCATTATATCAACATTCCAAAAGGCTGACAGTACGAAAACCATAGAGGCATATCCCTCATTAGTGTTCTTAGTAAAGACTACACTATGATACCGGATCAGAAGCGCAGACAGGCTGAGGCACAGATGGACGAGGCCCAATGCGGTTACAGAGGAAACCGAAATATTCTACACCTTATCCTCACACCTAGACAACTGAGGGAAGAAGCTTTTGGGGCATGATGCTGAAATGAAAATCTGTTTCGTGGACCTGAAAAAGGCATTCGATAAGTTCCCTGGAGTGGGCTACGCGAATGTCTTGAGAGTAAGATTCACATGACCATTCATCTGCGCTATTCTGAGCTGAAATAAGGCTTGTAGAAAATATATTAGGGCAGGAAACAAAAAGAACTACCGTGACGTATGACATGACATCATATCGTCATATCTTTCCTTTCTGTTCAATGATGATTTCATCAAAGCCTGTAAGTCGATGACGAAAAAGTACTCAGTGTGTCTCTGGAAGATGAGTCTTAGTTCTTAGTTCGACAAGTTCTTAGTCAAGGGGTAGTCATCTTTGAGTGGGTCTCAACTCTGGATCCAGTCGTTTCTGTCGCTGGGGCGTGTCGTCCAGTGTGATCGTAGTCTGTCTATTGTGGGGTCGTGAATGTTGTAGGAAGATGAGACAAGTTTATATATCGGAGCTGGCGCTTGTAGTGGATGTGGCCGTAATTTACAAATCAGAGACACGTCTTCAGATCAACTTACAAATCTGGCAAGAGGAACTGGAGAAGAGCCAGAAAACCATTATCAGTTCAAAGACACACAAAAAAAACATGGTTGTCTCGAGAGAATAGAAGGGATATGCCATTATACTGGGTGAACAGCCTCTAGAACAGGCCAAGCAGGCCAATAGGAAGACATCTGATGTAATAGTCTGGCGTTCTATCTGGCAAACCTCTACACCGCAGAGTAGAAGAGAGACGATGTCTTAAGCAAGTTAGTAATTCTTATCCCGTAGTCTGATTCTGAGACCGCGTGGCATAGTGGTTAAACCTCCCGTCTCAAAATCCCAACTCACAGGTTTTGAATCCCAGCGTGTTCACTTTAGCAGACACGAGTTTTTTTTCTTCTCGGCGCGATCGGTCCTCCGCGTGCGTAAAGTAATGGCAATCACCTATCTGCCAAGAAACTTTTATAACAGCCAAACATGTTAACGTTTGTAACACGCGACGTTTTGCAAAGGACAATTTACTTCCATTTTGTTTCTAATAAAATCCTCGGTTTCTAAGAGACGGCTTTGTGTTTAACTTCAGCTGACTCAAGGTCGTCTTATGGATCTGAATCGCTGGCTCTTGGCTTCCCATAATGGTTGGTTTAGCCTGCCTTCTTTCGTTCTGCAGACGTCACCAAATCACCGTAGTTAAGATTGCTCTACTCAAGTCTGAAGGTAATGGGTGTGATCTGTATAATGTGTATTAAGAAGCACGTGTCTGTTGCTAACGAGTAGACGAAATTAAGAAACGAATGTATACAAATGAAAATAAGACAATATAAGAATGGATTTATAAAAGAACACAAATTGAAATTTGAATAAATCATTAAATCGTGAAGAAAGTTATGGCTTTAGATGACTATAAGTTGATTTTATTTTGTTTTTACAAAGTTGATAATATTAATATGAAAAAATGTTAGTATTAGTGGACCTGTGCATCTACAAGGGTGTTAGCTCTTGTGCAGATCCCAACTCTTGTGGGAGTTGGTAGTATCCATTTCTCTGCTTAGCGAGCTGGGCTCGAGCAGTGCTATGTTTTTTTGGTTTTGTGCTGGTCTCATCTCGGTTTCCAGTCGATTCTGTCTGGGGCACGGGTTGTCCAGTAGATGGCTAACATGTTTGTTTCAGGATCATGAGTGTTGTGCAGCTCGAACGAATCTTAACATCTAGTGGGGGGGGGTCTGCCAGGTGATCTTTTAAGACAGCACGGATAACACAGAGTGGTTGCTGTGCTCCAGCGTTCGTCTTTCCTTCTGACTACATGACCAGCCCAGCGGTGCTTGGAGTTGTGGGCATGATGGATGACATTCTTGACGTGTGACAATGCCCGGATGTCACTGTTATTTAAGCCCACCTGGCGCTATTGGCTAAGTGATAGACCCACGAGATGATGCTCGAGCGAGTCATGAGCTGTCCTTAGCTGGATCTTCGTGGCATTTGTCAGAGACCAGGTTTCACATCCGTAGCATAGCGCTGGTAGGACCACTCAATCGAAAATGTCAGCTCGCAGTCTGGTGTCTCTTGTTGCAGCTTTTATCGAGTTGAAGGCGGACCAGCCTACTCGACGGACCCTGGCAAACTCGGGCTTCAGGTTATTTTCCACGTTGAAGGGGCGGCCGAGGTAGATGTATTCGTCGACATCCTCAAATGGTGTATCATTTAGGGATATGGGATTGGGCTCCGCAAAACGGTTGAGGATAGCTTTCGTTTTTTTCTATATTTATTGTGAGGCTTGCTTTCTTGCCCTCCGCTTCCAGCGATGCTAGCATATGTGTCTCCGTGATAAGAGTGATCATCATTATCATATGTGTCTCAGTCTCCATAGACCATGCGCGTGGTGCCCTGTAAGTGTTGTCCAGCTCTGTCTCCTGTATTTCAACATTGTTTGCTATGGCTGTAAATCCCGATCCGCGAGTGATAGTCCCTACCACAGATCGTACAACCATACTCAGGAGGCCGACTTGCCTGGCTGTTCCTTGATCTCTTCAGTCTTTCTCTTTTCTCTGCAGCCAGAAGACCTCTACGAGCGTCTGCAGCCACTATGCCCCCTCCAACTGATTGTCTCCAGATAGCTCGATCCTGAGTAATTTCTTCCCAGCCCTCGAATGGGATGTCGCATAACTTCATGTCACTCTTGCATACGTCCTTGAATCGTAGTGTGGGATGGCCGATTCTTCTCTCCAATGGCTAGCTGTCCATAAACGATATTCTTTGGCAGCCTCTCGTCTTCCATGCGATAAACATGTCCCAACCACCGTAGACGTCGCTGGCTCAACAGCGAGTACATGCTGTGAGCGTTTGCTCTCTGTATGTGACACTCTCTCTTGCCGCCCAATCTCCAATATACACAGTAGACACCTCATGTGAAAGGTGTTTAGCCGCCGTTCCTGTTTAGTGTAAATGCTCCAAGTCTCGCTTCCATACATGAGAGTGCCAAGAACGCAGGTCTGATAGACCCGGACCTTGGTGCAGTGAGACAGCGTAATGTTTTGCCAGACTCTCTTCGTCCAGCGGGCATTGACGGTACTTGCCCTGCCAAGCCTACTGTCTATCTCCTTCTCGAGCGAGAGAGTGTTGCTGAGTGGCAGACCCCAGATAAGTGAACCTGTTGACGACCTCCAGAATGACGCCATCAATCTTTATGGATGGCGTAGTGGTAATGCCCTGTGTGCAAACCTTTGTCTTTTCCATACTTATGGTGAGACTGCTTGCACTCCTCGGCGAACTTGTCTCCCAGTCTCTACAAGGCCTCCTCACTATTTGTCACCAGAACTGCATCATCCGCAAATAGCATCTCCTTAA